>VWPW01014083.1:0-445380 GCA_013389825.1 Crypturellus undulatus | reverse complement strand
CGGTCCCGCAGCCGCCCCACGGCCGGGGGTGCGCCTGGTGCCGGCCCCGGTGCGCCCGGTGCCCCGCGGGGCACATGGAGGGCGGGCGGTTTCGATCCGCCGCGAGCGGCTGGTTCCGAGCCGCGCGCCCCGAGGTCCCGGTGCTGGTCGGGGTCGCGCCGGCGTTGCTCTGCAGGGCTCGTGGAAGCAGGTAGCCAAACATGGTCCTCCGAGTTGGTTCCATCCCTTGCGGGCTTACCATGAATTGACTGGGGAGATCCAGCAGAAAGCTGTCTAAAATCTTGCTGGTGCACTAGGGAATTCTGTTGCCTGTGAATTTTCTTACAGGGCTGTATAGCGGGGATACGGCAGCTTTCCTGCGTGTTCTCACACTGTCTCTGTGCATCGAGGAACCGGCAGCTCCCTGGGGCCCGTGTGGAGGGAGCTGCTGGTGGAGCTGCTGGTGGAGCAGGGCCAGGCGCGGACGTGAGGGCCGCTGCCCTCTCCAAGGGAGCAGGACCCCAGGCGAACCCTGGCCCTCGGCACCACCATGGGCCAAATTGAGCATCTGGGGTGGGGTCCTGTATCCATGTCCCACAGCAGGGACATGGTTTGACAGGTACAGTGTTGGGAGGCTTGCGGTTGGACTCCATCTGGAAGGTTTTTCCAAACGTAATGATTTTGCGATTCTGTGATTCTACCAGAGGCCCCTGGGGAGTCACAAAGTAAGTAGTTCGCTGTCCAGTTTGCTTTTAGATGCTGGTGTCATTGCCATCTGCAAATAGGAAACTAGACCTCAGATTTCTATAAGAATAACAAAACTCTTCACCTGGGATGGGAGAAAAGTTGTGTTCAGTGAACATATACACAGTGCTGTTTGCCTGCATTCACATGGGAAAGGAGGTCTCCAAGTCTTCTTCCACAGGAGTCTTTCATGAGTCTGAATTAATAGGCTTAGAGACCAGATAAAGGTTTCCTTTCTGCCAGGTATATTTCTTACCAAATAAAAAGATCATATGCGTTTGCCCACAAATGGAAATGTTATCCGTGGGAATTTCCTCTACAGAATTCTTGTGTATAGACTTCTTGTCTGGGATGTTTTGGGTTCTTATTCCCTCCAGTTCACACATGATCACACCCTGGGAAGTGTTTGTATTACTTTCTATAGGGAAATCAACAGTTTGTTTTTACGTCCTTTGCAATAGTCCAATTCACCACCACCCAGCACTTTAAAAATATCTGTTGTTTGTATTTCCTATTTTAATTAGGACTTTTGAAATATATGCATAACTTTCACGCTCAAAACATCAGACATACCATGCAGTCCTGATTAAAGATTCTTCTGTTTCTTTTTCCAACTATACCATGAGAAAAAGTGTGCAAGACTTTTGGAGTCCAGAGTGGAGGACACTTAAATGGGATTTCAGACAGAAGCCCATATTTGGTGTTTCCTGACAGCAATTTGGCCTCTAGCCTTTTGGGTCCTGTTTTTCCCTTCTCCACTGACTTCTATGATCCCATGGTGGGTGCTTATAGATGGAAACTATTTGCTATAGGGGAGCCAAAGTACTTTACTTGTATTGTACACAGTGATCCCTGGTAGGTGTGGAGCTGTTTAGGAACTGGCTAACATGATTGGCGAGTTGCCTTTGAATTGTTTACTAGGAGTGCACAACTTCTTAGGGTCAGATATGGAGCAGTGGTGGGCTTCAAACCTGACCCGTTTTCCCTTCTTTCTTTCATTTCTCAAGCCAGAACTCCTAGCCTTGTAAGTAAACATCAGAAAAGGGAAAGCTTCCCTGTAGGGCTTTCAAACGATTACTAGCTACATCTTTTTGTTCTAGTGATGTGATAATGGAGAGCAACATGAAAGCATTTGTGAGGTCCTAGACAGACCTCCTCCTAGAGTGGAAGATCAGTGTTGGAATTCCCACCCGCTGCAGGGGATGGCCCAAGATTGCCCTGCATGAGCACAGGCTGGAGCCGACCACCTGGAGAGCACCTCTTCAGAACCTGGCAGTCCTGGTGGGCAGCAGTTCGTCAGGAGGCAAGTGTCCTGGAGACAAAGATGACCAATGGTGTCCTGCTGCATCAGGCAGGTTGCGGGAGGTCATGCTGCCCCTCTGCTCACTTGCTGGTGAGGCTGCACCTGATGCTGGATCTGATCCTGGGCTCCCCAGCACATGGAGACACAGACAGCCTGGGGTGATGGCAGTGAAAGGCCATTGACATGGTCAGGGGATTAGAGTCAATGCAGACAAATAAGGAGAGTTTGAGAGAGTTGGGAATAATTAGCCTGAATTAGGAGGGATTTTAGCACTGCGTATAAATACCTAAAAGCAAGGAGTAAACAATATGGACTATGTTCTTTTCAGTGGTATCCAGTGAAAGAATAAGAGACAAAGGACACAAATTGAAACACCAGAAATACCGTTTGAACATAAGAAAATGCATTTTTGCTGTGGGGCTGAGTCAAACACTGGACCAGGTTGCACAGGGAGGTATGGGAGGCCCTGTCCTTGAAGATACTCAAAACTCATTTGGACATGAAACCTGCTATGAGTAGGAGGGTTGGATTAGACAGTCTCCAGAGATCACTTCCAAGTTTCTGTGATTCTAGGAAGGAGCTTTTAAAGCAAGAATCATACCTTCAAGTGAAATGTGAAGAAGAAAAATGTAGGAGAGGAGAAGATTTTCCGTCCTCTCTGAATCCTAAAGGCTGGATAGATTTTTCTTCTCCTTTTGTTGTTGAGCTTAATCTGATGGAAGTATAAATAAAAGGGGGAAGGGCATGGGTAGACATAGTGTTTCTATTATTACTCAGTCAAAAGGATTGTAAGCCTGAGATGGGGACTTTTTGTTGGCATCTGAATCTGTTGGGAATAACCTTGTATTCTGGCTGACTGCCTCTTTCAGATTAGCAATAAATAGATTTCTTTGTCTTCTATGGATTGGTCTAAGGTACCTTTGCCATTTGAATATTTTCATGGGCTTGTTCATGGCAACTTTTTAGAAATCAATTTTAATGATGTATTTTAAATGCCACAGAAATGAAAATTGACTTTTAAAGTGAAGATCTGGACTTGGTTTTAGAACATCAAGCAATACAGATTACAGCAGTATACACCTGCAGTCCAGATGGAGGCTCTCTGAAATTTACTGGAACATAGCAGTCAGCTTCTCTGTGTTAAACTGCTTGTTGCATTATTCTTATTCAAGGAAAAATGCAGCTTCAGCTTTGGGTAACTCTTAATCCTCTTAATCACTTTACTATAAATTCTACATTGCTAATACCTATGCAGGAGCTGACTTTTGATACTGCCTAGCTTTCAAGGAGTGCCCTTTATATGATCCAGTTGGCCCAAATGCTACTATTATTTCTCTTTTCACTTTCCATCCATGAAAATAATGTGAGATGACTGAAATTATTAATCCAGTGAGAGTTTTGTGCACAACATTAAAAAGCAAGTAAACAACCTAGGTAATTGAACTATAGGAATCTGTCCAGACTTTTCTGAGACTTTTTTTTTACAAGATTATTTTCATTTTTTTGTATATATTCTCAACTTAAGCTAGAGCTGCTGTGTTTCTTTTTCCTCTTCCAGACTGAATATGTATATATGTGTGTCTATATGTATGTATGTATGTATGTACATTTATTTTGGCAGATAAGACCCTCATGAAGTTCCACAAAGACAAGTGCAGGGTCCTGCACCTTGGGAGGAGTAACCTCATACACTAGGATAGGCTCTAGTCTGACTTGCTAGAAAGCAAGTGTGAGGAGAAGGTATTGGGGATCGTGGACAACTTGGCCATGAGCCAGCAATGTGCCCCTGTGGCCAAGGCAGGAGGAGGATCCTGAGGTGCGTTAGGAAGAGTGTTGCCAGCACGATGAGCATGGTGATCCTCCCCTTATACTTGGTCCTGGTGTCAACTTCTGGGCTCCCAATACAAGGGAGACATGGAGCCCTGTAGAACCTCAGACATTCTGCAATGTTGTAATTTCAAGAGATTTACTTTCATGTTTTGATTCAGCAAATCTGAAAATCTAAGAGGGAGTTAAAAATGTTTGTGAAAACAGATGTCTTGTGTATTAATCAATATATTTTTTTCTCTGAGATTGCTGTGGAGAAGTGTTGCCTACCTGTATGACCATACTTTCTATACTTTGACAGACTGTAAAATTTTGTCTTATGTTTGGTATAAACATGGGTCCACAGTTTCTTTGCTTTAAGTTACAATGTTATTGTGACAGGAGGTATGTATTTTGTTTATTGCTTGTATATGTTTCTGTTTTAGAACATAAGTCTTTTGATGATTTTGTTTTCTTTGTTTCCATAGGAATTTGCGCAATGTAGATGAACCTTGCTTGCCTATGGGTGGATGATGAACTAGCTGAGAGCTTGTGGGTCAGGTTTTTTTGAACAGACCAGCATGGGTGATGTTGTGAAGGGAATCTGCCAAAAAATGCTTGTTAAGGATGAAGTAGGTGAGGCCTCCTTCAGACAGCTGATAGAAACCTTCTACTTGCAAGCTCTCTTCTCATGGGGAACTTTAACCATGCTGATATTTGCTGGAGGAACAATGCAGCAGGGCACAAGCAGCCCAGGAGGTTTCTGGAGTGCACTGATGACAAATTCCTGCTGGATGGGAGACTTACAAACAGGGAGGGATTGTTGGAGAATGTGAAGGTTGAGAGCAGTCTTGGCTGTGGTGGCCATAAAATGGTAGAATTCAGAATCCTGAGAGATGGGAACAAGGCAAGTAGTATGGTCAAAACCTGGGACTTCAAGAGAACAGACTTTGGCCTGTTTGGGAATCTGCCTAGACCCAGACATGGAGAGGAAGCCTAAAAGAGATGGAATCAGAAGGACAACATAGATATTGTCCAAGCATGCAGAGGTGGTGTTAGGAAAACCAAAGCCCATCTGGAGTTGATTCTGGTGATATGAAGGGCAGCAAGAAGGGCTTCCACGGGGCTTTTTTTAGCAGGCGTAGTGGTGATAGGTTTACAGCTGGACTGGTCTTTTGTAGCCATAATATGATTCCATGGTTTTATACAAGGTGTATCAGCAACAAAAGCAAGACTAGGGAAAATGTGGGTCCACTGCTGAATGGATCAGGGAATGTGGTGACAAAAGACATGGAAAAAGCCAAGGTACCCAGTGCATCCTTTGCCTCTGTCTTTACTGGTGGGACTTGTCCTGGGGGAATCCTAGACCTCTGAGACAAATGGGAAAATCTGGAAGAAGGAAAATTTGTCCTCTGTGGAGGAGGATTGGGTTAGGGAACGTTTAAGCAAACTGGATGTAACGAGTGGGATGTGATGAGGTATGCCCACAAGTGCTCAGGGAGCTGCCTTTTGACCCTGAGAGGTCACTATTGATTAGCTTTGAAGAGTATTGATGATCAGGGGATTTTCAGGTGCATAGACCTGTGTTTTGGCTCCTAAAACTTGACATGTTAGAGCTCCACTTAATGCAAGGATTAAAGGATTAAGTGCATGATGATGTGGAGGAAAATGTGCTTGGATTGCAGATGTCCATGTTATTCAGGCAAAACAATCTGAAATGAGCATTTTTCGTAAGGAACAGATTGAAACAAAGATTTCACTTTCTTAAAGGCAGGTATCTTCTTTGAAATATGAGTTCACAGTTATCTGAAGATTAGATTCCTCCTAGTCTCCCACTAATGAATAATACATACAGGATTTGTATTCCCACAGCACATTATTGCTGTGGTGCCAGGTATCTAGTCAGTATGAAATAACCAACAATGCAGTAAAATTTCCCAGTGTGATTGTCTTGTTTTCATGTCTGCCTTCTGTCACACTTCTACTTACTGATCATTAGGTAGCCAAGGTTTGCAATTCTAGAAAAAAAAGAGAAAATCACCTGTAAGAACAAAAACTTGTGAGAGAAATCTTAGAGATTTCTTTTACAAAGTCAACACCAAGAAACGTGGGTGACAGAGTGAAAGAGGAATTCTGGAATCTAAAACAGTAATTGTTTTCTAAAAGTAGCTCTCTCAATTTTACTTTCACTAAAGTGATAAAAAATAGTCTTGCTCAGAAAAGGTCTCCTAAACTTTCTTATAATGTGTGCCACAGACTTTCCCTTTGGAGGCTGACCAGGGTCCAGTCACCCTCTGTTGCAAGGTCTAGTCCTTTAATCACAGCATTTTGAGTCTTCTTGTTTTGGCTGCCAGCACAGTGCTGGGTCATCCAGTTTGCAAGCAGACCATGGTGGGAAGCAAGGGCAGAAATACATGATATGGATTTTGCAAAGGTATTGCTTTGCTCACCGGATGCAGTCTTTGCTTTTCTGGGCAGCAGCGTGAATATCTGGGAGACATGAAAACCAGGTCTGTGAGGACTGGAGAAAAAAAGAGATTCCCACTGAGGAGTGCAGTTGTGTAACTTAAGCACATACTTCCTGAGCTTTTTATTCAGGGTAGAGTGTTTCTTACGGCTCATCTGAAGCATGCAGTTGCCATGAAGTGCATGAGCAAAATAGGATCCACTAAATCCCATCTGGGTCTGGAGGTCTGCTGTTGTGTTACATCTGAATGACCATCTGCTTGACTCCGATTCCTGAAGTCCTCATAGGCCTGCCTGGGGACAAAACTTCCAAAAGGAGGACAGCTCCAAGAGCTTGAATACGTTGGATCAGCATGCAGCTTTCACCTTATACCTGTGGGGCTTTATTGTCAGGAACTGAAGAACCATCTCTTAAGTTCCAACAAAATTATTTAAAAGATACCTGAGGTTTTGGGGAGATGTTTTTTAAAAAAAGATTTTTAATTTTTGTTTTCTGGTTTCATTCTTAGCCTTTGTTTCTACTGCCATGAGACTCTCATCTTTTTAAAGAACTATAGTTTTAGTATGACTTTGCAGATTGGAAGGGTCTCACTAAATTAAACTTCTTCAGCAGAAATTGTTGTCATTCTGTATTTTTTTTTAATTGGGCTAATTTGACATTAGTCTGTTTCCTGTTAGTCACAACAGACCGTAGAATGAAATTACTCTTATAATTGAAAAGCTGAAAATGTTGCTGAAATTCATTGTTTGAAAGACTTTTCTGCTTACATTTTTGTGCTGAAAACATTTGCAGGTCAAGACAACAAAATTAAAATCAGTGGCAGTTAGAAAGCAGATTAGTAAAACATTATATTGTTAAAGACGCAGATGTTTAGTTGCAGATATTTGGCTTTTGACTATCTTTGAATACATCTATTGGATTTAGGCTCCAAAAGTGTTTATTCACATTCATGCGATGTTATTCACATCTAATGCCCCTGGATATAGGGGGCACTTGGATTTCTGCTCTGTCCACTCCTCCAAATGCACAGGTCTGCTTGTCTCATGTTCCTAAGAAGCCTGAAAATGTTCAGGCACGTCCTTGAGCAAGGTCAGTGGAAGTATGTATTCACAGCATGGGTGAGGGTAAGGTGTCTTCAAAATTCATGTTGCAGAATGGCTCGTCCTGCCTTCTCAAATGCATTACTCCTCTTGAAGCCAATAGGATTAGGGTGGAATCAGAAGTTATTTCTTACTCCTAAATAAGATATTTAAAATAGAATTATCTTTTGCCTGCAGACTGTAAAGGAATTTTCTCAGGTGTTAAACCGTAAACACCTTTTAGAAGCCTAGCACAATATATGCTATACATATTTGTAGTTAAAATGCCTAAGGTCTGTATTTAAAACATGTAGTTCTGATTTTATTCTTTCAGTAAACTGTAGATTGGCTTTAAATTGTTGCTTGGTTTTGGATATGAGAATGGGGCTACAGATCCAGAGTTGGTGGCAACATGTTTTCCAACTGACTGTCTGTTTTGCATGACATGGATTTTAAGACTATTCTGGCATTTCATATGTACATTTAGTGGAAAGATGGGTATAAACAAAAATTCTGTAATGCGGAACAGTGCAGTAGGATGGTAACACAAGGCCTTCCTACTTGTAATCAAGTCCACTAGATGTCCCTCCAGCTCTTTGCAGTGACAGCACGTGGCTGGTTTACTCAGACCAAAGGGATCTGCGTGGAAGAGCAGTGCATTTTATGTCCTGCACCTTGCATTTATAGCTATTCCCAGGCTCCTGCAGGAGTTAGGAGTTCAAAATAAATCTGGTTTTAGCAGATGAAAGTAGGCTTCCTCCCTCCACATGTGAACATATGTATTTTTGATCTTTAAAAATATTTTTGTCCTTGTTGCTTTGCTTTGTATTGGATTTTTTGCACTATTTCAAAGGGAGAGATAATGCAATCTCTTACTGTATAGATAATAGTAAGAAAATGCAGTATTGGATTGGAAAAGTGAATGTAGTTGTAGGTTTTGCCTGGCTTTTTACAGCAGCAAAATGAACTTACCTGTTTCATGCTCAATTTCATTGAGTTTCTACCCTTTTGATGAAGACTAGGCAAGATATTAAGCTACCAAATCAATCTAGTCAGGTGGCCTGAAGACATTCACTCTTACTGTGACAGTGGCCAGCACAGGTCTTCAGGGAAGAAATATCCCTTTTCAGTTAAGACATTTTTTACTACACCCTGAAACATGAAATTTAATCTCCTCTGAAATGCTGTGAGCTCTATTCCGTATTTTCTTATATTACCTTTGAACATCTAATCTCTCTTTCCATCTTGCTATGCGCCTTGCTATGATTTTTGTGACATCTGGAAATGTAGTTCCAGAGTTTGAGTAAATGTCATGTGAGAGGATATTCTATTTTGATTAAAGACACCCTTGCTTTTGTGCTTTAACACAGAGCAGCAGAATCTCCCAATCTTACTCTTCTATACTTTGTTATATAACGATGTAGTCACTTATTTACCTTTTTTTTCTCAGGAAAATAATCCACTTTTTTTTTCTTTTTATTATGTTTTCTGCCTATACTCCTACTCTTTCTCATCACTTCTTCCTTGAATCTCCTTCTTCAGTTTCTCAATGTCATGTTTTTGTTGGTGTTCTGGCATAAATTTCCTTAGATGACAAAACCACAGGAGATGCAGCTAACTTCTCAACAAGGCCACCAATTCATACATAGCTTCCTACATCAACAAGATGTGTATGGAACAGTGTGTTCATATTTATGTTACCTAGATAATATATTAAGAATATTAGACATAGGCAAAATAAATTTAGAATATGAAAAAACGGCCCTACACCTACTCATATAATGATCACATGGATCAGATAAATCAGTAGGAATAATAATAAAGGATATTACTTTATAATCAGGAGGTCACGTTGTTAAATTCAATGTGACCATTTGCTATTTTCTGCTTGCTGTGCATCCCTAGTCTCTCAAAGCACATCGTCCATGCAGTGACAGCAGGAGTATCCAGATACAGAGTTATGAAAGCCCTGTTGGGTGTCAGGCATGTAACAAGGCTAGAGCAGACTCTTAGTTTTTTATTCCTTGGTGTAGGTTTACACTATAGTCACAGAGAAGAGAGGTGCTTGGTTATGTGGTATGGAAATGAAGAACAAAGAAGCTCCAGACAACAAAAACTGATATTTCAGATTGAAAAGGAAAGTGCAGTTTTATGACCAAAGCAAATGTTCCTTGAGTCCTCCAGGATGCACCTGCTCCAGCAGGAACTGGCAAAGCCTGGTAGTAAATGTAAGATTACTGAGTTGAAGATGCATCTGAGAGGCATAGGATGATAATTATTTTCTTAGTGGAGTTGACAAAGGCCTTCAATAACCTAACAATGATTAATAGGTAAGAACGGACGAAAAGAAACTATACAAAGAGGCGACAAGGGTGCTGTGCTGACTTAATGAATATATCAGACCCCTGGACTGTGAATCAGCTTTGCACAAAAGTGCACTAATTCATGCCCTTATCACACAATAGACCTAAAACAGAATAGACTCAGCCCTATCTAAAACAGAGGGTGGTAACACTGCATCTCCATTAAAAACTAAGATTACATTGTTTAATCTTTTTTTTTTTTTTTTCTGCCTAGAATTTGACACAAATCACATAAGACATTTTTCTCTGACCACAGGCACACAGGAAATTTAGAATAATGCAAGTTAATTCAGTGGGGAAAAAATATTCTCAGTTATATATACAAAAGAAGAAAGGGAAAAATAGAATAGCAAATCAGAGAAGTTATCTCTGCACTTTTAGGGCTTGCTGGTGTAAGCAGAAGTGGGGAAGCTAGTGATACTGTCCTGGATTGGGAATTTGGAAGCCAGGACTCAGTAGTGCAAGGGTCTGCGAAAATGTGTTACAAAGGATTGGAATGGGGTTGAATATCGAATATAGATATAGTACAAAGAGAACAAGGGTTTGGCAGTGCCAGAGACCCACCCAAACCTTTTTGATTGTGTTGGAGTCGGGGTTTCTGTGCAAGTGGGGCTGATGGGAAGTTCCTCGGGCCAAGCAATAGTAAGAGTTTGGTGACTTATGTATGCTGCCTCTGCCTTGGGCTTTCTCGCCAGCTTTGATCCCTTGAACCTGCTCGTGTTCCTGGGCTGTTGCCTCTTGCTTGCTGACAGGGAGGAGAAGGACAAAACGACAGCCTGTTTTTCTCCTCTTCTGCTCACCCATTTTTCACTTTCTTCGCCTTCAGATGAGGGAGGAAAGACTATGAAGGTTGAGGAGAAATTTCTTTCATATCTCATCGCCCTTTTGAATGAAAAATAGTTGCCTTTACAATTTCTATAGCTCCTTCTAGTCCTAAACATGTCTCCTTATGTCTATCTCTTACCATACCACCTGACCCTGCTTTCCTGTCCCATCAGTTCCGGTGTCTGCTGAATACTGTGTCTAGCAATTAGCTCCTTACATTCTTTGCTGCTGAGTTTAGTAATCAATATTTTTACAAGTTTCTCATTGGTATTGTTGAGATTCTACATGAGATAGATTTCAGAATAAGGCCATTGCTATAGAAGTCAGCTAGTAAATAGCATAATTTGCACCGGGTTTTTCACTTTGAGTCAGGGATTCAAGTTGTCACCCTCAGCCCATCACAAGTTGGCACTTGTGATGGGCTGAGGGTGCTGTTTGCCATCTCAGGCACATAAAGATGGATGCACGAACTTCTGACCTTGCTGTAGTTTGCAAGGGAAGCCACAGTACTGATGCTTGCCTGGACAGGTGGTCATCATTCATCATGTACAAAGAAGCTTCAAAATATGTAAGATTCTTTGTGTAATATTCTTCAGGGTGGTTGCAATAGGGAAGTGATTCACTTTTATTTATTTAGAAAATGGCTCTTATTAAGTCCTTGCCTGTTATACCTCATGTCTTCACTGCAAAATATAAGGTAAGAAACAAATCAATTGAGCTAATATGATATATATGATTTTTTTTCCTATAGGGGAGAAATGTCCCATTGGATAGGCAAACAAGAATAATATCCCTTTTCCCCCTCTTTATTAATATTTTAGAAATCAAAAAGTATTATTGGTATAATGTAAAATCAAAAGATAAACATCAGTCATTAAATACAGTGTCTGAAGTCTCTTGTATAGTTCAGACACGCATAGCAGATAGATAATTCATGACAGTACAGCCAAGTAAGAACATTAACTGCTTTAGATGGAAGTATTTCCATCATCAAAATTGCAGTATCAGTTTTCTCTGTACAACTGTTTGTTTTCCTTATCTTTTAGAATGTCTATTATTTGAGAAGTCAACTCTGTTGAGTCAACTCAACAGAAACTGAAATTTGAGTTCTTTGAAAGATATAGGGTCATAACTGCCAAATTACTTCTACATATGTTTTTTGTAAAATTTCTCTTTCAGGCCAAAAGATAGTCATGTGTAGGCCGTTAATGATTTCTGACTCCAGAGTTGCAATCTAGTAAACATTAGCCTGATACAAGGTGATCACAAATTGCTACTTCTCTCTTATACCATCATTTTAAATAACACATTAAAAAAAGAAATAAAAGCAGTTGGCGGGGATGATAAGAGTTTTAGAGTGTACTGGTGAAGATCAGACTGGAACGGGGCTGTGTCTTCAGGGTTGTCTTCTGTGGAAATTTGTTTTTTGCTTAGTTCTTCAGGAAAACAACTTAGAACATTTGTGTGCACTTTACCTCACCATGAAAAGGCTCATTCTTCAAAAAGGGCAAACTCTTAACTCACAGCTTAAGTTTGGGTTCCCTTCTTTTCTCTCCCACAATAAATAAAGGACTGGAAGTGAGCCTAGACTTTTCCTCACTGCTTCTCTCAGAGAACTTATCACCCTGACTTGTATGTGAGGAAAATTTGCATTAGTTTCTAATTATACCATTTCTTGCCTTTAATGAACTATCAGGTAGAATCCTCCCCCCCGCAGTCTGACTTGTCACAGCTTGCACGGAATCTAACAGGCTTTTATTGTAGTCAGAACTGGTAAGTTACTTGGTTTAGCACCAGCTGTCAGCCTTAGATGTTGTAACAAAACACCTCAGTTTCTTAAAAATAATGGCAAACAAAATTCCACTGCTATTCTCCTGTGATCTGAATTATCTCCTTTTCACAACAGAATATAATATATGCTAATGAACAAGCACTACAGGCAGTTTTGGGCAACAGGTACCTCTCCTGACTGTGTTTAACCCTACTCCTACCCTGGAGTGAAATATATGTGGCCAATTTCTCCCATCCACCACTGGCAGGACGCTGGCAGGTAGGGACGGAGCTCTGACATGTGCCCCTAAGTCTCAGTGTGGAAAATGAGGTTATTGATAAATTTGAGACATTCTTATAAAATTCTGAAGTCAGAGTTGTTAGGAAGATGAATTTAGTTGAAATAAAATGCATATTGTCCTTTGCTCTTCTGCAGCCTTCTCCACACACAGTATTTTATCCTAATGTGAGTTCAGACTGGGTGTGCGAGTGTCTCCTGAGACAAGCTGGCACTCATGCCCTTCTGAAGTGATGGAAATGACCGTACCAATTACGCAGGAAGAGATTACTCTGATTTCATCAGCTCAGGAGCTGTCTCTTCAAAACTGTGTGCGTGAGCGTGGTGTTAGCAAATGCTGCTCTACTTTGTTTTTTAATGTGCATAAAGGATGTTTATTGAAAGATATAGTTCACTGAATACCCTCTGAATCTTGTTTCTAAGAAGTCAAAGATTTGTCATTTGTGCTGAATGTCATGGAAAACACTTTCTTTTTCCATTTTAGTCATCCTATTTACTATGTGCGGCTTTGCAAATCTCTCATCATGCTGTTGTTCTTGCCTCATGTTTTCATCCTTTGCTTTCTGCACATTAGGTTATTTTGATCCAGGCTTTTATTTTCTTTCAGTTGGGTAATTAACAGAGCTGGCTTTGCTCCCTTTATGCCGATGCTGCATTTGCCTCATTTCTATTTTGCTTTTCAATTCATACGTCAGCAGAGATCTCTCGTTACAATAACTTCATGTTTCCTGGAAATTCTGCGTCATGGGACCAAATTTATCCCTCGTGTATTTTCCATTGACACTGAAATTACACCAAGAATGAATCATCCTCTGGTGTTTATGTTCATCTGCTTTTTTTTTTAACTCTCAGACACTAGCAGTGTATATTAATCATGTAATATTGTTAGTCATTTGAAGGATATTGAATTATGTTTTGGGGACTTGGCAAAGACACGAATAGCAAAATAAAATTATGGAAGTCACAGATCCAAACTAGACCTGTTTCTTTCTTATAATGTACTTAACACATGGTAAATACTACATCTTCTTGTAATCTGCTCATTACTGTTCCAAACAAAAAAGATGTTGGATGAAAAAGTGAATTTTGGAGATATTCTTGCCTTTGGAACAACAAAAGATGCAAATACCTCTGACCTCTCCATATACAGAGCCAGAAGATAATTATCAGTAAATTGGTCTTAAGGTAATGCACACTTATAAAGACCAATATTTTTGAGGTCTGATAAAACTATGAAAGTTTTCATTTTGTTTGTTCATAAACCTAGGCAATTATAGACACAGCAAGGTAAAATACTACTGAAGCTGCAAGATATTTAAATGTAGTTGTTTCGTCCTTAGTACTATCTGGGTACTAGCAGTCAGGAGATGAGCGTAAGGCAGAGGAGGGTTCTTATTTTCACTGCAGTGCCTGTCTTCACTCTGGTACTAAATAGCCCATAAAGAAACTGTCTGACTGCACTGCTGCATCTCTTGGCTTTCACATTTCACATTTTCAGTGAGTCTGTGGGGATGGTCCCTGCATCACTTACAAAGCAGGAGGAGTTGTAAGAGGAGAGATGAGTTCCTGAAGTTGCCTCCTTGGTTTTCCCAAGCACCAAGAAGCAGCAGTAATCAGCCGGCCACTACGTCCTCCTTGCCAGCTGGCCAGGACACTGTCAGCACATGTGGCCTCCATTTGGCCTGGCAAAGTGTAGCCTTTGGAATGGAGGAAGGAAGCATCACTTGTTAAAGGGGGAGTTACAGAGAAACTAGTGGGAGAAGGAAAAAGAGTTTGGCTGGGAAATAAGAACTGGAAGTCTCGAAAGGGCTGCCCATCCTCCTGCGTGCATTGATTTGAGCGGATTCAAACTCAGCTCCAGATCGTTGTCTGCAAACGCCCTCCTCAGGGGCTGTAGCTGCTGAGGGCTGTGAAGGGGTTGCTGAAGATAGGCAGTCTGCATTCCTCTTCTATAGGCTTTAGACGACTGCTCTCTATGCTGTTCCTGAGTTTTGCAAAAGTCATTTTTCTTGCTATTTTGAAAGCTTTTTCCCAAGCTTGCAAGGATAAACTTGCCTTACCTGGTTTCTCATATTCAACCAAACTGTTTGGCTGATATTCAGAAGCAGGGATGTCATGAGTGCTTCTGCTATGTGTTTTTCAGGATGCAGTGAGGCTGTTTCCTGCAGGTCAGTGAGCCAGCAACTGAGGGGGGTAACAGAGCTGGCAGGACATGGATCTCACTGCCTGGGAGTGCTGTGCCCAGCAAGAAAAGGGGCCAGCCCTCAGCTGTGCTATCTCTGTGTTGCTCCTGAGATCCAGCAGACAATCCTACAGGAGCAGGGATGCTCTCAGGGCCACTTCAGCATGTTTACTTAATCTGGAATAGGTGGGAACCAAATTAAACAGGCGCTTCTGAGTGCTTCATGGCTGATACAAGTCTGTCTACAATTTACTGCACCAGAGTTGCTTGGACTGTTTGCTAGCTCATTTGATAGTGTTAGGCTTCAGTGTTAACTATACTCTACTGTCTGAAGGGATGTTGGAAAGATTTCTTCTGGATCAACATGATGACAAGCACCATTGTCTCCCACTGTACTAATGTTGAATTCCAAGAACACAGGAAGAGCCTTCTCCTTACTGTCTTACAGATTGCACTCTGCAAAGAAAAGACAAATTAAAGACTAGGATGTTTGGTTCATGGTACAGGAAATCTTCACAAATAAAGAAACCTTACTCTGGAAATCTTCCTTCTTGCATGTGCTCTTAACTGATGTATATTGTACAGCAACCAGTTTTGTCTTGCAAAAGCTCTTTAGACTGAGAACAGTAATAAGTGGCGCAGGCTCTAGTTAGGGATGGTAAAAGCATGGGATCTCTAGAGCCCGTTTTCTCTATATTAGACTCATCTCAAGCTGAACTACGAGTAGGGAAGAGGCACCAAGCCCAGCTTCTGCTTCTTCTGCATCCAGTGCCTTGAGGGACTGGAAACATTTTCTTTCAGCTCTCTCTTAGAAGCAAAGCAGATTTGGGCCAGGACAAATATACAGTTAGGTGCTGGATGGATGTCACTAGGTCTTTCTGGAAAAGATGGCTGGTGAAGTGGGTTCCAAAATGTGAGGTGCATATAGGAAGAAGAGGCCTTGCGGCTTCACAGGTATAAGGAGAGCTGAGCAGGAACAGCCTGACAAGAACAGCCTAGGTGAGTGGGCCTCAGAGAAAGCACAAAAATTCTTAGATTAGGTGAAGGATCTCCAATCCTTTTTGCCAGTAGGGCAAAGCCTCCTCTGCCTTGTCCATTCTGGATCTGAGCCTATGCTATTTTTTGCTGACAAGACTCTTAAAAATGAGTACTGCCTACTTCTGCCCAGGTAGACCAGATTAGTTGGAGTAAATGGTTGATAAGGGTAGTGAGAGAGAGAGATTCTCATCCTTCCTCTAGTCTGCCATGACAGCAAAATTCCATTTTTCCCTTTTAATATGAAGATGAAATCTTATCCCTTACCGTAGGGCTATGAAGGACAGCAAGTTCAGGTTTTGTCTGCAATTTTCAAAAGCGCGGAGTTAACTTTAATAACAGGCACCAAGAGCGTTTGAAGTCCAGTCAGTAAGCACATGTATTCATTACCCATGAGGTACCACTGAAACTGTCAAAAATAGTTCGAGAATATTAACTTGTCAGTTATAATGCATATGTTCCAATGTCCTTGCCTTCATACATATTTTTGCACAAGGAGAACTTGAGATGTTTAGTCACTGCATGCTCTCTTTTTTTAAAAAAAAACAAGTGGAATCTGGAATAATATTTGGGGGGGGGGCATTATTTCATCTGTTAAAAATTTTGTTCTGATATAGTCAAAACTATCAGCACATTTAATATCATATTCACCAAATCATTGTGTCTAAAACAAAAAGACAGGCTTTGACAACTGTATCTTTATACATTTCTGGAAAAACATGAAGAAATGACATGCATCATTAATTAAACAGATAGACAGGAAAATGTCTGTCTTACTTTTTCTGACCCAGTCCTTGCAGACTAGAGTGTTTGTTCAAGATGCCAATTCCTTTCAGTCCAGGGGATTTGAGCCCATATTTCACACAAGGATTCATTGCCCACTATTACATATGTCTTTCTAGAGTGAGTTTCACTCAAGTATTCCAGTTAATGATGTTCAGTATGGCACAGAATACTAAACCGTGAAAAGGGTCAGAAACTGAGTTATCTGATTTTCCTCTCTTTGGCCTGGTGGACATCCTAATATTTTATATGAAGTGTACCTGCTCTAATAGGAGGGGTTAAGAGCAACATCTTGGAGTGGTTCCTTCCCAGGAACAGAAATTGAAATGCCTCTAGGAAGTGGAGAGGTCCTGTATCCTACAAATACTCCAAATACACCAAATATCCTATATCTTTCAAATACTCTACAGTCCTATTATGTGTGCGATTTGAGGAGAGAGTGCTTATTATTTAGTTCCTCAAATCTGCCTCCTCTTCTGGTATAAGTTCAAATATCAGAACACTTTGCTTGGTCAGATTCCTTCAAGACTGCTCACCAGGGAGAGAATTAGAGCGAATGATGTGAGCCCTCACTCACAGAAGCATTTAGGGAACAGAAACAAATACTGGTTACTACCATCTTGTAGCAACCAAACAGGAGTGAACAAACTGTTGTAAAGTAATCCTGCTCAGCTTTAATACTTCCTGCAGGCATATCAACATCAGTTTCACATCACATGCTGAAAAATCAAGTAAAATTGGCAGGAATACTTACTGCTTTGAATGATAAGTAATTATAGCAGGGAAAAGTAAAAGGAAGAAAGAGTAATGTGCAAAATTACGAAGACTAATGTGGACATTTGCACATGAATGCAACTTGCAATTCTTTATTTCCTGGTATGTGATCTTGAGCAAATTCAGACCAAGTACTGTCTTTGTTCTCTGCTTTAATAGCTACAAACCTCCTTAAAGGAAAGATGTTTTTACTTTTATCATTACAACTTCTTGAGAGAAAGAGCCTGGCTTTCTAAAACAGCCATATATCTCAAGGTGCTCTAGAAAGCAGGAGCTTTATAGACACTGATTGTGCAGTGACATATAAGCAAATGGAATGGACAGGTGTGTTTGACAATAACTTTTACACCGTGTTTTGTTTGAAAGCTTGGAAGAGCTGTCCAGCTGTGCTGCATAATCATGTTACATTTTTTTTTCATGTTGTAAAGTCAGTCTCACAGAACTAGGATGTGATGAAAAGAAATTGGTCTTATACACATTTAAGTAGACTTATAGTTTATCAGTCAGTTGTTAAACAATAGTAACTTGGATTATCTGCAGATGGTTCCCATGCGGTGACAATTGTGTCTTTGGATGGTTCTGCTGTGGGAATGACATTTTAAAATATGAATTAATGTATAATAAACTGTTCATAGGCTAATTAAAGATTTATGTCTTGCAATACAAGTTCTCTCGTGTTAAAAACTATTATTGACACAATGATGGCAATTCCTAAATGCTGTTTTTTTCTCCACATCAGCTCATATCAGTGTTATTTAGCTGTTGTTTAAATATTTAAAACTCAATTTAAGTTTAAAAATGCACACATCATAAAAGATAAGACTTACTTGTTTTTTATAAAAGTAAAAGGCAGAAAGGACTGCAAGTACAATTTATTCTTAGATTTAATTTGAAGTGGCTTGCTGATTAGAGAAGTGAGCTTCATTTCAGAGTAATATATTTGTTCTACTTGCAGATTTGGAGCAACACATCCATATTATGAATTCACTCTGATAAATATTTCTTGTCTCTTTCAAACAGAGATCCAATGCACAGCATGAACAAATGTGAATCTCATATTTGGAGAAACATGATAAGCATTTCAAAATTCAGCCCAAATATCATCAAATATATTCCTCAGTTAAAATAAATGCTATAATTAACCTACTAAAGCTTTTCACTGTAGATGATGACAGTTGTTTTCATTTCTTTCAGGAGCATATCATCAGAAGCATATGGTATTTTAAACCAAAGATAAAACCTAATGGTTTGTGTTTTACTTTGAGAAGACAGGTTTATTGCTAGATTTTGCGCTTTCTCCAGAGATAACTCTTCGTAGGGAACTCAGGATCTTTAATGAAAATGACATTTTTCCCAGTTTGTACTCTAATGACAGTACCTAGCTATATATGTATGTATAGGGTAATGTGAATCCTGGCTTTCTTGCTCTATGACTGACTAGTATATGCTTACCCGAGATTGCTTGGGAATTTTTGTGTAAATTTTGAACTGGGTATCTGTGATCTGTATTTCTTAAATCCCGATGGATTCTCTTCAAATAAAGCACATGTTGCCCTGCACTTAGAGGTCAATAGTCACCTGGTGGTGAGAACAGCATTCCCTGGCAGTGCTTCCTTCTGATCAGGTTAACCCGGGCTAACCCTAACCACAATTTATTCCTCTGAGACCTTTGTCAGATGACCTGAGAGATCCCATGAGAAGTGGGATGATGATACAGCTTGCTGATGTTTCAATCTCTTTTTTGACTCGGAGCGGGCTATGCTATGCTCCGAGAGACATATCTTGCTTGGTGTATCTGCCATGAGCATGATTTCACAGTGCCTTGTTTTCCCTTCATAGCACTACATTTGTTATGTGTGTTGAGTTGCTCTTTTTCTGGCTGCTTTCTGATGGATCATGCTTAGCATGTTTGCCCACTTACTGCTTAAACCATTAACCATTCCTTCACAGCAGAACTGTAGGTGTCATCCCTTCTGTTGATACTGCCTGGATTTTATGAAGGAACTGTGTAATATAGGAGCAATGATACTGCGAAGGAATGTCAGAAGCTCAGGTTCCTCCAAGGCAGGTCTAGCAGTGTTTTACAGTTTCATAAGCAGTGCTGAAGAGTGCTGCTCACTTCGCTATAGCTTCTGGCTTGGTTGTGAGGATACTGTTTGGAGAAAGCAAAGGACCTGAGAAATGCCTTGACCCGTTTTTCCCATATTGGGAGGAAGTCCCGTAAAACCACAGTGCACTTTGCAACATTTGTCACACTATGAGAATTAAGATGGATTTTTCAGCTACAGTTAGCAGCATGTGCCATCTCATTAGGAACTCTTGGAGGTGCTGGGCTTCAGGTAACTATCACATCTGTAATTGGAGAAGACTGAATTTTAGTCCTTAGGCTGCTGCAATGTCATACCTCATTTGTATGGATAAGTTTTGTTTTCATAACTTGCTCTTTTCTTTTTGGTTACAGGAATGATACAGGTTCAAGCAAAAGTGTTGAACTGTCCATGCAGTTTCACACAGTGTGTGCTTTGTGCTGCAGGGATATTATCTTTAATTTTGGGAGAGGTGGGATTTGTTAATGTTATTAACACTTGTTAACATTTTATGCTCAACAATGTAGATATTTTCCATATTATTTCTCTTTCTTATTTTTCTGTAATGGAGGATGTATACAATATGCAGACAGTCTAAGATTTAGCAGGATTCAACTCTTTCCTTGCCTTGGCGAATGCAGGTGTCCTCACATATATTTGATCAGCGTAAATGGATGCTATCTTTATGCTCTAAATATTCCACTTTCAGTAAAGTCAAGAAGCTGCTTCTTCACAGAGACCTATGGTCCAAGTCACAGTCTTGCTCAAGGTAAATGTTGCTTTCCAGCCTTGTGTCTTAATCTGTGCACACAGACTCTAATTAGATGACCTCTCTAGAAATAGTATGTATCATAAGGTCAGAGTCTATGTGGATATTCAGATTTGATTTAGCTCAGAGCCTGTGACTCTTGCAAAGCACAAACCCAGGTTCAGGTTCCCCAGAGTTCAGCACTGTTGGGCTCACTGTTGCTCTGATTCCACTGATGATAGCAGGGGATATCTCATACTTCACTTCGCTGTGTATTTTAACGGGGATTTTTGTTACAGGCATCCCAATGGCATTCTTATTCAGAGCACATATCTGATTTCAAGCAGGCTCTGCTAGTCTAGTGCCATTAGACATATTGTTTGCACAGTTGGTAGAATTTTGAGGAGTGTTGAAAGTAACAAGTGGATTCACTTGTGTCTTTAAATTGCCAGGGAAACACAACCATGCAATCAGTTTCTCCCCTGACACTGCCATCCTCAGCCAACTTGGTTGAAATTATGTAGCTTCACCAGTGAAGCACTGATGACTTTAGTAATTCTCTACTTCATTTAGAATGAATAGGAGCTCACCATTTTTTAAAAATTTTTTTACAGCAACAGCATGTGTGCTGGGAAATTCACTGTACAGATGAGGAATCTAAGTCACAGTTACTTAAGTCAAAGGGAGTTTTCTGCCTACCAAGCAGTAAGAGCATCATGCTTGCAGTGTAGAAGGATTTGCTTCCAGGAGGAGGATGAAGAAGCACTGAGATGGTCATGGGGAAGGAGTAACAGCATGCAGTGAGCACTTAAAAGTGTTTGCACCAGCTGTATGAGCAGAGGCGTCTGGCCACTGCTCATAATTTGGCCAGAAGGACTTGGACCGGTAGCTGCAAGCAGAGATTTGGGAATACTCCATCAGGGCAACTGAGCACACACGCTCAGTGGGGAGTTTGACTTCTGAATCATCAGAGAGTGATTCAGAAAGCAGCAAGTCAAGTTACTGTCAGTCAGGAGAAATCTGATTTCTGTCTTCTCTTCAATTGTAATTAATTTGTACTTGTCAATTTAATTTGTATTTTTTAAATCTCTAAGGTTATTGTCAGTAGCCAAATTCTGCAGTAAGCTGAATGCATATAATTTTAAAAAATCTCAATACTTCTCAGGATTTGAGTTAATGGCTCAAAGACTGATCTCACTGATACAATCCCTAGAATAATAATTTGTTTTTCTGACATATTTCCTGATCTATTACAGAGGAGATTGTGAAGAAATTTTGAACTAGTTGCAATTTTTGTTTTTAGCTTTTTTATCAATTTTATCATTTCTAATTCAAAAATCTCCCATCCTCCAGTGTAAAGAGAACCTCAGGGAACAGTGAAAATAGTGGAGGTTCTGCTCACATTTTTGTTCCTACTTTTGCACTCACTGCCCTGTTGAGCTTCAACCATTCCTCAGTAATCTCAGTCAGTAACTTGTTGCTGCTTTCGCTGAACATAAAATCATAACTCATTTTGCAACAGTTTTCAGACTATGATGGACAAAGTGGAGCTTTTAGCTATAGCTGATACCATATGTGTCTCATCTGTAATTTCTGGAGAGCCTGAAATCCAGACAATCGTATTTTTTTCTTCACTACGGTGAGAATCAAATACTATAATGCCTATTTCCTTTATTCTTCTCCCTATACCCTTTTCACAAACATGGGAGTTTGTGTTTAGAAATGTTTCCTGATCCTCAGTAGATGATCTTACTTTTCAGACCTGTATTCAATGACTGAAAGTAGCCTAACATCTATATTAGAAACTGAAGAGGCATCTGAAAGGCTTTGAAACGTGTAACAGCAGTAAAAAATGTAGCACAATCTGTCTTTCAGTGAGTTACAATTTTCAGAGGTTTTAATACTACTAACTGAAAATTTCATGTTACATATACACACAAAGGATTTGAGAACTGGTCATCTGAAAAACAACCTTTACACATGTTTTAAACAAGCTAGCTTATCTCTGTAAATGGTAAAATATTATGATTTTTTGCAGTGCCTTAGCTGTTCACCCAGCTTAGTTCATATCTTTCCTTTTGCCCCCCAAAAGACACAAAAAAACATAATGCCTCATTTAGAAGCAGACCTGTTTACGGAAAAGTTTGTGTATGGAGAACAGAAATGCAAAGCCAAGATGCAGTAGCTCCTTTTTCTTTAGCATCCTTTGAGGCTGGCTAATACTTTGGGGTTTTGTTTTTCTACTGGTGGCCCCTGTGCATGACAACTCCTCTAAGCAAGCCTATTACCTTTGCTGTGAATTATCTGAGCAGCACACTTCTGTTGAACTAGCTGCATTTTAAACATGAATTCTATCCTGAAACATGAAACCAAAGTAAATGTATACAGCTTCTTCTCCGCTAAAATTTCAGGGGAATAGTCTTGGTAAGAACATGCTTTTAAATGCATGGTCTCATTCCAGCTGCATGATATTGTAGCTTACTGTTCACCTTTGTTTTCTATAGCAATATTACGATATGCAGGAGTTCCTATGGCCTGTTCCTGCTGTAAATCTCACACTAAAAGCCTTGATCATCTGAAGTGCTGTATACACAAGGTATTTTTATATAGAGAAAGAAACAGTGGCTTGCTGCTTATCACAGCAGAGAAGTTTGTTTTTGCACAGAGGAATTATTGTTAGGAATAGATGATTTCAAAGATAAATCAGATGTAAGTTCAGTGTTCAAAGTATTTTTTTCCCATCACAGTTCTGTGGGTCACTATTAAATCAGTGCCATTTGCTTGAATATACTGGTGCTGCAAATATTTCTTCTTAGATCTACAAACCTCCTAGTTCCATGAAAAAGGCTAATTTTTAGCTCCTGTGTATATCACTTTCCCTGGATCTTTATTACTGCTGCTGTACCTATTTCAAATTAAGCCTACTGCTTACTCATCAGTTCTTAGGAAAAGGATGGCCAAATTGCTGAAAGGAGACTTTTGGCCTATTGGCTTTTTAATATATTTCAAATTTAATGAGGAAGCAATCACTAAAACTAAAACAAACCTTAGATCACAGTACAAATCTCTTGTAATCAATTTGAGAATACAAAATATTTATGTAGACAGCTGTATAAATCACCTCTGTGTGTGTATGTAGTATATTTAAAATGTATGGATCACCTGCTGGTCTATCTGCTGTGCTGTGCTGTGTCAAAACCAGAGCTGATTTTTAAAAACAAATCTGAAACAAGCAGTAGGTAGCAACACTGATTTCCTTTACAAATATTTAACATCTTAACCACAGTAGCTGAGTATGTTATACAACAGTAGGTCAGATTTAAACATATAGGTTTTGCATAATTGAAAGAGATGTTATTGATTAAGGGATCTTCCTAATGCATAAGCTACCTTAGGTCATTGTGAATTTTTGTCTTCCAAGTTTTCAAGTTCTGTTCAAAGGTTTGCGTGAGCACATAAAATATTTTCAGAAAAATACTATTTACAACTCCAGAATTCCATAGTGTGTTATGGAATAATCAAAAAGCTGAAAACAACTCTGGTTTAAATAAAATGATGGTTATACTTTTATATCTGATTTTTGGATTTTAATGATCTGCTTGCTTGGCTTTCTTTTTAATTGATGTGTCCCTACAGGAAGACATAGCCAATAAACATAACCTTTTTGACAATAATAATGATGAGTCAGTCAATTTTTAAAGAAGAGAGTCAAGTCCACAGAAGAATAAATGCATTTATTTGTAGGCTAACACACCAAAGTAGAAATGTTTGGAAGTGGACCTTTTACTTCTTTAATATAGCATTGATACATGCTTAGTCTTTTATTCCATATGCTTTAAATTGCTGATATTCTGTGAAGCCATTCCCGTGGTCACTAAAAATGGAAGAGTATGGGTTATTTTACATCTATTCAGCCTAGATAAACCAAGTAAAATAAATGTGGCCACAACACACTTCTCTGTGGAATAAATTGGTAATAGTTTGTCTAAATACTTACGAGATGAACTGTGGGTTTAGTCTTCTGCGTTGATTCAGTTGTGGTGGAAATAGATGCTGCTGAACGAGAAGCTGTGTGTCTGTTTCTATCAGAAATAGTTGTATTTATTGGAACTTTCTGGGCTAGAGATGATAGTCTCTAGACTGAAGAGAATGATTCTTATATACTGAGAGAAAATTATTGAATTTGATAACTTATAAGTTGCTATCTTTTTTATCTAAAGGCATTTGTTCATTGTACATATTTCTTTTTGGGATTTAAACAGTAGAAATAATTATTTCTAAAACAGAAGTCACTGCATATTTTTCATACTGTTGTGAAAATATATATTGTTGGGTTTAGCAGATCTAAAAAAAAACACCTGGAGATGTATTTGTCCAAAAATTTGCTACAGCAATGAATAGCAGGGTTTATGTGTGGCAATGTGACACTGTCATTGTTTCTTTTTTTTTTCCTGTGGGTGTGGCAGAAATTCAAATATATGTTGTATATGTTGTCCAGACCCATCTCCTGCTAGCTAGCAATGCTTAAAATGCTTGATTAGGCCAGCGAAAAGCCTGCATAATTGTAAGAAAGATTGGGACTGAATAAGAAATGTGGAAAAAAAATTAGAGTGAACAAACCTACTATTTGTTGCAAAGGCATTGCTAGAGAAGAAGGAATTTCAGAATCCCTTTCTGCCTCTTGGAATGTCTTGTTTTGGAATATTTATGATATATGGTAAAATAGAATAGAGTTTTCAGGTTCAGGTTTTGCTAACAGAGGAATCTAGTAATATGGACCTTAAATGTAAAAATTATGCCCAAATTATACAACTAGGTGAACTGAAAACAGAATTTTTTTTCCTTAATGGTATCCATTTTTGTGAATCACATATTATATTCAACTTATTTAGTCATGAGTCATCACTTTTTTATATTGTTTGTCCATTTTCATCTGTTTCTTATTTTTTATTTCATAATTTGCATTTTATGTATATTTCATTGTATTTTCTATAGATGTCAGTGTTTTCCTCTCCTCTGTGGTTCTATTTTAGGTAAAGAAAAAAAACCACTACATTTTAAGGTCTCTCAAACTGTTCGTTACATGCTTAAATAAGTAAAAAGTATTATAATTTTAAATTGACCCTTCCAAATACAAAACATTTTGTTTTTCTTAACATGATTCTCAGATTTTTAATCTGGACTTACTTTCAGTCACTAAACAAACAGATTGATGCTTGCATTTTCTCTGTGAGTGCCATTAGTTATTTGTATAATTTTTCTTCTTATTAATAATATTTACCGGAGCACATGCTTGTCTATTTTAAATGCTAATTGATGGCAGAGTTCAATTTTCCTCTCATCACTTGGGGTTTGTCAAGGACAGAGTGAGGACTCAGAGCTAGGAGACCACAAAACACGTGTCTTAGCTGAGGAAACATTGTCTTCCATCACAGTAGGGTTTCTAGTGCATTAGAAAAAGCTAATTCTAGACAACTTCTTCAATATTTTAGTAATTGGAAACAGGGACACTCTTGCTACAGAACAAAAGTATATGGTACACTGTTGCTGATGTATTGCCATTCAAAACCTTGTTGTTTGTTTGTTTGTTTTGTTTTATCCTGAAGGTTCAAGGCTAAACTACAAGACTTGGAAAAATGTTTCTGAAAGTTCATAAAGTTTATTTCACAGATGGATAGTGCTCTTGCAAATGCAGCTTTGATCAGCTGGATACTATTTGTTATTCAACAAGATTAAGTATAAATCACCAAAGACAATACTTAGGCTTAAATTAGTGATTTAAGTTTTCTACCAGGTTATTTGTCAGATTTTATTAGTTTTACTTCTTGGTGTCCAGAAATTCAGAGGCCTCACTATGGTGCATGCTTTGTAGAAAATAAGCTGAGCTGCTCTCTTCCATATCCTCATTACAGTGAGCTTTTTAGCCGTATTCTATTGAAGCTCCTGTGCATGCTGAAAACCTACACTTTGGAGTGTTTTTGGAGTGAGAAGTCCATGGAAATGGCTGCTCTCTGCACTTCCTTGCTGTCATGGGAGAAACAGTTCCGTTAACAGGGAGCTTCAACTCTCGTCCATCCCTTAAAAGTAGACAGGAAAGATGTACAGGGAAGTGCTTTCTTCTCCAACAACAGTTAGGTGATTAGGAGTACAGAGTTTGGGGGAAACCTGCTTCTGCATCCTCTTGTAAATATAAATTTAAACAATCTGTTGTTAGTTCCCTCTTTCCTCTTCCTCCTTTTTTTATGGTTGTAGATTTGAAAAGGGAGAATGAAGAACTTCCTTGTTCTCATTTATCCCTCCAAGCAGAAACAGTGGGAAGAGCTGAGGAATGGCAGCATCAGGCTCAGTTTGGGGAGGTGCAGGGGGAACCATGTGCAGGGCCACAACTGTGGGAACCTGAAGAGAGATGTGAGGTTTGGAAAGAAGCTAGTGCTGAGGAGGAGAAGACAAACCCATCCCATTTAAGCAGATCATGTGAAATAGACAGTAACTGCACTGGACGTGAGCAGGGAGAAGACAAAATCTTAGTGAAACAACAAACTTTATATTGAGTCTCTAGTTTAAGTTTTAGGTTTGAGGGGGTTTGATAAATGTCTTTTGGAGCAAGAAGTAATGAAAGACTGTTCCAGTTTACAAATCTGTGCTCTGAACCACCCACTAACTCATTATGTAACTTAAAAGGAGAGGATAATAATAATAGAAAAATACCCTTCAGTTATGAGGAGATAACTTTATTCAAGGAAGTGGACTGCTTTCTGAGGACTTCTTTCTGGGAGAATGAAGATCAATGTTGCATACAAAATCTGTGTCTATTTAAAAACAATGTTTGTTGAATCAATTATGTGTCATATAATATAACACCGAATCTACATATGTTTTTCTACACAAAATTCAGGTTATTACATAATGCTTTCTGTCAAAGTATTATGTGTTGTAATTCTTCATTCTGAAAATCCATAGTTGCTGTTGTCTGACATTTATACAATTGGTACTCTGGGCTTTCAGATAAATGAGACTGGGAACAATTTTGGGGTAAACTTTCTTAAAGCATTTGAGTTGTTTTGTAGTCTTGAAGGTTCAGTCTATGTTTTCCCCCATTCCCCATGAGCATATGTTAACACTGATGGCAACCAAATGCTTTCTTAGATCCAGCACTGATAAACTACTTGTTGTTTCAACTACTGATAAATAGTTTAGCAGTTGGATGTCCCCCAGGAAGTGACAGAGCGTAAGTATTAAACATCATAAGAATGTAGTTGTTCTACTAGACATTTATATCATTCCTTGACCTATTGTTTCAGCCTGTTTCTAAATTTAGAAAAGTCATGATGCACCACTCTGTACTTTCGGTACAAGGTTCTTTCCAATTTTCTTTTCAATAATGAAAGGTTAGCTGGGAATCAGCGGTGACACTCTAAATCAACAAAATACTGTTTATTATTAGCAGCCATTAAACCTACACCCTCTTCTCGGGGGAAGACTAATGCAGGTTGAAAAGCACTCCTGTAAGTCAGTAGTGTGTGCAGGAAGTAAAGTGATTTTGGTAAAAGAAAGAGCAGCCTAGAACCAATCCTGCCATTTCTTTTTTTTTTCTAGGGAAAACTGCCAGAGATTTGAGCTGCTAAGTCAATGCTGTGTTTTAATGAAATTCCTGGCACTCCTAATGTTAAAAGTTCCCTCAAGGGAAAATATTGCAGATCCGGCTGGCAGTGCTAGCAGTGAGCGCGGTGGCCTGGGCTCCTTCGAGCGCTCGTGGGGAGCCCGCGGGAGAGGCTGCGGGGCCGCTCCGCTGCCCGTGCCGGGGCAGCCGGGCACCGCCGTCCTACGGCGCTGTGAGGGCACCACTGCGGCGGCTGCTGGTCCTGGCACGGACAGGGAAGCAAGAGCGCCCGGCGGGGCCACTGCGGAGAGCTGGGGATCCGTTCAATATGTAAAGTGATAACTTCATCTATTAAGGCTATTGCATATTATTAATATTGATTTATATTTGCCCATATAAGGTAAATACATGTATCTATTAATAATGCTAGTGTATTTGTTGCGCTGTTCTGTGGCTGAGGATTCTGTTTTTGGAAAGCTCCAGGTCATTTTGGCTTCTGAATCTTTTAATATCTAGTATTTTCTAGCTACCTTATTGAATAGAAGTGTAACTAAGGCTAAACTGACCATATGCTCATCAAGGTAGTAAATTCACTAAGCTGCTACATATGACATTATTTTATCCTTTGAGGTTATTTTAGACTATTTCTTCTGTTAAAGAATATATTTAGGCCTAGTGAAAAAGCAATGCAATACAATGCAATAATAAATAAATTACGCCAGGTATTATAGTGCACTGCAGCTCTCATGATGCATTTAAAATTTTTGCATAACCTTTTGAACTCCCTTATTCAGGCAGTACAAATTCCCTTATCCTCCCTCAGATGATCCATTATAAAATCATTCAATAATGTTTTTCACTATTCCTATATATTTGTGCATGATGTAACAGAAGCAACAAGAATATCTCAGCTTATGTTTAACAAGCGGCATAGCCAACTAGATTAAGAAAGGTGCCGAATGCTAACTTGCTCCATTCTCAAATGTCCATGTCAGTTTTGTAATAGTGATGTTATCGTTTGAGACCTGACAATGCAAACTGTAAGATTAAGTACATAATGCAATGTGTGTGGATGTGCCATGCACAATTTTTCTTCAGACATTTTCTATAAAACTGAACAAAACCTCTTTAGATCTCTCTAATAACCATTGCTGAATAGGTACCAGTAAGGGCACATTCATGTACCGTTTTAATTTTGTAGGTACATAGCAACCAGGATTCTACTTGTATTTGTCTGAGACATTTCAGTGAAAACAGCACCTTGCGAGGTTCCCAGGAAATCACAACTGTGGCAGGATGTGCCGGATTTACAGCTTGATAGTCCCGCTCCATGCTTGGACAGTCCAGGGAGGAGAGCCTGGATTCTCATGGCTATTTTGGTGCATCTCACGGTCTCCCTTCCTGATGCTCTTCTGTGAAATGTGTCTGCTTTGAAGAAATAAAGCTATTAATTAGAAACGGACTTTCTCTATAGCCTTGCTTAATCCATCGCCGCCTACTGCACAGTTTGAGCTGAAACAACAGGTTGATCATTTGTCAGATATAGATAATTAACTAAATTGCACCAGTGGTTTGTTGCATGTTCTGTTTCAGTAGTGTAGGTGCTAATGTGTGGAGCTTATTCAGCTACAAAGAGTTTCTTCTAGTCCAGTAGATAAGGATAAGAAAATTGTATATGCCCCTAATAGGCCATAGTTGTAATTTAGAATGTCTTCTAGACTGCTGTGTGAACATGCACAACAAGGCCATTTCTTACTATACATGTAATCAGTTTAAAGAACTTTTTTTTAAGCAAACATCTTGATGGGTTATATGAGCCCACACTTCTTTTAGATGCTTCATTCAGTCTTCTTGGAGTTGTTGTTGTTGTTAGCATAACTATATGTTTAGGCTTATGAAATTATAGGTTGAATTTTAGAAAGTCTTTTCTATGCACTGGTTGAATTGGAGATTATTGAAAATTTCTACTGTGCTCTATTCTATTTTACCTACAGTTATTATGTGCACTAAAACATGACTTCTGATAAGTTCTGAAGTGAGTTTTCCATTAGAGCAAAGTGTTGTAAAAGAATTCCCACAAATATTTGAACATTTCAGTACTTTTTTCCTCATCAGATCACATTTTGTAATCACTCTCTGTAAATATTCCCTTTGAATACTCAACAAACATGAAGACAATTAGTATGTTCATGGGCCCTGACCAAAGAGTCAAGTTTTCTCCATCTAATTAGGAATAAATCATTCCTCTGTGCCTGTGTGTGTTGCACAGGTTGTAGCCTATGCAGTATTATCACTTCTCTGCCCGTTGTGTTCTCTGTCTGCTGTTTAACCTTCCTGCAGGATTTTGCTGCAATAAAACAAAAGCATCTCTGTCCCTCCCAGACTGGGACCCAGATACAATCCTACCTCTGTTAACTGCTTATTATGGAACTGGGCCAGCTCAGCTACATTTCTCTCTTTCCAGGACATGCGACCACATAGTTTTATTGAAAGTGGGGGGTTAGTTAGCAGCAAGAACAAAAGATCGCTTTAGAGAAGTGATTTTATAATTAGAAGTGTCCTAGGTATATTTTCCTCCCTACCCTTGCTTGCCGTCAAAAGCTAATTTGGATAGGATTCCTCGTCTGAGATGCAGGAAAAGAACAGAGCCAGTCTGCAGTATTCTGGCAAGCCCAGAATCTCTTGGGACTTAGTGTGGGCTTTGTCTTCCGAAGAATACACCCTCATTCTGTTTTCTTTTTTCTTGTTTTTATTTTTAGTTTCTTATTTTTCTTTCATTATCTACTCTCCAAGTTAATCATCATCCCTTCTCCTCCCCAGTTTTAAAGGTACATCACAGAGAGGTTGTTTTGCAAAGAACATCTATAGGCCTACAGGCATTTTATGGTGCATTGGGAATCCTCTCTTTAGCTAAGTTGTGTAACTCTGGTGAACACAGATCATTTCACAGTGTAAGAACACAGCAGTGTAACACAGAGCTCACATACGTATGGAATTTTATGAGATCTTAAAAATCATTTCAGGCAAAACCTTTATTTTGTGGAAAAAAACTTATAATTTCCTGGAATAGAAACTTGGCTAAGGAAAATGGAGATGTTTTTCCTGAAAGTCACTTCTCTTTAGGGGAATTTATCCCTATGTCCTGTTTCAGTCTTCAATCATATAGCAGAGGAATAATTGCAAAGAGAAAGATAAGACCGCTCCACATACATATTTATTTATTTATACAAAAGAGGAAGAAATTGAGAAAATTGCACATTTTTACTACCTCCTATTTAAAAAAAATTTTATTAGCTTGTGCTTAAATTTTGCACATGAAAAGGTCTGTAGAAATAAGAAATGGAAATATACAGAAGATGAAACTGCTGGAAGCTAGTCCCATCTGCAAGCAGACCTGGTGGAAAGAGCATTATGCAGTCTGAGTGGTTCTTAAGACTGGCTTCTGTCTACATTGGTAGGTAGAAGGTTAGTGTACGTATTGCATATGTCTTTCAGAATTTCGTGGCAGTAAGGTAAGCTTTTTTGGGTAAGTAAGTGGGCAGTCTTTGCAGTTTTACTCTTAAGTCAACTGTGGTACCTTTTGACACTTGCAGGAAGGACATCCAAGGCTGCGACACCTCAGCTGCAGGCCAAGGTTGCTACATTCAGATGCAGGAGGCTGCCAGTTACTGAACTGCAACACGAAACAATTTATCAGCCTGGAAGCAGGACGCAGACTCGGGCTTCAAGGCTGCTCTTTTTGACGGTCTTCTACAGAGGAGGAGAAATGGAACCGTAAACCTTGTAAAGCTAATGAATTTGCTCTCCCGCTCTCCATATCCTGAAACAATTTGCAATGTTTATGCTGAGACATCTTTTAACAAAATACAGAGGTGCTTTCTGAAGATCCCACAAGGAAGAACCTGTAAACATTTTAATAGAAAAAATCCTCCCTCAATTTGGCAGTACAAGTTTTTGAACCCTGTTTATTTCTGTTATCGTATGCCCTTTGCATTCCTGTTTGCTTGGTTTCAATCAGCTCAGTGGTTTTCTGGTTTATAGCTGACTGCATAGGTTGCTCACAAGCTTTTTCTTTTGTTTAACATTCTTCTTAACTTTCTTTGCTTGCTTCTTGAAGTGATCACATTCATCCATTTTAATGCTGTGATGTTAAGAATGTGTTTGCCTGTTATATTCAAGGGAGCTTCTGTAATTTACTGTTTCTTGGAGATACATGAAATGGAGTGAAGCGCTTCTTGTATGCTTTGGATTCAAAATTCTGCTGCAGCCTGCTCACTAGCTTAGTAAGCACATCTTGCCTGTGCTGTCAGTTATTCTAGAGGGTACATAAAAAAAACTTGAACTATGCAAATATTTTCTGGCTTTCTAAATAGTCTCCCCTCCCAGCCTTTTACATCTTTTTATATTCTTTGAATGTGACTACTTATGTCCTAAAATACAGTATAAAGGGAATTTGTCAGAATTGCTTTCCACAATCCTTCACTATTTTGTTGCTAGTGGTAGGCTGGAGTTTGTCTTCAGTAACAGCATCTTCTGGAATCACCTCTTATGATAATCTTCAAAAATATGGGATATAAAAATGTTATCTTCTTGTAATGTTCAATAGCAGTGCAAACCATTTTGCTGTGTTTTAATGTTTGCTGAATGCATTCAGTGGTAGAATCAATACTGAAATTTGCTATGTACAGCTGTGGTCAAATCTATGATAAATTAACTTTTCATCAGTGTTATTAAATATAGTGCCCATAGACTGTCTATATATTAACAGGCTGCCATCCTGGAGGAATTTGTATGAAATTGGATTGTGCTTACATCCTGTAGTTTCTTCAGATTCTAACAAATTACTTCTAGGTTTCCTCTTTTTCCCTCTCCCCTTCTCCCTGCCACCTCCCACATAACTTTTTTCCTTTCCCCTCCTCTGTTGATATACTTATTATTTTCTGAATGAATGCCAGCACCATAACAGACTTTTCAAAGACTCTCATCGTAGCAGACATTTTGAGCTGTGGCTTTGACAGATTGCACATTTTGAAAGTGCGATACTGTAGCAAGCTTTTTAGTAAATTTGGCAGACTACATACTGTCTTGAAATCCACTGATGAAAAGTGAAAAATCTATTAGATGTAGGTTGGCAGGATACATGTGACCTGCTGACAGGCTGTGCACATATTTTATTTGATTCTAGGAGTGAGGAATCCAATTCTCAGGGGTTTATGAAGTATTGCAGTAAATGTCACTTACAGAATGAAAAAAAAGACAGTCTTGAAAGAATTAGATTGCAGGAGATGACTTTAGTTAAAGAGCTGTAAAAGTCTTTGTCTTAGATACAGTGGTTTTACTGAAATTATGGTTGATAGAGAATAGATAGAAACTGTGATAGTGGTGTATGTAATACTGCTGAAGAGCTGATTTAAGTCTATTCCCTTGTAGAAGAAAAAATTGCAAGCAGAGGAAAGCCTTTCATTTCCCAGTGCTCAAAGTACAGGCTTGCGGTGATGATGTTGACTAGATTGGGAAGCTCACTCTTGAATGATTTTCTGCAGGGGAGAGCTGGGCTTCCGAAACTAGGGGGGGTTTCCTGCAGACAGAAAGTTGTTCCCTGGAATTTCCGTTGTGGCATCCTGTGTGTCTGTGGCTACCCTGTAGTAATGCTGTGCTGTGCTGATGCTTAAACATGCTGATGCTTAAACATGATGCTACCCAAAGGGATGCTACCCCCTTTGTCATTGATTACATATTTTCACCTGTCCTCTATATCGGATTTACCTTCACAGAATCACAGAATGGTTAAGGTTGGAAGCAACCTCTAGAGATCATCTAGTCCAACCCCCTGGACTAGAGCACAGGGTGGCATCCAAGCGAGTTTTGAAGATCTCCAGAGAAGAAGACTCCACCACCTTCTGGGCAGCCTGTTCCAGGGCTCTGTCACCCTCACAGGAAAGAAGTTCTTCCTCACATGGAGATGGAACTTCCTGTGTTTCAACTTGTGCCCATTACCCATTGTCCTGTCACTGACCACCATGGAGAAGAGCCTGGCCCCATCCTCCCTACATTCTTCCCTCAGGTACTTGAACATGATGATCAGATCTCCCATCAGTCTTCTCTTCTCCAGACTAAACAGGCCCAGCTGGCTTAGTCTTTCCTCATAAGATAGATGCTCCAGTCCCTTAATTATCTTCATTGCTTTACGCTGAACCCTCTTTAGAAGCTCCACATCCCTTTTGCCTTTTGGAGACCTGTGACTGTTTGAATCAAATTGCCGATCTAACTGAAAACTGGCCGTAGTGTGTACACACATACAAGAGCATTAGTTAGCTGGATCTAGAAGCTCAATGGTTCCATGGATACAAGTATTGATGCAAAGAGGAGAGAGAACATCCTGTTAGGGCAGGTAAAGAATAGGGCTACATTTTTTGATAGCAACTTCACTTTGCATTTTTTTAATTCAGTGAAGGCTGATGTGCTCTGCGGAGAAAGAAATGCCTTACCTGTTTCTCCCCAAGGCTATGGCTACACTTGGGCTAATATTCAAAACACTGCATGTAAAGCTGGATGCATCTACATTGCACTTCAATGCAGTGTAGCTGCTTTTTTACTCTCCTAATAAGATTCTTACCTTATATAATAAAAGTGGAATATTAAAATAGATCTTACCAAACTACATAAAAGTGACTATCAAATTTTCTATTCATTTTGGAAGTGTATTTCATCGTAAGTTCATGCTCATTTCTGTTTCTCATGAGTGATTGGGACTTGTGAGTTTGAGAATTTCACAGCTTCTGCCCTGTAAAAAGAATTTGTTGCTCTAACTGTTTTAATAATAAATATTCCTTTGGAACAGAGGTAACTTTCACACTGATTGTGTTAAGGTTATGTTGCATTAGCGCAGAAACACATACCAAAAAAATACATATTATCTTTTTTAATTAGCTTTTGCACAAGCACACCAAAACAGATATATTTTTCATGTCCATTTATTTCCTCATACTTTTAGGACTATGAAATTAAAAAGAGAAATTGTGTGGAATTTAAAAGATGAAACAGAGACTCTTTAACAGTGGAAAAAGAGTATTAAAATTAATAAAAATAACAAAACTACTCATTTTGCTCTCTGTAGCTTTGCTTTTTAATACTTGAAATTGATCTTTACTTCTTTTCTGTCACAAAATAAGAAATACTGAAAGGACTTCTCAGAAGAGAAGAAATAATATGTAGGGATTATGATCCATACTGAATTCTCCAAGCTAAAGCCTTGGTTCTAAGCTTCAAACTATTTTGTCTTAAAAAGACCAACTACGGTGTTGGAGAGTGAGCAACTTAAAATGTCACAGGAGATGGCAGAGAGATGTGTCCTGAGGGGTTGGCAGGTATTTATAGTTCTTATGTGGGGGATAGAAGGTAGAGGAGAGAAATGACAGGCTTGTAATTATGCTTGTAAGAAAATTACTACTGATATGTACATATCAGACATGCTGGAATGCAACGTGGATCTGTCCTAGAAGGCAGCTTTACTTATCAGTTAGAAATCCTAGAAAAGGATTGCATAGTTTGTAGCCTGCTAGGCAATTTGCTTGGCCCTCACTAAAGGATTTGAGGATGTAAGTGTGGGAGAAAAGAAGGGTAAAATAGAAAAATGTGCCGATTGCCCAGCCAGTCACTGGCCCGTCACGTCACCTTGCCTTTGAAGCACGGCAATCCCTGAGCCGCGGGTAGCTGGGCCGTGGTTGCAGAGATGCTAAAACTGCCAGATTCACAAAGTCTGCTCATGACAGGTTAAATGGGAGTGTATAATCAACTATAAAAATGGAGATTGTATTTTTTTTTTATGATTTGTGGTATAAACTGGTCTGCATACGGGGTTAAGAAGGTATTTTATATATTTGCTATAAATACACTACAAAGTATTTCTCTCTGAACTTTCAGGACATGCTGAAGGGCTGTGGAGGGCAGCATATCAGATAAAATGCATCATTTTTTGATTTGCTCCATTTCACAAGCTCCCAATTTAAGTATTAGTTTAGAAGAGTATTTCAGCCATCAATCACAGCTTCCAAGTCTTCATACTTTCCTTTGTTGTCATCTTCAGTCTTGAACTGGCATGTTCCAAATATGTGTCAGCTTTTTAATCCATGTAGCCAGAATGGCTTCCAACCTTTTGCAGTTTTAGTGTACTTTTTCTGAACTGACATCTGATCTGTCAAATTCACACCTCTTGAAAATGTGAAGATGTAGGCAACAGGATTAGTATAAGAATTATGTAATTGTGTGAGAGGAAATGGATAAAAGATTTTCAGTAAATTATTTTTTTAACACTATATATGAAAATACTGTAATTTCATCATGTGCATTAAATTTCTGTATTAACAAAAAAAAGCAGTTCTTGCAATTCAAATTATTCTCTAAATAAAAATACATAAAATCACTATTGTTAGACCTGAATTATTATCTTCTGGGAAAACATAATTTCATTTATTGCAAATCCTTTCTTGCAAGGAACAAGATCATTTTTAACAGCAAGGGCTGAGCATTGACTTCCAAAAGAAGAAAAAAAGAAAATCCTCTACAGATCTCAGAACAGTGGTCCTCTTTGTTTTTTTCTTTTTTTTGACTTTTGTTTTCACTTTGAATACACACTTCAATGTGTTTTACTGAGCTATGAAACTAATATCTTCAGTTCACTGGGGAGGAATTGACATTTTTGTAGATGCTTGTGATCTAGCTATTTAGTTAAAGATGTCTTGGTAGTCGCATACATTTGCATTAGAAATCAAATGTACAATATCTTCGGACTAATTGCTTTCACATTTGTCTGACAGAAACAGAGGCACCTGTAGAGAAAGAGGGACAGCACAAATGTGCATTAGGGGGTGAGAGGAGAGCAGGCACACAGGGTCGTAGGCCCTCAAGTGCCTAAACTCTAAGGTTGCCAGGAGGACTGTTCATTTGTTTGCACATCACTGCTCAGAAATGTTAAATCCCCACCAAACTCCGTGTCATCTAAGAGGCAGGCAGAGGAGCGTGCGAACTGTGCATAAGTCCTTGGAAGGGCGTTATCTGCTAAGCACGTGTTACACGCGCACGTGCAGCTTGTATAGTAAAGCCACACTAACCATCTCTTATCAGTGAGAGCAGTGATCACAGCACTTGGAGAACAGAAGGTTTGAATTTGTGGATTTTGTCAAAGAGAATCCAGAGGGAATCCAGAATCCACTTCACAAGAATGCCAGGACCACCTGGCTGTAGGAGCCCAGAAAGGCCGGAGCCATGGCAGGAAAGCAGGCGGGAAGCGAAGTGTGGACTCTGCTCTAGACACTGCTCAGAAGCGGGTTTCCTGGGCCTGCTCAAGATGCATTAGGGATTCAGTGGAAAGATGGTGTCATCAGCGCTGGAAAGCAGAACCACAAACCCACAAACAGGGGGTTGATTTTCCTATGAGTATAAAACTGCAACATGAAGCATTTCTTTACTCATCCTGATCAGAAGCTCTCTGAAGCTGATGAGCTTTTCCATTGGCTTTGATAGTTACAGGCTCAGGCTGTAATTTTAAAATTGACAGTGTCTCGGTTAGAGAATTATTGCATTACATTTCAAACAATGTTTACCACTGATGATATGAGTTGTCATGTTGATTACAAGAAGATGCTCTGCAGGGANCTAGCTATTTAGTTAAAGATGTCTTTGTAGTCGCATACATTTGCATTAGAAATCAAATGTACAATATCTTCGGACTAATTGCTTTCACATTTGTCTGACAGAAACAGAGGCACCTGTAGAGAAAGAGGGACAGCACAAATGTGCATTAGGGGGTGAGAGGAGAGCAGGCACACAGGGTCGTAGGCCCTCAAGTGCCTAAACTCTAAGGTTGCCAGGAGGACTGTTCATTTGTTTGCACATCACTGCTCAGAAATGTTAAATCCCCACCAAACTCCGTGTCATCTAAGAGGCAGGCAGAGGAGCGTGCGAACTGTGCATAAGTCCTTGGAAGGGCGTTATCTGCTAAGCACGTGTTACACGCGCACGTGCAGCTTGTATAGTAAAGCCACACTAACCATCTCTTATCAGTGAGAGCAGTGATCACAGCACTTGGAGAGCAGAAGGTTTGAATTTGTGGATTTTGTCAAAGAGAATCCAGAGGGAATCCAGAATCCACTTCACAAGAATGCCAGGACCACCTGGCTGTAGGAGCCCAGAAAGGCCGGAGCCATGGCAGGAAAGCAGGCGGGAAGCGAAGTGTGGACTCTGCTCTAGAGACTGCTCCAAGAGAAGGGGGTTTCCTGGGCCTGCTCAAGATGCATTAGGGATTCAGTGGAAAGATGGTGTCATCAGCGCTGGAAAGCAGAACCACAAACCCACAAACAGGGGGTTGATTTTCCTATGAGTATAAAACTGCAACATGAAGCATTTCTTTACTCATCCTGATCAGAAGCTCTCTGAAGCTGATGAGCTTTTCCATTGGCTTTGATAGTTACAGGCTCAGGCTGTAATTTTAAAATTGACAGTGTCTCGGTTAGAGAATTATTGCATTACATTTCAAACAATGTTTACCACTGATGATATGAGTTGTCATGTTGATTACAAGAAGATGCTCTGCAGGGAGTTGCTAATAGTAGTTCTAATAAAGTGTCAGGCCATAAAAGACCAGAAGGACTCAATATAAATTATAATTGTGCTTTAATTTACAATTGTTGTCTTACAAAATGTTCTCTGAGGGGTCTTTTCAAACTAAGTCATCCATACAGCTGTTCTTAAAGGCGCTCAATGACAGAATGAAGCATTGCCTTTTACCTGCGGACAATAAAATTACTCAAATGATTTTCCTCCTAGAGCAAAGTGCAAAATAAAATATTTGAAATATGAAATAAGACATTTGGAAACCAAGATTTTTTAGGGACTGAGAGCCTAATTCTTTTTCTTGACAAAACATGATCTCTTCCTTTATTGCATCTGAGAGCAATACCATATTATCCCCAGGCAGCATCAACCATAAAGTTAAAGTGACAGGACTATGTTCCTCAAGGGAGGAGGTTAGGATGATTCTCCTATTTGCATCAAAGATCAAAGCACAATGCAGGGTGGGTGCAGACTGAATGTACAAAATTCCAAGGACATTTAAGGCTAATAGCTCTGATTAGTAGTTTACCAGACTGCAGTAATAGTAAAATAGGAATCTCATGCAGCCTAAAGAGGGGAGTCTCTGGCTTAAACCAAATGAAAATATAAATTCAGCCCCAAGCTTCCCTGCTAAAACAGCCTTTCTTTTTATTTTTCTGTCTCTTATGGATTAAGTTTAAAAGCAGCACTTTGGCCTTTCAAAACAATAAGAGTGACTTAACACTATGAAAGTATTTTTCAGTCTATGGCAAAGAGCCACACGCATTATCAGATAACTGATAATTTTTCATTAACTAAGTCCTCCCACTTTCTGCATGGCAGAGATGGGCAAATCAAATTTTGCCCTGTGCTCATGAATAAGGGTCCTATTCCCCAGGTGCCAAGCCCTGGGAGTGCTGCAGTCTGTCAGCGCGATTCCTCCCCTTCTCACCATGCACTAGGACAGTAAACACAGAGATATTAATATTTAGACTGCAATCAGGAGATCATGCTGTTTTAAATCATTCTATTATCATATTTATTTCTCCTTGCCTTTCTTTCCTGTGGTGAATTAAACTATCTGCTGTTTTATATAATTTCTTACATAAAGCCTCTATTTTAGGGGTCCTACAACTAGAAGTAAAACACTTAAAAAGCGCACATTCTAGAATGAATAAAAAGGCCCTTTGTTCACATCAGTTGCTTATGCAATTTAAAATATTGCATGTTGAAACTAAGGCTATTTAATACTCTGTGGATTTCTGCAGAAGATTGACCCAAAGCTGAATTATATTTCCTCCTATAATTGTAAAATATAAAGAAAAAAATGAGCCTTCAATAACCTCTTTGTTTTTGTTACAAATTAAAATTTGTCTTATAAAATACAAAATATATTTTGCTTAGAGCAATGAGAAGAAAAGGAGTTGGTCATGAACTTATTCTAAGAACTCTAACACAATAATTAATGTTTCTGTCTTTTGACTAACATCTGTTTTGCCTTTCTGTTCCTGTCAGTTTTCCTAACCTCTGAGCTCAAGCCAGGTAGTACTATGGGGATGCATAGATACATCTGCAACCTAATAGCAGATGGCACCAGAGATGTTAAGTGTGTATGTGTGTCAAGAGAGAAACCAGAAATAAAAGAAAAAGAAAAAAAATGCACAGCTTCAGTTGTCATAGCAGGCTGGGCAGAGCTGAGCTGCTTAGGCATTTTGAAGGTGGACATCTGGGGCTCCCCATGCCACGAGTTGAGATTTTTGGTCTGGGAGGTTTCCCGGATACTTCTTGAAAGAAGTGAGAATAAATTTTGCACATCAGTTCAAAGAAAACAATGCAGAGGATCGGTTTAATTTTCCCTGCAGAACCACAGTGTCCATGATAGAAGATGGGACTCATGTGCAGTGGCAGCAGTATAGCAGCCTCTTCCTGATAGCAGCCTCTTCCTGATCTGAATTCCCAATAAATACCCAGTTATTCTGGGTATTCTGAGACACTGGATGTTCAGCAGGACAGTTATAGTTTGTAGCCACTTTTCTACCTTTCTGTCATGGGCTATGTCCATGTCTAAGCTTAGACCATGTGACATTTTGGGGCTGTTTTTGAAGCTTGTGCTTCACTGGAATCTCAATTTTCCTATTAACAATGAAAACATGATCTCTGCAAATAATATGTTTCATATCTATCTCACTTGCTCACCTCATTAAAAGCTGTACAGATATTGGAACATTGCTCTTATGGGAGATCTGAAGGTGTGCATTAATCTTTTAATTAATAATTTAAAAGAAAAATGATTCCCTTCTTTGTGCATATGAGCTTATTCTTAACAGGGTGATCAAAGTGAAATGCAAGGAACAAAAAAGCAGGTCTGAAATAGCTGGCACAGTATGTTATACCTGTGCTTGGAATTCAGACATTTTCTACATGCAATTAAAATTCACTATATCTTTGTCCAAAAGCTTAGTTAGGAAGTCTGTGAGTGATTTTGACTTACCATAGTTTTATGCTTATAGTAATCTTGAAAAGGGTTCCATTAGATTAACTTGAGTGTTCAGAATTAACAACAGGTTTGCCTTTAATTTCCAAGTAGAATAGCGATAATACAATGTAATATTTTTTTAAAGCAAGTCTAAGTGTTTCTTATCAATTCAATTCAACTCAATGAATTCTTAAAATTTGAAGTTATTTCTTAAACATTGTGTTTATTAAAAAAAATATTGTTGTAAATCTTGTGAACAATACCTCACTTTCATTCGTTTAATGTGATATGTTTCCAGATTTCTTGCAAATCATTGGCTTGGACCTTGAATTTCCAAACTTGGTTATTATTTAGCCCTGAGCAAAGGGTAAATTTTTTCTTTTTATCTTCCTGAGATGACTTTATCAGCTTTATGTTCAGATGCAGATGAGGGGGAAAAGGAGGGAGAACGAAGGAGGGTAGGAAATATTATCCAGCCTATAAATATCCAGACCACAAATACCTTGGTACATTAGTACAAAAGTTAACTGTTTGCTAAATTTTAGGGAGGGCCAGGAGTTAATTTCACCTACTATGAAGTTATTAGTGAATATGGCCATGGCAGTCAACATGGTGATGCTTTTCTTAACACTTATTCACATAAAACACAAATATTATGTTCAAAGACACCTAAATGGATTAACATTAACATTAAGCACTACTGAAGGTACCTTGCTTAATTGTAGCACCTGCTATGACTTTTTAGGCCAAGAATGTGACTGTGACTGTTCACAGCTGCCAGTGGTTGCTTGCTAGATTAAGATATGAGAGTTAAATTCATAGCTCTAACATAGGGAAATATCAGGATGACACTACAGTCTCTGTTCATTTTTCCTCTCTTTATTCCTCCATCCTCAAACTACAAAGTGTTCATATTCAGAAAATGGAAGTAATGATGAGAAACTATTCTAACACAGGAAACATGGCCCCAGATTCACTACGGCCTGGGTCATTATTTTTAGAAAAGTGCTGTGGCTATTTCCGTTTTGAAAACACTTCTAACTAAGAATTGGTCTCTGCGTGAAGTAGAAGAGCCTGCTGGTTTTGGATTGATGCTCTCCATAGGAATGCGAGCTGCGGAGTTCTGACCACAAAACCAGCAGCCGTTACAGGCACTTGTTTTTTTTTTTTTCTTTTCTCAGGAGGCTAATTGCTAAATTAACAGCTATGATTTGTATTCGGAGTTGAGATAGGAGAATATCTACTGGCTTTAAACACATCTGCTTATGTTGCTGAGCTGGGATATGATGGAGATGTTTGTAGAATTGCAGAATGATGGTTCTGCAGGAGAATGAGAGAAGATCCCTTGTGCCAATTAGGCACTGTTTCTTTACCCAGAAGGAGAATGTTGTATTGATTTCTTTCCTATATTTGGGGTACAATGAATAAAATATATACCTTATACATTCCGCGACCTGTGCCTGAACTGAACAGACAGGAGAAAACTGTTACAAATGGAAGAACAAAGCAGTCTGCCAAGGACCAAAGATTCAGTTCAAAAAAGGAATTGAAATGTCTTTCTTTTTCCCCTCACCTGAAGAAAGTGCCTGAACACTTAATGATATTAGTTTTGATTCTGTAGATTTATGTTATGAAGAACCAAGATCTTAGTTTGATGTTGACTACTTTTGGCTTTGTTAACTTCTAAGAGACAAGTAGGCAAAAGGAGGAACAGAATCTGTTTAAAAAGCTAAATTAATTTAATTGCTAGCATGGATACTAGGATTCTCAAAAGTGGACTGATAGCTCCTTAAAATGGAAAGATGAGAAACACTTAAAAATGTAAAGATGTAGACTTGAATTAGCATAATCATGAGGATCTTGAACTACCTGTATTATTAGAAGTGAACCCAGCACTTTCAGTTGATCTTAGCCTCTCTACTCATTGTCATATTTTCATAAAAACATTTGTATAATGTGAACAATTTAAATGATGTCCAAGACTACAGTATTTTAGATTTAAGGCTGTTTTATGCTATATATGAGAAGGTCATAGAAGTTAAGAGGGGAAAATCCTTTTCTATGTTTTGTTCATGAATTGAGTAATACCATCCATATTCAAATTGATTCTGAAAAAAGGTTTGCTTGCTACATGCAGGAGACCTTGCATATAAGGCTTGTAGTGGTGTTCTCACTTACAAGAGCACATATGGCCTATGCCCAGTCCACACGTGGAAATGGATGTCTTTTTTGGGTTAACCAGTGACTCATGAAATGGAGGTGAGCAGGGGAGGAAGGTGCCACAACAAGAGTTTTTCCCTGGCCTTTTCAAAGTGTAGTATATAGATGTCCTTTTATTGCTCCCAAGAGATTTGTAAGCACGTGCCAGAAATAAACAGCTGACCTAACGAAGAGAATTCTCCCCTGTGCATCTGTTTGGGTTATAGGTTTATGGCAATAACGAGCTGTGGAAATCAATCTTTTGTAAGCTCTGCCCTTTATGCTTTACTCAGAGGGCTGCTTTCACATCTATAAATAATCCATTTGTGGATCTGTTTTAAGATAAAAGAGGCTGGCATGCAAGAAAAGCTTTGCCATGCTCTCCAATTACTTATCCAAAAATGAATGTGCAAAACCTGGAGTGTTTTGGGTTCATCTTATTGATTTAGATGTTCCTCCCTAAAAAATTCGTTAATGCAGATTGCATTTTCAAGACAGGACTTACAGTGCAGGCAAGACTTGAAATTTATTTTGCCTATAAAATTCTAACAGAATAAACCTGTCCAATTCTATCTTGTAAGCAAGGACCCGGTGAATAGAGGCAGCACAAAGGAAATGTAACAGCTTGTAAGCACAGCTGTTTATGTGCATGTTCTATATTTCCTCAAAGCTGTGCAAGGAAAGAAGAAAGGGTGGAAACATTGCTTGTTATAATTCTTATATCATTCTTAAGATTTTATATAGCTCATTTTTCCAGCTTTGACTTTATTAACTAGAAACCTTGTACTGGGGATAGGAGGAATATCATGGATCGCTTTCATTGTATGATTAACTTTTTCCTTTCTTCTTTTTGCATTAACAGCAACTGTATTTATTTTGAAAAGTGTTTCTCATTTGCTCCATTGTGCTCTCTCCTCCTTGTGCCGCTGTGGTGCAATCCCTTTCCCTTGCAAGTTGTCTTTTAGTGAAAAAAATCCCTCAGTTGGAGACCAGCAGGTTCTGCAGCTGGGACCACTTGTCCCTTGCTGCTTTAGCTTTATTCCCTTTGCAGGAGGTTTCCACATATAGCTCAGCAACAAGCTATTGTTGGAGAAATTTCTTTCTGACTTAGCTCTGCCGTATTAACCCTTATCTTTAGGGATAAGGGTGCCCCACAACATAGCAGCTCTTATGTCTTTGCAAGGACCCATAGAATGCTGAAAAATCCTCTAACCATATATGGAGTGGGGCAGGGTGGGAAGCACATTACACTCCCATAAGCCCATATTACCTCCACAGCTTCTCCCTTGTGGATGGCGAAAGGCAGGGAATCTTGCATTCTCATTGCCAATTGAATTGACTTCTTGATAAATCAATGTTTTCCCTCGTGTTTTCACTATCTGTGCATTCTGGATCTCTGTGGATTATGATAGATAGAATATGTCATTTTACTGAGATGATGGAGAAAATTCTAATGATGCAGAGATCCAGCTCATTTGTCTATCACTTCCCTTGCAACTCTCCACTTGCTTCTTTGACTATCCTCACAAGGCCTTGTGTTATCATTTCCTGACTTATAATCACTTAGGAAGGTGCCCTGAAAACTATGCTAATGATTTATTATGTTTTATTTTATTATGTCACTTCTGTGAGGTACAAGCTTGCATTAGGAAGAATAAATAAATAAATAAGGCACAACAAAGCAGAAGATGGAGCTCTGAAATGCTCATCCTTGGCCAATTCTGGAAATCCCAGGCAGTGGAAGGCTGCTGGCTTCTGTGAATTACAGCAGAGATGAGAAGAGGCTGAATCGAAGATGAATGAAAATAGTGCTGTAAGGGCCCTCCTGGTATTTTTATCTTGATTCTTATTTGCTCTTTTGTTGCTCTTGCTACAGTTAAGATCAGTATTGTTAGTTAAATAGGTATCCTCAAGATTCACTGAGGTTTGAGGTGGAGGAAGAGATTCATGAGGTTGAGAAAAAAGTGAGAGGCTGGAAAGTGTTTTACTGGAGAATAGAGTTTACACAGTGGAAGATTATGCAGAAAAGATTCAAGTACATCTCTGACTGCAATGAAGATCCAAATTATTTAGGATGAAGAACTGGCTTAAACTACACCCTGTAAAAGTGTACAGAAAGAATACACTGACTTCTATTATCTTAAGTCCTAAGGAGAGCTCCATAGAAGTAACTGGATTTGCCGCTGTCAAGATGGCAGCAGCTCTGTCGCCCTGCCCTGCTCTTGCGTTTAGCTGGTGTTGTGCTGTGTTTACCATCTTGGGAGCGTGGTCCTTCTCTACCCACAGCATTCCTCACAGCAGGCAACTTCAGCCAAGTCTGATTTCAACCTTCATTCTAGCTGGATTCCTGCCTCTCCTTAACCTTGTCAAAGCCAAACCAGGGTGCCTGACATACTGCATGGGTGGTTGCCTTCCGGAGATGAATATCACAGAAGCATTCCAGCCCTGGGAAAAGCATTCCTGTTTGAGATCTAAAAAAGAAAAAAAAAATCCAAAACAGCTTGCAGAAGTTCAAAGAAAATTTCAGGACATATCATTTAAAAATACTTCCTTTCTTCCCTTGCCTTTGATGGGCTTATTTCTTTTATCATGCCCCGGACATGTGAAACTGGCTGCAGTCAAAACTTGCAGCAACCACTGAACTGATGAGCTACCTGACAACAGGGAAACAGATACCAGGGTCCTGCAGACAGAGCATGGATGGGATCTACTTGTGCAAGTGAAACAGCCTTTGAACATCCAAGGGAGACTGGATCATGCAGAAGGCATTTGCAACAGAAGCGCTCTCCGAATCTTCCCTTAGTGCAGAGAAATGGAGAATGGAGAGGGCTAAGACTGAACGAAGTTCCCGATTCAGAAACCAAGTGCCCACGAGTCTAACTGTGTGAAACCTGAAGATGGATAAGCTGGCAAATAACCATGAAAAAAGGAACTGTCTGTGGGAGTCCCCAAAAGCCCTCATAAAACTCCTGCCCTTCATTAGACTGGTTATTCCCTGGTAATTGCAGGTGGGTGTATTGGACTTGCTGACTCTGGGGTTGTTTGTGTATCAGACCCCCCTGAGCTGTTGGGCTTAGAGATTCTGCTGGCTGTAGCCCTGTGCAGAGCTAATGGGAGGTTTTCTCTTAACCTAAGAAGAAATGGAACTTCCAAGTCCTGTTTTCACTACGAGAGAATGTTAATGATATATTAAGATCATATATTAAGATAGTAGCTATAAGAATTTGCTATTGGTTTATAACCAAAATTTCTGAACCCTTCTGAAGTTCATGTAGCTTGTGCTGTAACCTTGCTGAATATTTAGAATAGTTACTGGTTTTAATGGCATACATATCTGAAATAACTGTTTACAGACCTTATTCTCAAGAGCCTATGTAATACCCAGCATTACAATAAAAACTAGATGTAGAAGAATACTGTAAAGACTTTAGAGAAACACATTTTGCTTTACTGTTGACTTAATACAGAGAGACATAGTGAACTTAGTGTTCTTACAAGACCGTATTGGACTGCAAATAGAAAGGCAAAATGGACAAATTCAGGCAGTTAATTTCCATACCACATTATGAGATTAGAAATATACTAATCTGAATAGGAACTGTAAAAATGCATAATGTCTTTTGACAGAGATCATAAATCATGGACTTTTCAAGGTTATTAAAATAAATTCCACTCACATCTGTAGGGCTGTTTTTAAAATACTTGTGTTAGCTAATGGCTTGTGTTATATTTTAAAAAATATAGTCTCCTTTCCCAAGTTATTCACATGAACTGAAATAACTTAATTCCATTCTCAAACCTATAAAGCAACCCACAATTCTCTTATATGGTGGTGTTATATTTATTGATACATGAAGTGTAATGCTTTTAAAATCTGAAATGCTGAAGATAAAACCTTTGCATGCAATGACACTGTGACATTATTGAAAAGGCAGTAAAACAGAGATTGGACCCTTCTCCCCCAGTTCTTTATGGTTATTTTTTTCCCTGGAATTAATAGTGTTCACCTTTTTTATTTTATTCTTGTCAATAGTTAAAAAACAATTTTAGATAAATCTCATGGAAAGATTGCATAAGAAGTTCTTGCTCTAATGATTGTACTTATCCGGAATCTTATATGGAATAACACTTTAACTCAAAAACAGTTAATTACTGCTCAGCATTAATAAAGGCTTTTTCTCCAATAATTGCAGAGAATATATTGCATGAATAAAACTGTTCACATGACAGAAAGGCTTGCAGTGTTTAATTTCTTCAGGAAACTGCACAGCTCTGTGTGTCCTGAATATTTTCTGAAAGCTTTTTTAATATTCTTGCCTTTTTTTCCCCTTAAAGAAGAATTAAAAAATAGTATTCATGTGGGTAATAGAAAAGGAGAGAAACTTTCTAAAATAGTTCTCTAAACTTCAAAAATTCGTATATGAAATTACAAAGACTTCATTTTAAACTGAAGTTTTGGTAACAAAAATTGTATTAAACTATTTTTAGGGGAAAAAGAAAACAAAGGCATGATTTAACTATGAATATCTATATGTATGAAGATGATGTTCACAAACTTCGATCTTTTCTTCAAAATGTCAAAGCACTTTACAAAAGATTGCAGCTAAGCATCTAAAAACAAGTACGTACCCGCACTTTGCAGAAAAAGCAGAGAGTGGTAGAGGCAGGCACCAATTTTTTTACACAAAGTTACTTGCACAGAAATGAAAATAACCGAAGTTATTCATTTCTTGTCTGTTATTTAGGACCAGTCTTTAGAACAAGACTTTCCTAGTGTGATTGAAGTTTGAGGTGAGCAAGACTGAAGTGTGCGAGTGGTGAGCATCAGACGGCATGAAGATAATGTTATGTTATTAATGTTATTTCTTTATCCAGAAAATGACATGTAACACTTTAGGAAAAACTGGGATTGGGCGACTGTATTTTGGGGCTGGAGTAGGCTTCTTCCCCAAGAGCCTCGCTATCCTGTACGTGTGTGAACGTGTGGATGACTGAGCCACAGCCAGTGCAGGTCACAAGGCCCATGTGTCTGCAGTGCCAACACCCGGTGCGAGAGACGGATGCAAACGGGCACGAGTTTCCTAGTGAACATGAAGCCTGACCAGCTGGGGGACAGGAGAATTACCTGGGAGCCAGGTGTGGTTGTGTGATCTTGTCTCTATGGAAGGGACCAGAGGGATTTGGACAAACACTATGTGGGTATTTGGGCCAAACATGTCCTGGTAGAGCAGGCAAGCAAGAAGTGACAAGAACGACAGGTTTTGGGAGTCATCTTCCTTGTTTCACAGTGGGTAAGTGCTGTTGGACGATACGAGTGCCTGGTATTCTCTTTTAGCTGTTCTTCCCAACCTGGTTCGCTGTCTGTCTGGTTTTCTTTAGTGCATATATGGAACATTTCTGAGTTTAGGGAGAGCTTTTTCATGTTAATGAACAAAATAATTTTAATCTTTTTCGTGCTTTGAAATGAAAGAGATGCTCTAGGTCCTTAAGTCTATTTTAGCTGTGGTTGACACTTAGGTATCATTAAACAATATAGACTTAAAAAAAAGACCTGTTAGTAAAATATACAGTGTAAGAATTCACCAGTAGATGTTTTAGTATTCAGAAAGCTTTCACTGTTTAGCAGTCAGACATATACATTATCTCAATTCTTCAGGGAGACTTCTGAAAGAGTTAAAGACCTGGGGAAATGGAGTTTTAGAGGTTTTATAGCACTAACCCTGACTTCAGTGCACCATGAATGCTGTTTAATTGATTATATTATTGTCCATATGAAACCTAAGATATCCTGTTTTTTAAAAAATACCCCAGATTGTGTTTAATTCAGGCTTTTGATAACTGAAATATTCTAAAATTGCTTTGAAATAAGAATAGAGATTGTTTATGAGGCGTTTGCTTGGATATTCTGTGATTGCAATTTACAACTTCTCTATCTCTAAAAGCTGATTTTAGTATTTTTCATTAAATCTAGTATATTCTTTCTTCCCCAGAGTCCTGCCTCTTCATTATAACCATTTCCATCAATGACAAGATCAGAGAGCATTTTTAATGTTAAATAGGATAGAAGGGTAGAAATTAGTACTTAAAGGGTGAAACCATTAGTATTTCTGAGTGCTTCTATGTATTCATCACTGCCTGATACAGATCAGTATTAATAATGGGAGCAGCCAGACATAATCCATCTGCTGGATATTCCTTTCTCTCTATGCACTGACTGCCTTGTCTTCTTTCTCAGACACTGCCTGCTCCAGTCTCCAGACAGGAAATCCAGACATGGCCATTCATCAATGCTGCTATAATCTGTCTGATTTTATTAGCTTTAGAATTTTATCACCAAAATGAAAAGGAAGGGGAGGGGGAAGAGAACCCAGCAGTACAATTCTCCCATACCTATGCATTCTCAGTGTAGCACACTGGGACCAGGCAAAAATTAATGTGTAAAGGTGCCTCGCAAATCCCCCTTCACTCCCTCAAATCTTTTGTTTCTAAAAGCTTGATTTGTTTTATTTATTTTTTTTCTCAACAAATATAAATGGTGTGGCATAGCCTGTGTTTCTGGCTGATTGACCATTCCCTTTCATTTAAGATTTCATGGGTGCATATTCAATAGTTAGTGTTCATGTGAAACCTGCTTCTTGTTTTGCAGAACAGACCCAAACAGCAGTTTGCAACTGAGTTTATTTGTGTGCCATGACCACATGCACAGGCTGCTGCATGGTGGGAAGCACTCAGAACCCGCTGACCCAGCTGAAGTATCATCTTGATCAAGATGAAAGGTGTGACATATACTTGAAACAAGAGAAACCGCTACTCTTAGGGGTTGCAGGATGGTACAGTACAAACAGGAGGAAGAGTTGTCTAATTTCTTCTCCTTACACCCTAAAATGGGTGGGAGAATAAATATGAGCACTTTACCCTCCTCTGTGCTTCCCCGCAGATTTTTAACATCTGTGAGCCATCCGCCAGTCTGTCTTTCTCCGTGCGAGCTTCAGGGGAAACCGGCCCAGACGGGCTGGGACACACTGCTGCTGGTATGCCCGTACGAAGGTGAGTGTGGTAAACGCTTGGGCTTGGTTCATCGGGCTTTGCTTTCCACATGTTGTGTGAAAAACATGTTGCCTAACATATACTACATATCTTGGAAATAGCCACAGCAATTTTTGTATTCATTTTTAAACCACCCCTTTGGCCCCAGAATGTTAATGACTTCTGTGAATATACAAATGTATGCAATTTTGAAATTTTGATCATGAAGCATTCCTCCTGTACCAAGAATTTTGGTACAGATCTACCAAGTTTAGTTTTTGGTATTTACCCTTCACTCAATTTTTTACTGAGATGATTGACTAGCAGACAGTTTCTTTGCTTTATGAGGAAAAACACAGATACATACATAGGAAACTAATGTATTGTTCATTTTTATTATCGAATTGAATCTTTCAGAGACTGTGTATGTTGATTTTCAAAGCAATTCACATCATTTTAATAAATTGTGTATGTGTTACTATAAAAAAGCAATGTAAACTGCTCCCCGAGGGTTAATATGTCACTTGAGTTGAATCTAACTATAATTAGCTATAAATCAGGCTATTAACAATTCATTGTCTCATACCATTCCTTGTTCATAGCAGATTTGGGGGCAGAAACTTTAATGCATTTTATAAATGCTTATATGTATGGTTTTATGTTTAGAAGCTCTCCTACAAATGGCATTTTGGGACTTGGCAGGGTAGAATGTTTTTATTAGCTATCAGAGATCTAGAGCTTTTGTTTTACTACAGAAAAATCATACACAATTCTAGCTGAAAATGAATTTAAATATTTGTCCCATTTTTAGATGAATGCTTTTTAAGAGAGGTTACTCTTTTGGGAAAAAATATGGATATTTTTATTAGATGCAAATCTCTCTAAAATGTTTTCCATCAATTTATATGCTATAGGAATAACAAAGAAAAGGTGCATTTGGTGCCTTTAGTTTAGCTGAACATTGAAACGTATATTTTCTACTTCTTTGTGTACAGATGCAAGGAGAATCATCTAGATAAATATAGCTGAGTAATTAGGCAAGCCAATGCATGTAAATGATAAACATCGGATCTTGGTGTATTATGCAGCCTGTATGTACAATATAATCAGCAACATAATGTTTGCCCTATTTTTTACTCAAAAAACAGAGCATGAAACTCTACTTATTAAATACAAATTCTAATCCTTGCTCAACTTGTGAAGGCATTTTAAAGTTAATTCGACTGCTTATACTTGCCTCCCAAAATCATTCAGAAATTTATTTGTATGTCATTCACTTATCTGAAACTCTGAATATTACTTTGAAAGTGGGGAATAAACTGGAAAGCCAGGAACATTCCTCTGGAAAATGATTACCCTGTGGAGCTGTCCATCTGTTTCATCTGTCAAGATACACATACAAAGTCTTGATCTTTGGAAGCAACATAAGATAATAAATTCACTTCTAAGAGCATATTTCTTCAGTTCTCCCTCTGAAGGATATTGAGTACCAGCCCAGTACACATCTGCTTTTTTATGAAGAGATTAGAAATGTTAACATTATGGAACAGAATTTGGAAAAGGCATCAAATTAATCTTCTTCATCTCTTTGAGAAGAGATGGATTAATTTTGGAACTTCCTTGATTCCATGACAAAATTATAGCATTCAAAAAGGATGTGATGCTAACGGTATTTTTTCAGAAAGATATATGGCAGTCTGGAGTAGCAGCATTGCTATGTAATTTGTAATTTTTTTGTATATTCACTTTTCATTTTAGTGTTAAGTGCTGCTACTGTAACTTTATTTATTTTGCACTTCGGTATGATATGTAGAGCAGAGAAGTAAATATTCTATCAGTAGAGATCAAAGTAGCTTTTATAGCACTTGGTCTGTCTGGCCTCTTGATATATCCATAATTTTGTAGGGAAATGTGCAGTGAGGCATTTTGTATTGCCATAGCACAAATCTACAATCACTGGAATCATACAATAATATATAACCTTTGCATATAATAGAGCTATGAGAGAGAGAATTTCTGTTTTTCTAAGTTACCATTTTCTGAAAACCTGTGCTGCTCCACTGCAGTTCATTAGGACTGAGAAAAACCAAAAACAGATTTGAGTAACTAGCTGTCCATGATATAACTTGTAGCCTTCTGCTCTTTAAACTAGGATCTATGAATGTGTTAGGCTCTTGGGCTCATCATATGGTGTGTGGAAAGAGTCAGGTACTGCAGAGCAGGATCTGAACCAACCCTGTTGTGAAGAGACCCATTTAAACTGAACAAAGAAGCACTTGCCTGTCAGTACACAGGCAATGCCGACTAAAGGTGTGTCCTAGTCCTTCGGCGTTGGTGAAGCAGGTGCCTCCAGCTGTGGCTTTATTCCTAAATGGGGGTGGGATTAGTCTAATCAAATGTAGGCATCAAAATCTTAATGAGTCACCCCAGACTCCTTTTAGAGTCGGTAGAGACATAACTGTGATACTTAGTGACATTAAGGTAGTACTTCATCTCATACTAAAGTAGTTAAGGAAACAAGTCTTACATAGGTGAGATGAATTGCTCCCTAAACTGTAAAAAAGTCCTGGAGTGACTGGTTTCCATGTAGTTATTCGGGATATAAATCTTGATCAGGGAAATGAGAATTTCTTTCAAAAATCATGCAGTTCAAAATCCAGTCTTTTTAGTTCTATAGCAAAATCACCAAAGTTCTATGTAATAGAACTTTTCATACAAGAGCTTTGCCCTCAGAATCCCAAGGAGAAAGTGAGAAACACAGATTTGATCTTTTTACTCTCAAAGATTCAAATGGTTCTCTCATGCCTTTTAGGAATGAACTGTAAAGAGCAGGCTGCAACCTGCAGTAGGAGCTGGCAGTTTCCATCTCTCTTCTTGCAGTTAGATAACTGTTGGAAGAAAAGAGGGTAAGGAATCTGGTAGGGGAGAAGAGAGGAAAGTGAGTGCGTGTGCAAAACAGCACCTGGTTCTTAATCTAGTTGTCAGCATAGTCCTCTGGGGTAGGAAAGAAATAGGTCCTAGGCCCTGCTCCAAGGATAGCTTATATCTGAAGTAGTATCCCTGCTGCAGCAGCTGCATCTTTAAAGAAAATTAAGAAGCTGAATCTATCCATGGTGTGAGAATTGTACTCTGAAAGTGCCTACCCGGTTATTCTGCCTTCAGTAATTGGATAAAAGAGTAATTGCATTACTGAAAAAAGCTTTTAGAACTATAAAATACATTACAGAATTACTAAAGGCTATTTGAAGTAGTTACTGCCTAATTTTGGTTTTAAGCTTTAAATAAAGAAAGATAGAAGGTCACGGTACTAGAAAAGATACTTTAGAAAACACTGCAGTTTTCATCGCCTTTGTTTTAAAGCCATTGAAATTTTAGTCATTGGCTTTTAGTAATTCATAAAGGCTAATTATGAAAAAGGCATTTGAAACAGTGGGGACCTCTAAGTGAAACAGATGGACACTGAAAGGCATGTGTAAGCATAATGAATAATTTGAATTATATACATACCTTTTTTTATTTGTTTTTATTTAATTGCCTGGTAATAGAAGGAATAGCACAAATATATCACAGAGATAAAAAGGTGAGGACACAGGTATATATGGTATAGCCACAGATTCTTAGATTTACCAGGGAACAGAAAAGATCTCTGTGTATCATTCAGTCCAACCCCCGGTGTTCAAAGCAGGGTCACCTACAGCACCTTGTACAGCCAAATTTTGAATATCCCCAAGGATAGAAATTCCACAACCTCCTTGAGCAACTGCACAGTAAAAGAAGGGTTTTTCCACATGTTATATGGAATTTCCTTTATTTCAAATAAATTACACTGCCTCTCACCCCATCACTATGTACCGCAGAGAAGAGTCTGGCTCCATCTTATTTCCCCTCCTCTGTAATTACAATTATTTTAAAGCCCCAGGCATATACTGGTGCATGAAGTTCTTCCTTATGTGAAGGACTTTCCCTTCACACGAGCATTTCCCTTTGCTGAACTTCATGAGATTCCTCCCTGCCCATTTTCCATCCTGTCAAGGTCCTTCTGAATGATGGGACAACCATCTGGTATGCTAACTACTTCTCTTGCTTTGAATGAAGGAAAGAGAAAAAATGAGACACAACTGGCTGTTGTCTTGTTTGAAAGAGGCTAAGAAAGAAATCTGAGGTTTTTTTTTTTTTTTTGGTTGAGGGATTAGAAGCTCATATCTCCTTCATAGACAAGCAGCCTTGCATCTCGTGACTGCAAATTGCACTGAAAACTTTAAGTTTTGTCTCACGTCTGTGATTTCTTCTTTGAAGGAAGACGTTCTCCTGCAGCAATTCCTATAGACTTTCAAAACAAGAGAGCTAAACTGCAATAGTATTTTAAGAACATAACTGTTGCAGCTAATGTCTGCTGTGGTGGATATGGGTAAGTCACTTAGATAAAGGTTTTAAATATTTTGTATTGTAGTTCTCTTACTATTCTGTGACCAGCTGCTATACACAGCTGGATGACCTTATCAAGGTTACAGAGTGGAGGGAGACTCTGGGAGGATGGAAAAGGAGGAGAGTTAGGGCAACACTGACTTTTTTAGGAAGTTATAGTTGTATTCGCTTTCTAAATGATTATTTTCTTGAATGAAATCATCCTTTCCATCCTGGCATCCTAGCATCTGACCAACATAGTGCTTCTGTGATCTTCAGTCTTTACTCTGACTAGTCAGCTAAACACAGTGGTCTTTCTCATCACTATTGCCATAATTTAATTTTGAATTTCACTTGTTCATTGTAAGAATTAGCTTAGAAAAAAGGAAAAATTGCTTCTTGAAATCAGGCAGGGAAATTCCACACTATATTTCTAACCATTTGCACTTGTCAAGTTTGTGTTAAAAAGCAGAATTCTGGCAAAGAGTTGCAGCTGAAAAAAGAAATCTTTTAATCTTTTGCAGGAAACTGCTTGATGGCATGAAGTTGGTGGGATCAGACTTCTGCCAGCTATCTACCCTGCATCAATTAAGCAGAAGAACAGAGTTTAGAAGTGGTCGGTATGAATATGATGGATATATACACACTTGGTAATTTCATACTCATAAGTAATATTCATAGTTAATGTGGGTCTGTATCAGTGTTTTAGAGCACCAGAGTGTCTATGCTTTGTGTTTTCTGGAGGATATTAACCCCCTAGTTTCTCTTCTGGTGGAGCCCATGCTGAAGTCATGCATCAGGGCACCATCTACGGCATCCCACTTCTGATGTGGATGAAAGGTCCTCTAGGCCTTAGCTCTGCCCATGCCTGGCATGCATTTAGAATCAACAGTTGTAGTAAACTGTTTTATGGCAAATATGCAATATGGACATAAGAAGCTGGAGCCACAATGATTTGCAGCAAGTCAACCTCCAAGCCTGCCCTCTTTGCAGTGCATGATGTAGACATATCTGGTGAGTCCAGCTTTCTTGGTGCAATCCTGTTGCTAAACAAAGAGCACACCCAGAGTTTTATTTCTGTTCTCTTGCTGTAAAGGCAGAAGCAACAGAAAGCAATCAGCTTTGTTCAGAATCCCAATCCTGTACCCAACTTCAAATCACGGTACTTTATTTCTCTCCTTTCCTGAGCTCACTGTAGGAAATGATTCCCTGTCATTTCTTGTTTTTTTGGGAAGGTTACTTTTTGCATCTTACATGCATAATCAGAGTCTTCATCTCTGCTTTTTAGGTCTCTCTCCAGGAAATTTTTCAGCCTGAATGGCTTATTTTTGCTTGGGGCTATGTAACAGGGAGATGGCTTCCCTTGTTTCAAGCTAGCTTGCTTAACAAAGGACTTTAATTGCTTTAACCTACATACACGCAGTCAGAAATTAGACAGAGAAAAAATCTGACTGCATCAGCAGAGAATAACTCAGAATGATTTAAAATAAGGAGAATAGAAAAGAAATGCATACAAATGGGCTGCTTCACTTTATTGAAAAAAAAGATTATTTACTTCTAACTGTTAAACTGCAAGGAAACATGATTCTTAAATCTTGAGGATAGAGGAAAAACAAGTAGCAAAGAATTTTGTCTAGATTCCAGGTGCACATTCCTCTGTGTAGCTCTTGGTGATTGTCTTCTTACCTGCTTCAGTGATATCTACAGGAACACAACCAAAATGCAACAAAATATGCTAAGGGCAGATGTATTGTAGCTGCATTGTTTCAAGAGCTAAGTTTAAATAGGCATTTATGATAAAATAGGCTGCTGTAGTAACACACAGTGTTGCTCCCCCAATTTCATTCCTTATGCTACTTATAAACAAGGCTATGGCAATAAAGTGATTTTATTTCCCTATTAGAGCTATTCCAGATGATGTTGTATAGAGTATTCTTATCCCGCCTAGCTATTGGGGAATGTTAATTAATGCTGATATTTTTCATTCCTGTATGGGGTGAAACTAAATACAGAATTTCCTACAGGTTGACATTTCTCATGTCTGAAAGGTAGAAAGCAGTCATCATATTACTTGTATCTGCAAAGACATTTTTTTTGTGTGCTAATCTGAGGTGAAAAGGTCATCTGTATGCTTCAGGCAAATCTTTGCAACAAATAGAGATATAATTATATGACAGGTAAAAAGCCCTACTCCAACTTTAATCTGAACAGCACAGTGATCCTCCAGTACCCTGCCTTGAATGCTGGCCAGCAACCAGCAAGGGTATCTCTTGCAGAGAAGTCCACGCTGGCAACTTCTCATTGCTATTAGCTTGTGCAAGTGAGGTGAAACTTGGAGCAGGTATGTCTCCTTGCATTCAAATACAGCTTCATCTGCAATGCAGATAAACCTTTGCGGGGAGAGATTCGTTTCTCCTCAGGTGCTCTCTGAGCGTTAGCTGTCTCGTCTCGGCTGCTATCTTGGCTCGGGTAGCCTGAGGAGGAGGAGCTGGGTAGGACCCCAGGGTGATCTCACTGGCCTGAGACACCTGACCTAGAAGGGGCAGAGTGCTCTCCAGAGAAGCCAGTCTCTCCCAGGCCTTTTTATTGCCATTAGGTGAGATATTCCCTCCTTTAATTTCTGTGAGCTGATCTAGCTAAAGCCCAGAATATTTGCTTACTTAGACCCTCTAAAAAGTAAAGAAAGAACTTGATTTTATATGGACAAGCATGCTTTATGTTCTTCATTGGTTTTAACTGTCATTTTTTTGTGAATTGAAAATACCTTTGTATCAGTTTTACCCTTCTGTGTCTCATGGCACCAGGCTTTCTTTGCTTGGATCCTTTTCAGAAATAAGGATAGTTTATTATTACAACCCTTTTTACCCATAGTCAATTCTCTGAAATTTTGTTTAAAGCTCAGTGTATAGATTGAAATTGGTATTAACTATCATAAGTCTTTGTCATTTTTCTTTGTAATTTTGAGACCTATTAAAATGTAGATGACAGTATTGGAAATGAATCATGCCTAATGCATTTTATTATTACTGTGCACTGTAAAACACTGAATAAATTGCTAATCCAAGATATCCACATACAGAAAGATAGAGTTACTTCTTATTATATGCAGTCCTGAGTAATCTAAGGCTGGATTAACCAGCTCATATTGACTATAATGATGTTCACTTGTGTGAGTTCTTGTTTGTAACAGGAAAATCATTGTGAATAGATTGTTACATGAACTTTCCAGGGTCAATACTTTATTTTAAAACTGCTTTGTGGTGGCAAATGAAAAGAATGGGCAGCAGACAAGTAACATTAAGGAGTCAGATTTATGCATGTTTCGCAAAGAGAATGCATTATAAATGACCTTAAGTCATGGTCAATTACTTTTTTGTCTCAGTAATTATTATAGGAATAATCACCTTCATAATAGAATGACATAAATTTGACAATATTTATTTTTAGAGAGTAACGTATATGAATTCATTTACAGAATATGCTGTATAGCAAAAATAAATTGAGGTAATTTTGATCTATTGTGAATCCAATCAGTAAGACAAAATGACTTACACCAGTACTAACTAGTAAAATGTTCATTTCCAGAAAGCATTTAAAAATGCCTTTTTTTACCTGCCTACTATAATTCAATGGCATGCATAGTCTTTTTAAATGATAAAAATGTGAACTAGCTGGCTAAGGCGTGCTTAAAATGTGTGTACTAAATTTGTTATTGACTAAAGCCTTCAGTAAGCATTGGTAGTGAGGTACCTTTTTTTCTATGGATATCTCTTCATTGAATCTATTATTTAATTTCTATGGTTATCCAAAACTCAACAGTTGCTTATGCCATGCTCTGCCTTCATGCCACAGTTTATGTGGAAGATGAGACTTTCTCTGCAAATAAAGGTTTTGAGTGAGCTTTAAATTAAGAAACAGCAAAAGTCAAAAGATTTCATCTTTGGCTTTTCCAGAGGCAGCTGATACTTCAGTACCTGAGCCTTTGGATGCTGAGCATTTCAGATCACTCTCATATTAATGAGAGAATGCAGTAATGTGCACCTACCAGAAGAAGGCCCTTGCTGCCAAAAGCTGCATCTCTGAAATCTGCTATGATAAAACTTTGCTTTGTTGTGTTTGAAATGAAATGAAACCAAGCATCCCAACTCATCATAGGAAGGTGTTGATGGAAACAAAAATAAAAGGGGAACTGAAGACTCTTTTTCTTTTTTTGTGAAGACTATTGTTTTGTTAGCAAAGCCCTATACTGTTTCAAACACTGCAAAAATCAGTGTCGCATGGAAATCACTTTGTATTGTTCATACCATATCATATCTGTCTCAGCAAGAATTACCTAAGAATCTCCTCCATTTCATACTGTTTTCCCAGCTGGAATCCTGCAGACTTGATATGACTACGGTAGCCACTAAGGAATACCCCTACTTTTCAGGAATATATCTTCAATCCTCTGAAGATATATAGCCTAGGTAAAAATACTTGAAAATTCATAAAAAAATCATAAAACTGCCTTTTAGGTGATGGAAATTGAGCCTTTTTTTTTTTTTTTTCTCTTTAAAGGCAAGAATTATGTAACAAATCAGAACAAAAATGTGGTTTTGGCTCATGTGAATAACTTTTCCTTCTTTAATAATGGTTACCTCTTCACTGTAGTCTTAAAAGGTCAGGGTTGGAAAAGGGCACAATGGGAAGGTCATCATGTGTTCCAGTAGATGAAATATGCATAGCTTAGCTGGCCTTTGCCCTGCAAATACAGAGAAGTTTGAAAAATGTCAGTGTTAAGTATGACAAATGCTATTGATTTTTCTTGTTAGATGAACCATCTGCCTTTTTGATGCTAGGATGAATTATGACCACTGCTTATCAGTAACATTGGTGGTATTTGTTTTTTTTTTCTTTTTCCCTCCTGACTGCTCAGAATGAGTCCTCACTGAGGATTTTTCTAGGGCTTTCCTAGAGCAAGAGAGGTTTCTGTAGCCTTGTGGTATGGACATGCAGTGTGGCTTTCTGGTGGAAAAGGTTATTGTCCTCCGCTCCTTGTTTTGCTGTCAGAGATGATTGCCCTCTTATACTGGTCTGCAGTCTGCTGGTGTAAGCACTCCCTAACCTTTTCCAAGCAAAATGAACTGGGTTATCTTAAACAGTTTCAAATAATAGTTCTGCTAAACGGACTTTTTTTTTTTTGATGAATGACTGCTACCTTTCAATGAAGGTTGTTTGAAGAAAGTTGCTCTGTCTATACTTTTGGAAGGGGATAACAAGGGAACAACCACAAGCATCCTATACTTTCAATACCTTCTTTTTTCCTAGCACAAAAGAGTTTGTGTTGCAACTTTTGACAGTGTACGTTATTTCTACTGATATAGTGCTTTGGAATTTTTCCCTTAGAAAAAGATGCACTAATGCACTGACAGTGCTACCTGATATACCTTTCCATTTTATAATTAAGTCAATCAGCTGTGACTTAGCTAAACTGTAAACTGCCTCGGTTTTATACATTCAGAGCACTGCGACATGATTTATATCCCCAAATTATACTTGCTCAGAATCAATATGAGAGTGAACAGATTGTTTGCTATCAGTTATTAGCATAGTGGTCAGCAGTGTCACAACAAAGCAGCCTGGGTGTGTATTATTATGTCAGAGGAGGATAATAAATATAGCAAACATAAATAGAGAATTTGATCAAAAGAGCACTTTATGGAAATTTTCTACCACTCTTTCCAGACTGCTGTGATAAATTAAATTGTTCTGCCTTGCTTAGCTTAGAGAAATCCTCTTACTACTTTTTCACCGCTTTCTAGTGAAGTATTGCAGTGATAGAATGAATAGAACCATACTAGTTCAAGGAGGTCTTCTGCATTTTGGGATGTTCGAGGATGTTTAAATGATCTTTCTAAGTCAGTGATTAGGCAACCACGGAAATTTTCTTACCATTGTGACATATCTTCCATTTATCTCAATATTCTAATTCTATTTATAACCAACTGATGAGTCAGTGTTACATCTGCTGTAGGCTAGCTGACCCCGATCCAAGACTTTATGTTTGAAAGTAATATTAATGATTACAGAATTTTATCATTTATGAATATAGTAATTTTAAGGAAGAAATATTTCACAGAACTAGTTCAAACTATTTGAAACTCTTCTTTCCTCTTCTGTCAAATACACTTTCTTTGTCTAAGCACCAAATCCAACCACACCAACCTCTTGAATTGAGAACCTTTGCCATTGTTTAAGTTTACATGAAGTTTTGGAAAAATGTAAAGTGGCAGAGTTTTACTAAAGAACCTTCATTTTAATTTAAACTCACACACTGCCTGTGGGCACCTTTCCCCCCGATAAGCTTGGGCTTCAGGCTACAAATTCAAATGATTGTGGACCCTATCATTTTACTATAAAGAATGGTCATCAACAGAGAACCTTCATGTATTCTTTCTTATGAACTGTGATTTTTATAAACTTTTGTTTCTAGTATTGGATCACTTGGGAAGACTTCTGTGTTTTCCTGTACTAAAATGACAGAGGTATTATAAACCAATAAAAGCATTATTATAAACTTATCTTTGATGTGCTATTTTCAGCACACATGCACAAAAACAGGCAAAATCTGCTTTTCTTTCCTTTTTTTGTCATAAGTCAGGAGGAAAAGATCTTGGATTCGCTCAAGCACTCACTTTCACTGAAATCTACTAGAAATTAGATTATTCCACTGTTTTTAAAAAATAGTCCTTTAAAGGTCATTGATACCATAGGATGTTGGTGTAAAGGTGAAGTTAAATTAACTGTTTCATTGAGAAAACTGTTAAAATCTGTTTATTTCGTATAAAAAAAGTCCTAGAAAGAAATCAAATGGAAAAACATTGCAAGAAGAATTCGGGAATTATTTCTGTAAGCAGAAAGGATTACTATGCCACTTTTAAATGCCCTAGTCTTAAAATATAATTATCTTCAAATAAAGTACATATGGCAGCTAAATGACCATTTTGTATTTCAATTGGCAAAGCAGTGTCCAGTCAAGAGTGCCTTTTATTAGATTTGTAAAAAGTCTTAGCTGTACATATGTCATTTCCTACAACATATTTTTTGCTGTTGTTTGCTGATTTTTCCTGCTTGTGCTTTATGAAGGCTTTCTTTTGTGGGCAGATTTAGCTAAAATCAAAGTACTTTTAAGATTTTCTGCTTGATTTCTATATATTTTCTTTTTACTGGTTTTATGTTTAGCAATCCCTGTGTAAGAACATAAAAAGAAGAGGAGATCTTTCTCTGCAGTGGCACATCTACAGTGGCAATGCAAAGTGTTGGTGTGCTGTGGTTGCCTCTGCAGCATTGTCTTTACTAACAGCTGAAATAGCTATTTTTTAGTTTCTTATTCCTTTTTTGAATTTCCTTGTACTTTCAGCTATCTTGTGACAGAGTTCCAAAGTTTAATTCTATTCTGTGTGGAAAAAGATATAAACTTTATTGCATGCCTCTTAGCCCAAGAAGTAGTAGATTTGTTTTTCCCTAAACCACATGTAGATCATACATGTAAGATTTATACATTCAGTGTCACCAGAGTTCTGGATCAAAATTTAGAAAGACATTTTCACAAGCCATTCTACTATCTTTTGAAAAGCACAGCTTGCATTTTTGCATGCTGCCCAGGAGGACTGAGGTGTGCAGTGTATCTGCTAGCTCTTGCATATTATCAGAAGGTGTGAAATCTCAGGGTACTAGGTTTCAAGCAGCATTGCCTGCATGACTTTGACACGCTCCAGTTGTTTGGAATCCAAAAAGCTGACGACTGATGTTCCATTCACACTTTGCAAACCATTACGCCCTTGATTAAGCCTCAAGTTTGGATGCTCCATTAGGTAAAACAGCTTTACAAGCTTTGCTTTTTTGGCACAGGGTCCCTCACTCTCTTCCTTTATGAGATTGCTACTCTCAGGATAACTATGAGTGGAGAAATGCAGCAGGTGCCAATGGAGAAACACAATTTTTTCATTCATTTTGTGAGACAGACTTGCGTATTTACATGCACTCCTCACTTCTCTGCCTTCTTTGAAATCCTGAGAGTGGCTGCAGGGTTGAGGCAGCCATATCCTTTCATGATTTCTGGCCTTTGAGGCAGTTCAGGGCTTGTGGAAGACATGTAGGAAGGTATATGTGAGTACCCAATAGATATGCAATGGCAAATCTATTTCAGCCTACAGAGTGATTTCCACCTCTCGCCAATGCCTGTTAGGATCACAGGAATTCATTAGCCAAAGATGGCTTTAAAGACACTTAAGAAAATCTATGAACTAGGAACATACTTCAGTTTTGGAGAAACCAGTGCTATCAAATGCTAGAATAAATAAATAAAATATAAAATAAATCAAGTACTAATGAATATATAGATGCAACTATAGAATGCATCTAGCATCCTGTGCTTCAATAGTTCCTTTTAAGTCAATAAAGCTACTCATAGGATAAACTAATGCACCCTTCTGATTAGAGTAGCATTTTGATGTAGTCAGGAGCCTTTATATTTATTATTTTAGTAGCAACCACAATTGATAATTTGAAAATATTAGCTTTTACCCTTACTAAATAACACTACAAATCAGATTTTATTTTTAGAAGCACTAATGTTAAAATATTCCACTTTGGCACTTTTCTGGATCTTTTAGAAACAAATTTACTAAAAAAATTCTAATTTGCTATGCCAGAAAGATATCAAGAATTATTTTGTCTGTTCTGGAGTCTGACTTGAAGGAATCATAATTTGAAGACATCTACTCAGATTTTTCACTGAATGATGTTTAATAATATTTGGTCATTTTTACACTGTAGAATTGGATTGTAGATGTTTGCTATTTAATCCAGAAGCTACTCTTTCTTCCTAATAGACTTGTTATGTATTGTGCTTGAAGAGCAAGACAAATGTAGCTGTAGCTGCTATGATGTAGGCATACACTGTATCTCCCTGTAGTACTTGTATTGCTGTGTTACCCTGAAAGCCTGGAGTTTCTGTGTGGTCTTGCACTTGTAATAAAGATTTTAGTAACATTTGGAGTCAGGTGATGTTTTAAATTAGGTGAGGATTCTCAGGTGTGGTAGTGCAGTGCTAAAAAGAGATTGGAAAATAGAATACAGAGAGTTTGCCATCTATAAACTAAAATATCATGGAACAGTAGTGAAATTCTGCTTGCACACAGTTCAGATCCAAAACAAGAAGATCTCCAAAACAAGAAAATGGAATCAAAATATGCTGAGTTATAGGTACTCAGATGACCGTATCTCAAGAAAGAATGTTTTTTGCAGGAAATAGGAAAGACAAAGGGTGCCCCAAGGCAGAAGTATTTTAGCATGCATTTGTTTTGTCAAGTATGCTGGAAGCACCATACCGATATCATAGATTACTCCAAATGTGAACAATCAAAAAATCTTTCTGTTGGTATGTGAACAGAATAACCAACTTGGTCTTGGTTCTGCACTCACAGCAGACAAACTTGAAAGAACGGTAGATCAACAATATAATATCTTTTGAGTGTAAAGTGAGCCAAATGGCTTTTTGCCTCAACATATAGCCTCCATTGGTGTAGATATAGTGCCTGTAATGTGTGAGAAAGAAATGAAATAATGGACTTGTCATGATGGTCTGATATGTAGAAGATGCCAAATAGTTTATGGGCTGTATAATCATGTATGGTGAGACCTCACTAGCCTTGCCTTGACCTCCGTGAAGATCCTTGTTGTTTTTCAGTTTTGGGTCCATAGAGGCTACATATTTGAAAATTACACTAGATTGTATTTAGCTTTCTAATGTCAAAGATTTCTTAATGTATGTGGTCCCTGTTTCAAAATGACATTTGAAGTTACTCAGAATAATACGGGCTGCTCAATAACCGAAAACCAGCTGGTGGCATGTAAATGCGTGGCTGGTCATTATGTTGCTCTGGTCATGCCCTGCACTTGATGACTATAGTTTGTCTTGTCTTCTTACTGAACTCCATTTCTAACTATCTGGGTGAGGGACTCCCTGTTCTGCATCCATGTATATGTGGAGGCCAAGGTGTCACCACTGGCACAGGACCATGAGTCCAGAGGCTCCTGTGCACAGGGTGCTGGCACTTGGCAAGAGCAGAACATGTGTGTATTGCACAGGTGTGTGTTAGTGTGTAATTGCTAGCAAGCACCAAGCCAGGTGACCTGGCGAGGTGGACCAGAGATTGGGAGGCAACTTATAGGGTGGCCATAAGTCCAGAACAGGTGCTGCAGGGACCAGCAGGTTTAGGAGTCGCCAGGGATACCAGGAGGTTCAAGCCAGCTCCTGAAGAGGCTGTGAAACCTGGGGGTTGGCTATTAGTAAGATATTGGAGAGACCCATTTGGGTGTGTATGTGTGTGAGAGAGAGAGAATGACAGACGGACAGAGATAACTGCAAGACCTGGGGAACTGGGGAGCAGCTACAGAGCAGACTAGATGTCTGAGGCCACTTACTGATGGGAACCGTAATGTATGTGTGCACATGTACGTAAGGGGGTCTGAATATCAGCAACTGAAAAGTGCATGGGGACGTGTTTGTCCGGTTGCCAGTGACTGGGAGATCTGTGATTTGAGGACAACTACTGCATCGACTGAGTGTCTAAGGGTGGCTTCTGGAGAGATCCCCAATATATCTGTATAAACACATATAAGCAGAGAGGAGAACACTGACACTGATTGTATTAGAGTGAGTGCTGTGCTTCCTGTCTGTGCTGATCTGTGTGGCCAGGACGCGTACGTATGTAGTCTGTGTGTGTGCCTATGCACACTCAGTCTCGCTACAGGCTGGACATGGGCATAGGGAGCTCTGGTGGCCTTGCTTCTATCATGCTACCCAACCTGACAACTCTGAACACCACAGTTTTTCAGTTTGGCTACCGCAAATGACAGATACACTATACACACATCTAATTTCTAAGCTGCACGTCCTCTTTGCTCTACTCTCTGCTTTGGCCAGGCACAGGAAAAATCTGAAATACTGATTTGCCAGAGCTGAAACAAAACTGTAATCTATCAATCAGTCACATGTATTTTTATGGTATTAAAGGCTAGCCATTTCCCTAGGTCTCCAAACTGCCCATCAAATGCAGAGGAACTAGCAGAACTGCCAGGTGGATGGCAGTGCAACAGATCCCATAGGGACATGTGCAATTTCTCCAGACACTCTTTTTGCCAAGTTATGGCTCTTCAAGAGAGGAGCGTTGTTTCAAGGCAGGACAATAAATCTCTGTGGCGAGGTAATCAAACTTTGGCTGAAAGGCTCTATAAGAACTGCCATGAAGAATCCACTGCACAGGTAGGGTCACAGGTTGTTGCTTTTCCTCTAAAGTCATTTTAAAGGGCTGAGATGCACAGAACCATTGCCAATGCTATTTTGTGGTTAATGTGCAACATAAAAATACGGTGGGCACTGAATATTTGATGCTCGTATGAGTGACCTAGCCAAGTTCCAATGAAGGTAAATAAGATCTTGCTATCTAATTCCCCATGAAATTTCAAGCAGATAGAATATCACATTCTTCAATTTCAGCCTTATAAAGGGTTGGATTCTATCTCTGAGCCTTCTTAAATCTCTGCCAAGAACCATGTCACGGCAGGGTTTGCTAGGGGTAATAATTTAATTGATAGAGGAAAAAAAATTCTTCTAAATTACCATAGACTCCTTAAGAATAAAAGAGGCTACAGTGAGATAAAGTAAGAGCTGTTAGTTGTAGTGATCCTAATTTTCTTATAGTTTTTCTGTTGCTGTCAACAAATTCCTTTGGTGTTGCTCCTGTTGGAGATGAGGAGGGCAGAGAGACAGTAAAAGAGATAGAAGCTTACAGTTTTGAGACTATTGTACAGAAATATGTTTGCAACTGGTAAAAGACAATTTTGATAAATAAATTATGTTGTCCTCTTTTCTGCAATTTTTTCAGCGGGGGAGAATGTCTTTAATATTTGGTGACTGGTTTTAGAATAATGTTGAGAGATCGTATTCTTGCAGAAAATACACCTACTTCAGATGGACAGACATGTGGAATAAATGGCTTATAGATAATCCCATGTGAATAGATGTGGCATGTCTGAGGCTGGTTATGGATCTGCTATGTTAATTGGTGAGAATGAAGTAGACTTCTCCAGGAATAAATCAGAGCTGTCAAACAGTATCTAAAATGATAGTCATTTCCTGGTTGGCACAGATAATAATGCTAATGGTTGACAGTGGAATCTTTTTACAAAAGATATTACTTTTCCTTACTATTTTATCTCATGGTAATGTCCTTATTTTCTTTTCACTGGCTACAATCTTGAAAGACTGTTAATGCACACTTTTAACCCTAAACTATTCATAATAGAATTCACTACCAGAATACACATGTAGTAGTCAGCTAGTGAATCAAGAAGTGGTTTTCCTGGACAGAGTTGTCTTCTTGACAATTTAAAAACATGTACTCTGAAGCTGGACTAAGTTGAGCTAGGTTTAAGACCAGAGCTCACTTCCTACCTCTGCCTGAAAGCTATTCACAGGTTATAGGGAAAAAGCTCTGCCTTTTGTGGAGATTAATCTGGAAGATCTTCTCTGTGCTGCAGGCTGCAATAGATGTGTCTTTATCTTCCCAAAGCCCTACAGAGATGATGGAACATATGATTTACCTCCATAGCAAGGTGACCACATCTGAAACTGAAAGGGAATAAGGCAGATGGTCCCCAGAGAAACAGGAGAAAATTCTATGGATGGAGCATAAATTCCGTAGAATTTATTAAGATTAAGGTTCTTGTGAGCTTGCATGGCATTCAGGATTCTTGCAGATGTAAAACTATAAATTTTATTTTGTCCATTCTCCATTGTTATTGGTATATATGAAGCTCTATGTGTATCTTATTTCAGGATGTTGTACTAATATGGCATTTCCTAATATGACTTTCTCCTCATTCTCCAAATTCTTCTTTTTACCTTGACTGTTTAACACAAATTGTGGATAGAATTTTGTGTCTGTTTACTGGAGCCCTGTGTAGACTTTAAGAACCAACTCGAAGGGATCCAGGCAGATACAGCTCAGAAAGTAGGAAGGTAGAGACTTTCCCAAATCATTCTTGCTTTTTGTAGTCTGTCCTAGTGCCTGCATTTCTTTTGCTTTTTATCTGTCAGCTACTACAGCTTGACTTATGTTATGAAAGGATTACTAATGCTCTCACAGATTTGGGCTAATAGTAAGAGATTTGGATACCCTGCCCCCCACCTTTTAGACCTTATTAAGCATCCTTTTTTTTTTTTCTTTCCTCTCTCAGTTTTACTTAATTACCTTTAACCAGCTCAAAATTCAGACAGAGAAATTTCAAACGTATCTGAAATGCAGCTGTATCAAATTTGATAATGTCCTCAGCCATCTAAAAATCTGTTAATGAATTAGGACAGGAGAAAACGCAGCAAGCTTTTGTTTCACTTGTATGAGGCCTCTAAACCATACTGGGTTAAATGAAAATAATGTGATTTAGATGACCTGTGGCTCAATGTGAGTAGGAGATAACACAGTTATAGATCAGAGGTTTGATTTTGCATGTCTCCATTTTCAGACTCCTTTAATGGCTTAGTTTCAAGAGGGGAAAAAAAACACAACTCCTCAGCAGATTCTTAAAAAGGCTAATAATTTCAAGATTGAAGCAACAATAAGATTTTGAAACATTGGATAGAAATTAAAGACATAAATACCAAAATTCATAATACAGAGAAGAAGCCTTGCCTTCTTACACACTATAACTTTAACTTTCTAATATGGCATATGTGAAATGTGACCTCCATTTAGTCTAACTTGGTTCTAAAGAGATTGCTGAAGCTTTATTCAGGCAAAAACTATTCTTGTTTATAACTGTCTGATAAATATTTCATTACAACATCTTTTGCACACAAAATTTTTTAATTAAGGAGTTATGAATTCTAAACTTTGGCTTTTTTTTCTCTTGAATTTTATGGTGATTATTACATAATATGAGCAGTTATAGAATTTAAAAATATATTCTTAATTTCACTGTAGCATGAACTACTGTCAGTAAGGTTCTGCTATAGCAGATTGCTGATAACGTCCTTATTCACTTGGAGAGAAAAAATGCTATTTTTAATATTTGGCTTGACATTTTTTTTGCTTCATCCAATATTTTGGAATGAAACCATGAAAATAAAATGTCATTAACCTCAAATCTGTTCTTCAGATAAAATTCTCATTTAAAAGAAATTAAGTTTCTATAATCTATAATTAGTGAATATATACTCTCATACTCATTGCGTAGATATTTCATGTGTTTGTGCACACACATGTATATTGTATTTCCAGCCGTGGCTTGTAAAAATGGGCTTAAGTATTAGAGTAGATGTTGGAAAATTTAAGGTACATTGTTATGAATCTGTAGCATTTCCAAAAAGAAACTTTATTATAGCAAAAAATCAAGAATTGAGATAGAAATGGCAAGAAATCTTGATTTCTGAATGCTGAAAATAAGAAGCTCTGACACAGGGGACATCAGACCTTTATAAATCTGTGACATGTCCTGCCCGCACCCAGCCAACCACCGTGGTAACCATTAGTCACCATTGGGTGGAAATGTGTAAGAAAGAAATACAATCTCAGCAGTGCTTGCTACATATTACAGGTTACAATACAGGTTGTTAATTTTGTTAAATTGAATTTATTAAAAAAAAACAACAACTTGATCAGGTTTCCTTTGGAATATGACTGAGGTTTGAGCAGCATAATTTGTAGGCCCACAGGTGGATGTTAGTCGACTTGAACCAGTTGCATGCCTCAAACATCCTAGTTGCTTTGAAATCTGAGACAGCATGAACAGCAAGATGAGCAGTTGTTTAAATCCTTGAAAATCCTGGGTATCCAGAATATGGCTAGAAGAAGAAGGCATTCCTAGATTTACTAATCTACTGTGATACAGTTGCATTGTAAGGAATAAAATGATTTTAAAAGCTAAGGATTTAGATATTACTGATTAGAAGTATCATAAATACTTAAGACCATATAATAAATTCTTCTGTTTTAAAAAGGGTTTTAAATATGTGTATATTATATACTTAGATATTCACATATTAGAACTCAAAAGCTTTATTTTCAAGTAAACTTCACCCAGTTTCTTTTTAGTCCTAGTTCCAGAAAAAATTATGTATACTATGTCATAAATAACATGTCTTACTATGTACCTAAAATGTTCAAATATATCAATGTGGTATTTAAATAAAGTTATATAGATATGTATTATCTGTTTTCAGATGCAATAATAGAAATCATAGCTGGAAATTCCAAATTCTCCAATTAAGAAAGAAGATTTAATTCACATACTTATTTGTAGTGGGATGAGATAAATTAAGAAATAAGAATAGCTCTTAATGTTGCTAACATTGCCAGATACTAGGTAAAGATATTAATTATTCACACTGATAATTAAATGGAATTGAAAGCTGCTGCAACTTCCTCAAAAGATGGTTTCTGGTTGAAATAAATATGCACAGGGAAGAAAGGAAGTTCTTTTGTAGCTGTCCATTTCTGGAAATATTCAGTCTGAAATAAGACTGCCTTGTTAATCCTAGGGTTGTGCCGCTGTTTTTCCTATGAGTTAAGACCAGTTTTGGCGGGGGTTAGATGAATTTCATTATGTAACAAAAAGCAATGAAAATGCTTCAGGTAGCTGATCGCCTTAAAAATTGTGAAGCTTATGGAGGAGACCAAAAGTCAGTGAAAATTTGGCATTTAGAATTTTAGAATTTAGAATTAGAATTTAGATTTGGAATTTTCTGGAAGCTCAGAATCAACTCTGTAGGTCTAAATTGTAGGTTAAAACTTAAATAATTCTACCTGCAATATGTGCAAGCCAATTTTTTAATAGGTTTATTATGCAAGTAGATTTGGGAAGGAATATACTCCGGTGCAGACATAAGAGCAAAGCAATCTAAATTCTAACTGTACCTCTGTCTCAGACTTATGTGTACTATGACTCTGCTACCTTATTTTTTAAATATCTTTAACAAACAACTGTTGTAAAGCTACATTGAAGAATATGAAACATCCAGAGAAATCTTTAGATATAAAGCCGTATGGAATGTCTGAAAATTTCTGTTGATACTGATTGATTCCTGTTGAGACTATGCTCAATAGCCCAATAGTAGCAACTGCAGTTGCAGTATCTTACAATTTTTTAAATTTGTCTTGAGTCCATCCACAGGTTAAGTCAACTGCATTTAAGTGTATACATGTGTCTATTGAAAGTTGAGAGCCTAAACTTCCACCAAAGTCAAGGGAGAAATAGGACTCAAATCTATATCTTTTCCTACAAAATTTTTGGTTCATGGGTGTGTGATGCCATCTGAGATAACCTAATATACCTGCCTAACCTAACATAGTTGCTGCTATGAAGAATGCAGGTTGTGTCATGTCTACCATCTCACTGTGGATACCTAAAAGTGTTTATTTCCAAAGCACTAGGCAGATCACTGGAAGCACTAGACAGATGACTGGAAGCACTAAAGATCAACTGGAATGTGGCCACTGCTGTGATTGTTTGTGGAGCACTTGCCTTGTGAGGAGATGCTGAAGAAGCTGCATTTGTTCACCCTGGAGAAGGGAGATGGTTTTGGTGAGGGTGACAGAGCACTGGAACAGGCTGCCCAGAGAGGCTGTGGAGTCTCCTTCTCTGGAGATCTTCCAAACCCGCCTGGATGCCACCCTGTGCCACGTGCTCTAGGTGTCCCTGCTCGAGCAGGGGGGTTGGACTAGATGGTCTCTAGAGGTCCCTTCCAACCTCAACCATTCTGTGATTCTGATTCTGTGTGACCAAAGGTACCTGTGCCTAGGAGGTAATTGAGGACACAGAGCCACCAAGAGGGAGCAAACATAAGCTGAAACAGAGGTTCAGTCTGGGTATAAGAAGAAACTTTTCCTCATGAGGACAGTCAGGCAATGGAACAGTTGTCCACAAGAACTGCGCAGTCTTTAAACTTGGAAATTCTGAAACCCCAACTGACAAAGCTCTGAGCAACCTGGTCTCACCTCTTAGGTGAACCTGATTTGAGCAGGAGGTTGCAATGGAGACATCTGGAGGTCCCTTCCAAACTGTATTATTATTGTATTTTATTATCTGAGAACTATTTAGATAACCGAATTGGTGCCTGTGATTCATGCACCTACTTTAGGCTGCCTACCTTACAACGAAGTACAGTATCTCCAAAGAGATTTATAGCTTCTGGCTGCGTAGCAAGCTGATGATGACTGGTTAAGTCATAGATGTCTACTTTTTAGTCATACCAACATGGTTTTGGATACATTTCAAGGTTGAAATGTATCTTGAAATTGCCTAAAATGGATGCTATGAATAATCTACAGTATGTAATAATCTATGATTGGTAAAAAATAAAATAAAATGTAGGAAATGTAGGAAAAATAAGAAGTAATATCAAAAAAGCAAGTCCTTCCTAGAATAACTCGGTTGCACAATTGAATCAGATTTATTTTGTTTTAAAAATGTTAATACTCAGAGAAACAGAATTTTAACTGGTTTGCCATAAAATAAAATAAGATAAAATGAGCCCATTAATTTTACTGTAATATCTAAAATTATTTGGTTAATTGCAGAGCAGCACTAATTAATTATTTAGCTATTACAAAACACTTCTGTTTTGTAGGGTCAGAGAAAAGTCTGCAGCCTCATTTAATCCCATTAAAATTTTGTGGTATACACACATTTGTATGAATCTCTGGAGAAACGAGACAAATGGAACTAAGGAGTTTTTCTTCTTTGCCAGCTCTAGCTCAGTTATGTGCCTGCTGCTTTCTTAGGTGCTCATCAGGGAAAGTCAGTAACCACTGCATTGGTTTTTGTATTTCACAATTCTGTCAATGCAAGTATCTCAGTTGCAATAGGGATAGGATTCTGCTCCAAGTGAACACATGAAAAAGCAGAAGTCTGCAAGCTGCTTACATGTGAGCTGGATATCTGAGCCCTCACTGCGTCTATGGACAGTTAATTAATGGAGCCTAGAGAGGTTACTATTCAGGTCATGCTAAAACAGATACCTCGTACCCCATTCCTTTTCCCACAGGCAGGTTCTAGGACATTCTGAGATGCCTTGGGTATCTTGCCTGGCTTCCAGTTGGCACTCTAGAAGGATGTGGGTTTTCTGGGAGTCCTGTGTCCCATCTGCCAGCTGTGTGTATTCCCACTTGGCTCAATTTCTTATTCTAGATGTCTTGTTGCATTCAAAATTTGTGATGAACAAAACATGTACACACACTCTATATGGAGTGTGGGCAGATTCAAGAATTATTTGAGTAAAATAGCATCAAAGCAGGCATCTCTACTTTAATAACATGCTTCCATCAACACTTAAAACAGTTCAATTTAAGTAATTTTGTTACTGGGTAATGCCCGAAGGATAGCACCATCTTATAGCTGTCTCCCTTACGTGAGATGCTTTCTCACCCTTCTGGTCACCTGTGGATGCACGCGGTTGTTAGCTCGGTTACCTGTCTCCCTAGGTTGCTGTATCCCAGAGCTAGTGCCCTGCATTTGCACTGTGAGCAGGTAAATGCTGAGGATTTCTTCCTCTTTTGGTCCTCAACGATTTCCTTGGTGGTTTTTATACTGTTGCTTATTTTTATATGGTTGTGTGCTGATTTGGTGTTGTCACATTGGTGTGTAACTGTACACTGTCAGCCCTTTGAATCATGGTCATTTGTGAACCTCTGCCACAGATTTTATGGCAAGCAATAACTGCATCATAGGATGGATAAACTTTAGGTCAGAAAATTTAGTAAAAGCCAGGAGAAATTCCAGCAGTCCCAACAAAGGGTTAAAGAGAGTGAACTGGGCCTGTGTTTTTTGCTTTGAAGCTGTAGTAACTTTGCTTAGTGGCTATAAGAAGCAGCACAAGTTCTTGTAGATCATGATCTGTTTATTATTACTGCATTACTATTACCATTTTTTTTTAATTTCATTTGCCACCAGTAATTAAGTGGCAAAAGAGTTTTTGTAGCAGATCTAAGAATGCTACAGAAAGCAGATCAAATACTTGGCAACTTATACTCCATTCAGTTTACTATTAACCATTAATCTTAACTGTAATTTGAAAAATAATCCCATTTCCTTAGAAAGACTTTCCAAATTCAAAATGAATTAATGCTCTGGGCAGAAATGTATGATTCTGTAAAACACTGTAATTATAGAGAATGCAAAATTCAAGAGCACTTAATTCATGGGATGATTATATTTTACTTCAATATGTAACATGGTGTTACATGTGTAACATGAGTTTTCAATTATACACACAGTATGTGTAATAGCTTTGTAAAATGCATTTGCATTATGACCATTTTGTCACACACTTAAGGAATGCAGTTACCCCAAAATTAAAATTGTTGTATCAACATTTTTCCTACCCTCCCAGACTTATCAGGGCGTGTATTTTTATAGTTTAACAAGCTTTCCTATTAGATTTTGAAAAATGAATCTAGTTATTGACATACTTGAAGCATATTCAATTAGTTTTGATTTGGTATATTTGATTTAAAGGTTTTAGATTATTTGTTCCATGTTCTAACTTGACAACTTAGAAATGGAATGAAATTAACCTGTCAGGAAGGATTAATGAACTGATTTTGTTCACTAGTTTAGATGATTTACAAGAATTCCACTGCAGCTGGTCTTGCCACTGAACCAATATTCTTTTCTGAAAATGGATTAAAGTTGATGTTACCAAATTCTGCACATTCATATACTAATTAACATTAATCTACCTTTTGGGAGGGAGAGTATATGTTGAGCAGGGAACTAATCTATAGTTTAATTAAATTCATATTGTTTCTTGTGTTAAAGAGTGAACATGTTCATAAATTTTTAGTATCCTCATCAAATACAGATAAACATAACTGATGGACAAAACAATTAGTAGAGTGTTAATTAAGCCTATTTTTATTGAATCAAGTATCTTGTAAGCCTGTGTCTCACATATAGTACAGAACTATTTATTAATAAGATGTGTTTCTCTGAGAGGCTTAGTGAGCATGTCAGTATGAAGAAGATGCTTCTGTAGAATGTGAGTAAGCTATAAAGGATTTTAAAATTTCAAAAGTTTAAAAAACTTGGAATTCAGGTCAAGCTAACTCTAGCTTTAACAACCTGCTAGAAGGCATCAATGGAAGGAACAGGTTTTGGTGTGCCTGAAATGTAAGATGCCTCTATTCCTCCCCACCTGAGACTCCAGCCGAGAGGGAGCAGCACATGCTGTACAACAGTTTTTGTTAGGAAACATATTTGCTGTGTTTACCAAGGTGGAAGAATTTTATGTTATAAGTTTAAGTACATTGCTTACATTAGAAGTTTACCTACATTACTTTTCTTCTTTCTAACAGAAAAGCGTTTGCAAATGTTAACTATAATAGGAATATTTGCAATAAATTTCTGCAAAAATGTGTTAGTATTTGGGTTAAATATTTAAAAGTCAATTGTCTGCCTATTCATAGGCAATCTACATCTGACATCTACATACAAATAATATGTTACAATTTATCCACCTAAATTCTAGTGATTTCATAGAATTTGTTTTGAGAGGTAATTAACTGTCTTGATTGAGATGCCTTAGTGACCTGGAAGTGATTAATATAAAATAAGTATTTCTTTTCTCTATTATTATCAGCTGACTGGAGGCTTCACTGTTTTCAAGGGGATGGACATAGTCAATCAGTTTGCTACATGTGCAGGTTTATAATATCAAGATTGCTGTCTAGATTCTATTAATGCTTGTACTGATTTGGTTGCGATATGGAGTAAGGCACAACTATGGTATAGAAAAGTGAGCAAAAGACTGTGAGACCAGGCAGAAGAAACAGAAATTACTGGAAAGTAACAGCTGAACTGTGAGGTCTGACTGAGTAGTCAACAGGGAAACATTTTATTATGTAAGGAATATTTATTGATACGTCACATTACAGCCTTTTGTGCTGAAACTACTTTGTTTTTAACAAGAATTATTATTTTGACATTTATTCTTGTGGCATAGTCATGGTTTGAACTGTGAAAAGGAGGAAAATTTCATTGTTAGATTTTCTAGGCAATGCTGAATTTTACATAAGATAGCAACCAACCTTGCAACAAAAATGGTGATATTCTCCTACAGATTTTAGAGAGTAAAATTGGATGTTTAAGTTTTATAGCTACTAAGGAAGGTACTTTTCAATTCTTTATAAAACATCATGTATATCAATAGCTCTGCATAAAAAATGCTTCAGTGTTTCAGAGCCAATATCTTCTCTTTTACTGTTAATTTTACAATTATAAAAGCTATTCATTTTACTTCTTGTAAGCCATTGTAGCTTAATGAGGGGTAGTTTAATTATTAGAGCAATGGGTGTAAATTCTTTAAAAGCTGCAAGTGAAAACATTATTTTATCTTTTAGTTTACATGAGACCAAATTTCATTTTGTGTGCAACGTTGTGTTTTGCATTGGAATGATACTTTTTAAAAAAGATTTCTTTAAGTAACTTCAGTGTATTGACAAATAGTCAGGATTAATGATTATTAAAACAATTGCTCATCAGTGTATTGTTCCCACCACAATATATTTTTGTATTAACAAGGAAATTCTAGCTCCCTAATGAGGATAATTCTTAAATTTAGTGATTTCCCCAGACCACTACATCTTCTTCAGTAGATTCTATAATTTTTAAAATAGTAGTTATTCTCATTATTGAATTGAAAAAAGCAACAGATGTTAATAATATTACCTTATTTCTATTATATTTCTGCACATTTTGCTAATGAATAATGCATCAACTTTAGCCAAAACAGCTTCTGTGACTGATTCTATAAGAAACTGTAAGTAATTGGTAATGATTCCTCAGCAATTTGCCATAAGATTATGACTATATTTAAATTATAGGCACCTTAGTAATACTTTATCTTCAGTAATTGCTGGTTATTAAAATTGCTAGACAAGGACAAAAATAACTCCTTAAAACTTATTTGACTTATCTCTTAATGAAAATTTCAGTTTCTATACAATGAATGGAAATCTTTTCTAATCCTGGTGTGTTACTCCTCTAATGTGATCGTACATCCTACAAATGGTCCAGGTTCTCTCTGGATTCTCCAATTACTTACTTATGCTATGGCCGAGTGGCTTCATCTATTATTATGTACTTTTAACTGTCTCTGAACAAACAGCAAATGTAGAAAACGGACTTGTGCACGATGTTACCCTGGATCAAACTTAGGCAACTGGGGACACATTAGGGGTACCTGCAGTTTGCCATTTCCACTGTAGCCCACACAAATAGTTATCTAAAAGTTGAAGACCTTCATCAATCATGGCAGATCTTGACTGTATTTCTGACCCAGCAGCTCTGTTCAGTTCCATTGCTTGCCTGCTCTATACGACCTTCACTATCATCATTATTATTACATATTCCCACTGTGGTAGTCTGAAAAAGCCCCAAAGAAAGATTGTGCTAGATATACAAACACAAGACAGGATGTAAGTGCTTCCTCAAACAAGGCCCAGACAATCTTCTCCTGTTTGTCCTAACTGCCTCCTGACTGACATATTTTTCACTCCATACAAAATTTATGCATCTTAAAGTGTTTCTCAATTACACTAGGTACTTCTGAAATGATAGAATAATCCGTATCCTATAACAAAGTCAAAAAGTGAAAAAAAAAAAAAATGTAGATGATTGATTGATTTTGTGCTTATCTTAATATAATGATTCTAAGGTATATCATTTTTCTATTAATACCAAATTAAGGGTTTCAACATGGTTTCACTCCGGGACTAATTGGACGTGCAAAGTTAAATATGTCTGAAAGTTTTCTCAGAATCAAGGCATTAATTTTTGCTTTTTAAATTTAAATCATTTCTACATTTTCTTATGTTGCAAGCTCACTTAGCATCAGGATTATGAAAATGAAAGTCCTATTCATATACATGCAGCAATACCAAGGTCTGTTACCCACAGCTTGAGATTCAGTGTTTATAATGTGTAAAACAGCAAATAAAAGAACATCCCAACAGTACAAGCTTTTCATAAAGGGAAATAATGAAAGTGTTTACTGTTTCTTATTTTTTCTTCTTTAGGATCTGCAAAAAGACAATGCAAGAACTTAGATAGATAGATAGAGCTCCTTCATTAAAATTGCAAAAGTTCCTAGGGCCAAGAAAGCAATTTGTGAAGGCACAGAGGTAAACATTTTACACAAAGGAAATTAATAAAATATCCCCTTGTGGCTGTAAAGCAGGGTTGCTAAAATATTTTCTTCACTGTTCATGGAATAATGAGGTCACCATAGCAAACAGAGAATTGTGCAGTTGGGTCACAGCGGCACAACGGTTCAGGGCTTTCAACAGGATCTAGCAGCTTTTTGCACCTCCTCCCACTGCTGTGATGTCCTGCAGAACAACTGTCTCTAGCCCTGGGCCTATCCCATGAGGATGCTGCCATAGTTATAGGAATAAAAAATTGGAGGAATGCTTCTGTTAGTGTGCATGAAACACGATCTTTCCAGCCATGAGTCAAATGCTTGGCTTCCAGTGGGGAAAATCTCTGCTGGGCTTCTTACTCCTTCCACTCCAAGGATAAATGTATTTCCCTCCATTACCTAACATACATGTTCTAAATGAAACATGCATTCTGTGGAGCAGAAGTCTTAAAATATTTGCAACAGCACAATCAAGTGAAATATGGCAATCTTTACAAAGTGTGACTGGCAATGAAACAAAGAAAAAATGCTGAATAGCAGAAAAACATGTAAAAATTATATGATGAACTTGAGCGTAAAAAAGCTCCAGCCCTACTATCAAACGTTTGCATATAATATTGTATGTTGAAAATTGAAGTTGCTGAACATTTCTTGTCAGTACAATTACTAATATATGAAGGATCATAAAAGGCTTACTTTAAATCATATATTTTACCTTCTAATAGAATTATTCCCAAATAGATGTTCTTTTCTACAAAAGGTGAGTAAAAATAAATTTCATATTGAAAGCCTTGAAATTTTATTCATTACCTTATGCATACTCTTGCATGTGTGTGAGTGAAAGAGACTTATTTTCTCATTAAAAATGTGCAGTGTTATTAAAGTTATTAAGCTGAAGTTATCTAATGTTACCTAGCAAACAGAAAAGAGAGAGAGATGGTTGGAAACTTGGAGTTTGGTTAAAAAAATTTTACCTCTGCTATAAAGAAAAATTATATACAAAGGAAAGGTAAAGTAAGCAGTTAAGTAAAAAAAAAAAAAATAAAAAGAAAAAAAGGGGGCATACAAATGGAGACAGTGGAAGATTGGTTAAACAGAAAGCTAGATATAGAGTACTGTGACAGCTTGTTTCTAACTTGCTGTGGAACCTGTTGAAGATCAGGATTCAGCTCTGTGAATTCTTTGGATTTTGGATTGAGTCTCTTTGGACAAAACAGCTTCAGTCAGAATGCTTTATGAGTCCAACCTTTCTCTGAAACTGTTCACTGGAACAATTAGTAAACTGTGTCAAAGAAATTCAAACTAGTAGCCAGGGGCTTTCTTTTTAGTAACTGCATCTATGAACAGGTTAAAAAGTGCATGTGTAGGGGGAGGTGTTCAGTTTTTCCTAGAAATGAAAAATATTCATTTGGCTAAAATATTTTTAACTGTCTACCCAATCGTTTCCCTTTTTCTCTTGTCTAGCTGCAAGCTCCAAGCCATCAAAGCTCTTTGGAAGCTGTAAAAAATAAGATTTGTCCATATTTTATCCAAAGACACTAAAATCTGAAGTATTGCTCTCCTTTCTTTGCTTTGGCTTATTATTTTCTTGCATTTTTGCTTACTTCAGTTGAAATTTTTAGTACAATCTTAATCATGTATTCTCTGGCTGTGAAGAGAGGTGTTCAATACTACAAATTGATGAGTAGGCAGCTGTTATATTGCCGTGGAACGTGATAGCGTGGTACATATTTCTAATGAAAATGTTTGGTTAACAAGAAGGTCAAGGAAGCAATTAGGGGAGGACTATAGTTCTGTTGTGTGCCATGTACTATCTGACTACAATACAAACTGACACCAGGGTGAATTCTGCCATTGAAATCGCAAAGGTGACCTAGGGCACTCTATCAAGCTTTGTTTGACCCTGACAGCTTTTGACCAGCTATTTGTTGTCATATCTTTCTGACTGAACATGTTGACAAATATACACAAGACCTAACTCCCGAATGCTGCATTCTGTGAGGAGAGGAAGATTTTGACCTTTAATTGGTAGAGGTCTCTGGGTCTTGTGACTCCACATCTGCTATCTTTATTGTCTTGTAGTGGACAGAAATTCTGTTAAGTACTGTAGCAGTATATGCTTCCTGAATAATAAAAGTGCAATTGCCATTAAAAGACATCAGAACATATTTTTCCACAATACATTTTAAAAAAGAAAAAAAAAAAAAGAGATTGCCTTGAATTTACAGAAGAGGAGATGTTTTGCTTCTTGTAATAAGCTTCTAATGTTTCATGTTATTCTGTATCGATATGGGGGCCTACCCATGACAGAATAACTAAAAGATTTGGGTCCAATTTGAAAATAGATAAGTAAATGCATAGGGATTTTATCCAGGCCTATAATAATTGAATAAATATATTTTTATATATTCTTTTAGAGATAGTTTCACAAAATAGCCTTTTAAACAGAGGAAGAAGAAATTTATGATAGCTTTTTGAGCTAAATCTATTTTTTTGCTGTAAATGATGAGAATTTTTCATTTACTTTTTTAAGAGCTCTAGATTGGGCAGGTAATATACTTACCACAGAGGCTCCACCATATCATTTTCCATCAAATAAAGATTAGTGAAGCTATGAAATACCATTTATGTACTTGATTTTCCTGTTTTGTGTTTCCTCATATATTTCTGTGCATGCTTTGAGATAGGTATGTGCAGGTATTTGTCTACCACTATTTTGCTATTCTGAATACTAGCACTCGACAAAGTGCAAGCTGAGAAAACCTATATTATAGCAATTAAAACCTATAAAGCTTGTCACTGGGGAGCTGACTGGTGGAAAGTAGACAATCTGTGAGCAAGACAGTAATAGAAAATAGGTTATAAGTTAGCACATAAGGTATAGAGCATTAATAACTTCCTCCTATGTGACTTTTCATTCTTGCTCCTGCTTTTATAAAGACTTTTCTAGGTGAACTGACTAGATGTGAGTCTTGCCGTGATCTTGCTTCCTTTTGTCTTTTGGTTCTGACGTGTGCACAGCCCCAGGAAGATGTGAAGGGGGTGATTCCATGGGTTAACAGCTCACAGTGGGAGGGTGTTTTCAAGGTATCACTCAGGTGCTGTTTGGTGCCACAGCTTCTGGCCCTCTTCTCACACCAGGTCTCCTTTTTCCCTGGAAGGGCCCTCATCAATACATTTTATTTGCCTGGTGCATCTTGCTTGCTGTCCTCTGACTCTGATGCTCAGCTATCACCTTTTATTGATCCTGCTTTTAGCTACCTGCTACCTGCCTCCATTTCCATGGCTGTTCCTCAGGCTGCTGCCTCTAACTAGGGACTCATGTTACATTCAGCCTTGTATTGATACAAGGACTGGACAATATTGACTGGAGGAGTGGACAGTGAAGTCCTGGTTGAATGGCAGAGCCTCGAGGGTGGTGATAAATGAGTCTGAGTCTGGTTGGAGGCCTGTGGCCAGTGGTGTCCCGCAAGGGTCAGTACTGGGCCCGGTGCTCTTCAACTTGTTCATCACTGACTCGGATGAGGGCACAGAGTGCACCCTCAGCAAGTTTGCAGATGACACCAAACTGGGAGGAGTGGTCGACACACCAGAGGGCTGTGCTGCCATTCAGAGACACCTGAACAGGATGGAGAGTTGGGCGGAGCGAAACCTCATGAGGTTCAACAACGACAACTGCAGGGTTCTGCAGCTGAGGAGGAATAACTCCAGGCACCAGTACAGATTAGGGGTTGACCTGCTGGAAAGCAGCACTGCAGAGAGGGATTTGGGAGTCCTGGTTGACAAGTTAACCATGAGGCAGCAGTGTGCCCTCATGGCCAAGGGATCCTGGCCTGCATCAGGAGAAGAGTTGCCAGCAGGTTGAGGGAGGGATCCTCCTCCTCACCTCAGCCCTGATGAGGCCGCACTTGGAGTGCTGGGTGCAGTTCTGGGCTGCCCAGTACAAGAGGGATGTGGAGCTTCTAGAGAGGGTCCAGCATAGAGCCACAGAGATGATTAAGGGACTGGAGCATCTATCATATGAGGAAAGACTAAGCGAGCTGTGCCGCGTTGCCTTTCCTCTCCTTGGCGTGGCGTGCGGCTACAGCGTGCTCGTTTTGGTCCGTTTCACGCGTGCGAGACACTGAGGCTCAGGATTACTAATTGCACTATGCTCAGAGTTTACTCACTCACTCACGGCAGCGGTGAACCTGCCAGCAGCTGTTCTTTCTAAGTCTCAAGGTTGCCGGCTGGTGTTCTTCTCCAAGTTGTCCGAATCTGGAAACCTGCTGCGCTGCTCTGCTCCTGAGCCGTGCCGTTATCTTGGGTCTCAGGGTCAGCCCGTCGGCCAAGTGGGAGGGTGCGGGGAAGAATTGCAGCTGACTCAATGTGAGTAATACGGCAAGACTCCATTTATTTTACTGCGCATAGGCATTATATACTTTTACAATTGCTCGCAAAGCCACACGTTCTTACACTATTGGTTAACCATTTGTAAGCTACTTATACGCTACTATACCATTGGTTAACTATTTATATTCCCCTACTTATTCCCTGTAGCGCACCTGGTGTTTGCACAGTCTCAGCATTGTTTTCCCACCTAATCTTGGACTGTGCCGCAGTTTCTCATGAGACTGCTTCCCCACTTAATTTTGGATCATGCTGCAGTTTCTCATGAGACTGCTTCTCTCCCTAATCTTGGAGTGTGCTACAGTTTCTCACGGGACAGAAGCCCCGCGGGCCTAACTTGTGCTAAGAGCCTACGTTACTTATGCTAAGGGCCTAAAATCCAAGGCCTTGGTTGTTCACACAGCATCCATGTCCCCGATCCTTGCACCATTCTGCAACAGAGCTGGACCTGTTTAGTCTGGAGAAGAAGAGATTTGATCAACATGTTCAAGTACCTGAGAGGTGATTGAAGGGAGGATGGGGCCAGGCTCTTCTCTGTGGGGGGCAGTGACAGGATGAGGGGTAATGGGTATAAGTTGAAGCACAGGAAGTTTAATCTCCATAAAAGGAAGAAGAACTTATTTCCTGTGAGGGTGACAGAGCCCTGGAACAGGCTGCCCAGAGAGGCTGTGGAGTCTCCTTCTCTGGAGATCTTCCAAACCTGCCTGGTTGTCACCCTGTGCCATGTGCTCTAGGTGTCCCTGCTGGAGCAGCGGGGGTCTACTGGATGATCTCCAGAGGTCCCTTCCAACCTCAACCATTCTGTGATTCTGTGATTTTGTGATTCTGTGTATTGGTTTCTTCACTGAAAAACTCCATCATTGGATTTCTATGTTTCCCCCAGTTCAGCAGGCATATCCATGAGTGGTGCTCCTGCCCCACCTACCCCATTTAGAGAGGACAGACCTTTTAACATGTGCATTACAATACATTATGTGAAAGAATGTAGACTTATTTGATGTGAAAAAGTAGCTGCATTATTTAGGTTGTGGTGAATCATTCAAAAAGATCTCATAAAACACTGCTTCAGACATTAATAGAAATCATAGGAAATGTGATCATCTTCACATTCCTCTCATTTCAATCAGTTTAAAAGTAAATTATATAATGATTAATAAATAGCACTTATGATAGAAGAATATCTAGCGGATGCCATGTAGTAAGCACTATGTATTTTTCAGGATGTAGCTCCTCTATGGAGTCCCTAATTATGTGGGTGATTTGAGTAAGCCTTTATGTGCCTTAGTATTATTGTTTAGTAAGCATTTCCCAGGCTGTTTAACAAAGACTTAATAATAGCAGAAGAATATAAAATGCTTGGATAGTAAAACTCTTTCTTTATGTACTGAACTGAGAGGTATTACAAAAAGTAGTGTCATTTAAGTAATGCAGAGATACCTGCAGAGAAGGATATTAGAAATACAGAAGAAAACTGTAATGAGAGAAAGAATGCAAGAAAAATATAGTCTACAAAACAAATATTTAGGACAATAGAGAAATCCAGAAAGCAGGAAATAAGGCATTTGTTTGCAGCATGAAAAGAACTTGAAAGTCGAGTGTTTCTGTCATCAGAAATGCCACAATTCAATCTCTTATTCCAAGTGAAAGCTGTGGTAACTGTCTTGATGAAGTCTATGCTGATGAATAGTCTGTAAATAGTAATCATTTGCAATTATTTCTAGTAGTTGGATTCTATATTTTTATGTTCTATGACTGCATTTGGTCCAAGAATGATGTGAATGGAATCTTCTACTACAGCAGTTTGTCTTCTCATCCCAAATAAAGCTGCATGAAAGTAATTAAACCATCCAAACTTTGTAGAGCATAAAAACGTTGGTTTGGATTTTTTTCTAAATTAAAAATTCAAAAAACAAGATAATGATGTCTTCTGAACACACTACCTGCCCATGAATGCACCCTAGGGAATTTCTTTTCTGGAATATTCAGGACTTTATTCAGTTCCTAAGGATAGGTTTCTATTTTCTGTCTGATCTAGCCACATGGGGCTGGCTGATGTCTTGCAAGACATATGGGATACTTGTGCCCCTCTAGAAAGGCAGCTGAAGGTTTTAGGGTATCTTACATAGTTAGTGTGCCTGCCTGCATTAAGCAATTAGATTGTTTCCTCAGAAACAATCATATTAACAATGTTTCTTAAAGTACAATTAGAGTATTTTTCTGTAGATTCTGATTTTACTTCCTTTTTATATGCACTCAATAACACAAGATGCCTAGGAGTAAGGATTCCCACGCAGGTATCACAGAATCACAGAAACACAGAATGGTTGAGGTTGGAAGGGACCTCTAAAGATCTAGTCCAACCCCTCTGCTCAAGCAGGGAAACCCAGAGCACGTAGCACAGGGTCACACTGAGGCAGATTTTGAAGATCTCCAGAGAAGGAGACTCAGTACATGGAAGTGTGCTGGTCAGGTGGTAGGGACAATCTCAAGAAAGATGGGTCTAAGGTAGGACCTTACCAAAACATCTAATCAAAGTCCACTCTAAAGTTGCCTAGAAGAAAGGCACCCTTGCGAGCAGACTTCAGGAACAGTTCGATGACGCCGGTTCCCAACAGGACTCATTCCCAAAGCAAAGGTATTCCTGCACATGTCCTTGGGGCAACTGATGAACCATCTGCCCAGTGCTCCTGCAGGTCACTGGGAGAGGGAGGAGGAAGGTCTCAGCAACAGTAAAAGAAAAGCTCAGTGGCATATGTTTTTGTAACGCAATAGGTTTGAGCCTGACATATCTATTTGTTCCAGATATGACTGGCCCAGATATTCTCATTTGTACAGCGCAAACTGCCACATTAAAAAAAAAAGTTGCATTTTTATGCCTTTGTTACTGAGATCCCAGTGTTTGTATAAGCTGCAAAGCAATGACAAATCACATTTTCAGGATATGTCAAGACAACTCCTCACCTTTTAAGCTGTACTTGAATTCATGTTAAAAAACATTACCATCCATCGCTTTATGTTTCCTTTTGGGTCACTGTCAAGTTTCCCACTATCATAATGTTAAGTACAGAATTTTACAATTGCTAAAGCTCTAGCACATACCAGAAGGGTCCCAGGGCAAGATTTTCCAGCTGCTTACTAGTATTTGAGATGCAAGTATATGTTTTGCTGATTTTGTAATATATTTTTAATTACAGAAATTCAGCTAGATCCCTAATCATCTTCTTAGATATGAAACTGAACCAAATTCTTTCTCTTCATCTACTGTTTTTACCTTGTTTTTGATGTAATTTCCAAGTCGTGTTATACCATATGTCAGGCCCTGGCATATGCTCTGCTCTCTAGACTAATTTCCATACCATTAAAAATATGGAATACAAATAATAATGCCTTGATGATCCTCAAGAGCAGCTGGTTTTATGACTTCGTCTTCCAAAATTTATTTTAAAATATATTTTTCTTCTGAGACAACCCTTTTAACTCTTTCATTTCTCTTTATATTCTTTAATCACTGCTCTGATCAGTTTAGCCTGTGAGAATGAGTAGCTGTAAGAGAGTTAGAGAGGCTGTCCTTTAACTTATGACCGGCTCCTGCTGCTTATTTCATTGTAGCACTCATTATTCTGGCATTCAGAAGAAATCAGTTTAAGCAGCCCAGAATGGTTTTGATTTAAGATCAGCACTCAGAATAGCAGTGCAGAAACAAATTATAATATATGCTTTCAAGCTAGTTTAATGTCTTTCCTTTCTGCTGCAAGCAGTAAAATGCGGCTGCTTGGCATTCCCTACCCAACTAGCGCTTTATGGTAATGCAAGAAGCTGAGCAGAAATGCTGCAGCGCTCTGTGTAGTCACCATATGTAAAGCAGTTTTCAGCTAGTCACGTTTAGATGCTAACAGACACCCCTTTTGGCTGTGACTGATACTCAAAGATTATATAGCTTGGTATTTGTCTTGACTTTCTTTCACTTCGCATTCCCATGCTCTTTACCACTTGCTCAGATGTTTGCAGAGCAAGAAGGCATTTTTATTTTGCACCAAGAAGAATGACATTACTTCCTGTGATATTATATCAAAAGGAAGTTTACGGTGGTTAAAATGTTCGGAATTTCCTCAATAAATGTTGGCAGCTTTCAGCGTAGGATTTTGTTAGTGGGGAGCCTGGCTCTGCTTGTCCTCCCCAGAGGGAGGTCTGCCCTTTGGAGGAGGGGGGGTGCTGGGTGTCAGCCCCCAGCCCCTGCGACGCGTCTCCCAGGGCCAGCGGCACATATAAGCCGCCCTTGAAATGCTGTGCAGGATTGCACATATAACATATGAGTTATTAAGGTCACAGCCTCGTAGACAGAACTGATATGGCAAATAAAAAGGAAGACAGGAAAAACAGATGCTTTCCTTGCTCTTTAATCCTGCTCTCAATTTCTAGCTAATCAAAATCCCTTAATAAACAAGACCAATTTGGTGCATACAGATGTTTGATATCCACCCTCTATCATCAGTGGTGCCTTGCTGATTTTATTTGGAGACCATACCCTTCACCACCTGCGAGATCAGGGCCTGGGCTGTAACCAGATGGTGGCATTGTAACATTACAGCAGTTTCCTAAAGCTGCTGTATTTCACTGGGGCAATCCAGAAAGCCGTGACAAGCAGGGATTGCGTTTTAAAGCGGAATAACTGGAGAATATTGCACACATGAAGTGATGCTGGTTCATCTAGAGCTTAGAAAGGGTGAACAAGTACATATTTTTTTCAAACACCAAAAATAAATGAAATGCTGTTTTTAAAGAATAATTGATGAGTAAGAAAATACAAACAAGTACTGACAACCCTCTGTTTGCAGTGCAGGCACACTGCTACCCAAGATGTTCATAGAGTTCTGGGTGAATTAGGAGAAAATAAGGAAGCTAGGGGAAGGAGACGAATTACACTGCAAATATTACTGAAAAATGTGTTATATCTTAAAAAAAAGAGCAGAGGAATAGTATCATTTTATTATGACTGTATTAAGTTTCTATCTCAACTTTCCTTTTTACAAGTAAAACCATAATCTACAGATTGGGGCATAGAAGCATGAAGTGGAAATGTAATAATTCTAAATCTGACTCTAACATGTTATTTTTCTGTCATGTTAACCTTCTCTCCCTCTTTCTGCACAGCTCTGAAGCAAAATGAGATAGTTCTGTAGTGCTTGCAGCACTGTAATAACTAATTAGTTAATATCCACGAAATGCACTGAAAAGTGCTGTGTGCAAACAACATGTTAGAATATTGTTCACAAATTAAATATACATTGAACCACTGTTAACCTTTATTTAAAAAAATCAGATTTTCTACTTTGTTATTACTTGCAAGTGATTAGTGCTATACTCACACTTGCTATACTGACACTTGTACCCTGCTTTGCCTGGTTCAGACCCATGATTTGACTCTATTCTCAAAAGAATTCTCTCACTAGCAGTCTTTCTTTTTTACTGTTTTTCCGTGCTGATGAAAAGTGAAAATATACTGTGAATATCAAAACCCACTGTGGAATGAGAAAGCACATGGGTCTAAATTAAGCAAAGCAACACTGCAAACTGCAGACTAGGCTCTGATGACACCGCTCGTGTGGAGCTGTGTCTTCCCTAAGACAGTTTTCTCTAAATATTTTCTAAACAATAATTGAACCTTAGGCATAATGTGTGAAGCAGTCATGGTTGCCAGCTTGTAGACTTTTTGTGAATGGTGGGACTTTGTGCTGAAGTTGAATGTTTTAAGAGAAAAAAACCCTTACCTCTTTAGCTAAACTTTAGCCCTGTCCTCTGATCAGCTGCCCACATTGCTTGCCCTTTCCTTAGCGGTGAAGTAGCCAATCCAGGATGCTCTAAATCAGGTAATACTTTGGAGGGAAAAGGAGGAAAGGGTAGGATTGACTACAGAGAGTCCAGCAGCTTGGAGCTGCTCAGTCTGTTTTGCGTTACTTTCTGTGGCCTATGGCCTCTTTCATTCCCTTCTTCTCTCTCTAGCTGCCAGTGGAAAGATAGGACGTGCAATGGAGGTTTCCTTCAAAGACAAAGAGAGGCCACCATGGAGAGTCGGACCACACTGAGGAGAGAGAATAACTCAGATGTAGCCTGAAGGAACAGAGCTGACTTTTGAATTTGTGAGGAAAGATCCAGGGCAGAGTCAAGGACAAGACCTTCGGCGGTGCCACGGGCTCAGACGACCTGTCTCAATGAGTCTGTGAGAATGGGCAACGAAAGATTTTACTTGCTCATGTGAGGCAGGATGGACAGGAATAAGAGAAAGTACAAGGAAATACAAAAATTTATAAAATAGGATGAGCTTTAGACCTATCGCTTCTGGAATTTTCTCATTATGATCTCTTTCATGGCATAGTGGTCCTGTGTTCAGGAGTAAAATCTGTTAAATCTGTATCTGTTTATATGTTTATTGGAGTCAGTTTGGGTTCACTTACAACTGAATAGTTCTTCTTCAGTAAAATTAATCTGAGTGAAAATAATATCAATGTGAAACCCCACCCATCTTCACACAGTCCCTGTAGCCTCTGAATACTGTTGGGTAAATCCCACCAATCTTTCCAGTGCCGTAAACTGGGTAGTTCTGAGTAAACAGAGTCTATGAGCTTTTTTTGCCCTTGAGCTATGACTGTGACTTGTCCAGCCTACCTGAATTTGCAGGGTAAATGTGGGATTACTGTGAAAAACAGTCAGGCAGAACTAATCTGTGTCTGTCCTAAAGATCAGTCGTGTTATTCTTTGGGTTTGTGTTAAAAGCATTAGCTCACTAAGCAAAAGTCTTTTACTATGTGGACGAGACTTGAGGTAGTGACGATTATAACTCAAGATAACTTTGGAGGGAAGACAAGCCACAAAAATGGTGATTTTGGCAAGCATCGCATTGGAAGGAATTGTGACAGACCTGGCTGCAAAAGCTGGTAGATTTGGCCATGGTTTTGTGCTTCAACTTGAATACAACAGCATTCCCTCGTAAATCACCCTAAAAGGAAAGGAAACACTTTAGCAAAAGAAGGGGTTAGCATATGGATCGAGTTTTACAATCGATTTCAAGAGCAACCCATGGAGCCTATGTTATATTTGAAGTTGAAAGCTTGCCACTTGTTCAGCATTTTGTCCGCTGTTGTCTGTGCAGGCCAGCATTACGTGAAGCATGGGCCTAGCTGGGACCCAGGTGTTACTTCTGACTAAAAGCCTCTCTGCTGGAACTTCCTGACTCATTTCCCTGATTACAAAGACAGCAGGTGTCAAACACATCAGGAAAAGAACAAAAGACATTATCTATCCATACTTAATTAAAGGCATAAATGCACTCAAGCCTGGCTGGCTGAACCAGAAGGCCGTTAGGGTGATAGTATTTTAATTCATTTTAACAGTGCAGGAGGAAATTTAAGCTGATTGTTGAGGAAAATGCAGTTCAAAGTATAAAATTATTTTCCATTCTTCTGGTTAGTTCTGTTTTGATTTCTACTAAAGGATTATATTTGCATTTCCTTATAGTTTCTTTCTTTCTATAAGTGCCAATGTCATTGAAGGAATAGGCTTTCAACTTCATCACCTTCAGTGGTTATATTATTGGATTTTTTTAACAGTTTAAATTTTCTATTACATGAATCCTATCTATTCATCAAGGAAAAATATGGTTCATATATCTAATAGTTCACCCTACTATTGCATATTCTGCATGAATTCAGTCACCCTTTTAGTTCTGCAAAGATTTTCAGTATAAAGGACTAGGAAAAGAGATGTAATTTATGTTTATAAAAGGCACTTAAGCATGTTCCAATGAAAATGACTCTCATATGTTAGTAGCTTAACCTTATCCTAATAACTGTATAGATCAGTGATCATACAAGTGATCATATAAGAAGATCAGATTCACATCTATTGTGTAAATTTTTCATCAATTATATTTAAACAGAAACATGCTAGAAAATACATATCCTAGAAAAAAATAGAACGTGTAATTTTAGCGTATTTGTATTTCTTTATTAAGAGAATTAAGATCACTGCATATTGTGGTTTATGTAATCTTCCAGTAACTCAGAACCATTATATTATGAATACCTTTATAATATTAAGTAAAGAAGGATCTGTTTTACAGCAGGGTGGGGGTGCAAGGGGACATACTGGTACAATAGGGCTAGCTAAAGACTAGGTGTGACATAGGAAATACTGCTAAAGATATCTCCTTCATTTGCAATATACAATGTAATGCTTAAGCTGTTCTCTTAAGATGAAAATGCACTCAAAGGTAGGATATGAGGTTTTAAGATGCTTTGAAAGTGACAATTATTGTATACATACACCTACTTAGCCTTTGGATGCCTATTACTTCACTAGATCTGTAATCCTCTCCTAAAGACCCAGATTATGATGTCCTGCTTAACTTCAGTAGTTCTTATCTCCATAAAACACCCTCTAAATGTTTATTTTTTCATGCTTTTTACCACATTAAAGAGTGTGCCACCTCTAAAAGTCACTGTCTTAACATCCTCATTCAAATTTCTGTGAGCATGCTAGAAGGGATCTCCTTGATCGGCAGGTTTTGGATCAAATGATAATATTCTGTTATTAAATTGCAAAAATCTTTTATGTATAACCTTAAAAACTTGCTTATATCAAATCCTCGCAGTTTATGCAGGACTCAAGTACCTACTAAACTTATTTTCCAAAATTAAACTTTAGTTCAGAGTCATCCCAAGTGATATTGTGTGGCATCCTCAGTGAAAATTGTATAGGTAGAATGTCTTAACATGCAAACCTTAAGGCTTTCAAGGCATTCATATAGATTTAATTTGACCAATCTCTTATCCAAATTTAGTAAATAGCTGTAGTTATGCATCAGAAAGAATTTTAGTTGCTACTCAGAGGGATAAGTAGAAGAAAAACAACAGGCTTGTCACTGAAGTACTGTAGCATATATTGCTAAAGATGTCCCCTTCATTTGCAATAGAGATGTTCTCTTGAGATTAGAGTGCACCTATGTCTTATTTTAGTAAGTTTAAACAAGTTGACTCTATATGGATATTTTACACTTGATAAGTCACCAGATTTCTAGAATTGTGCATGAAATACAGATAGTTTATGTAGTCAGCAGCATGTTTTTCTTGTATTGACGAGTGTCTCCAAGGGTACAATTTCTACTTTCTTATATATTGCTCTCTTTTTAAAATATAACTTAAGGACCGTGATTCAGGGGTAGCTGCTCTTTTAAAAGGTGACACTCAGTACTTTTTGGATATGTCAAGATGTTGAATGCAAAGTAGGGAAGAAAATAACAGCATCATATGCAACTATAGTCATAAAGTAAACCTTAATAACTCATGCATCAAAACGTACATACAAAATCCCTAGAGAAAAAGTGAACAGCGTTCCTTGGAGCATTGTGGAGGAAGGCAAGACTAAGTGTTATGCTTCTATTCAGAATGGGACAGCTATGTGAAACTGCAATGGAGAAAAAGCTTCAGTTGTTCCTCATTTGGAATAAATTTCAATCCTCAGATGCTTTGCCTGAATGCAAAAAGTGACCACAGTTATTAAAAAGAAATCCAAAATAAAAACCCCCAAAGATTTCTTAAATGGAGTTTCAGAAGAACAGTGTGAATCCAGTAAGGCGATAAACAACATGCATTAAACTGAACCAAGATAAAGGTTATGACTAAATTTTCCCACTAGGGTGCCTGTGGTTAGCCAGCTGAAAACATATTTAAGTTAATCTCTAAGGCCACAGTTCAGGAAAGCTCTTCAGTATATACCAAATCAATTCCCATTCAGGAAGACCTTATGCACAAGCCTGAATTTAAGCATGCATTTAAATCCCCTTGATCTCAATAGAATATAAGTACAGATCTAATATTAAACATCTGTTTAAGTTTTCTCTCAAAGAGGGAGATTGTCCATCATGGGGACTCAAGTTTAAAGCTATTAATTTTGTGTGTTCCTTTAATTCATGCAAATTCAAATGACAAATAAGGAATTTCCCTTATGTGAAGGTTTTTATGATCGCATTATATCACAGTCTGTTCCAATAAATAACATTTTTAACAGTTTTCCATTCAGCAGGTAAAACGTTTGGTTATGTGAAGCTGAGCAGGACCCTGGAAAGTAGTTCTGGAAGGGCGGCTGCTATCCACGTGATTGATACTTTCCAGTGGGCATCATGCCTAGGGTCTGCTCTCTGATCTGTATTTCTGCAAACAAAAATATCCCCGTTATAGAGCTATGTGAATGGATTTTATCTCACTTATTTTTAGGTGTTGAAAACTGTATGAAAAGACTTAACTAATCTCCCTATCCATGGGTATTCTTGGAGGGTGATTCACCTGACCTGACTTCGATAACTGCTTTAAGTTGTGTTTAATTGCTGTGGGGAACTAGGAGCAGTTCCTTATTTTTCTCTGCATTCTGCAAGGCAATGTAAAATGATGTATTTAGGTATCGCCCCACTTAGTTGTCTAAATATGGCCAGATGACTCCCATTTCATGTGCATATATGTACATTCACACAATGCTGCCTATTTGAGATGGTTGGTAGCTTTGCAATATCAAAGTAAGAAAAACAAGTTTGATTAAATATATATATGAAATGCCTGTGTGTATTTAATTTGCTTGATGCTTTCTGAATGTTACATATTTCTAAAATGCTGAATACTGGGAATTCCTGTTAAACCAACAGCATTGATCAAGAGTATGTAGACAATAATTCTCTGCTGGTCAGCTATAACCTGTCTTTCAGTGAAATGCTGAAGTTTTGTCTTGTTTGCTCTTTTTATGCCTGAGATTTTATGAATATTAAGTTGGTTTTGCTTTGACCAATCTCGTATCATAGAAATAGACATAGAAATCTAGCCCCTGAGTGAAGCTGCATCTTCCCATTTTGCTCTTGGTGCTTGGGTATTACAAAATACCCACTCCTGCATATTGCATATAAGAAGTGCGTGTGCCACTTAGGTGAATGGGGAGGCGTGCGCTTCTAGCAGCTCATCATTTTCACCTGCTAGTCTTAGATTAATCTTCCCTCTCTAGCCTTGTTCTGATGATGTTCAAAATCAGAGCACAGTGTACTTACTCGTACATCCCCATATCCATTATAATGATATGACAATCTCTTTTAGGAGCCTTGAAGCACAAATGTGATAAATATATTTACTTTCTCTAAAGGAATCAATTAATCACAGAAGTCAAAGATCAGTGAATCTATTTTCTTCACTCTTGCAAGCACAGGATACATGTGCTCATAACCTATCTTGTATTAAATTTTAGCCAGCATCCCAATAAGTATGAAAACATTGACCTGTCTGGCTTACAGCAGAAGAGTTTAGTCTTTTAATGCTACCATTCTTTCAATTGATAGGTGCTGTTATTTTAAGGCAATAACTTTAATACAGGAAAGTGGTGAGAAATACAAAGCTTCCTCAAGTTCAGTTACGAGATTCATTTAAAAATAAGCCATTTCTATCTCATCTTTTCAGGATATATGTTTAATCTGCATTTTCTGTACTTCTTTAGGAACACGCCTTAACAACAGTGTGCTCCTTTATTTGTGCTTAAGTTGTATTGTATGTATGTATGTATTAAATGAAATTAGATTTCCTTTGATTTCAAGATCAAGTATAGCCGTTTACTTGAGTAGTGCATAATGACGGGTTACTTTTTTGGTGATGAATTGTCGCCTGGCAGTCTCACTTCTGGCAAAATATTTCATTCTCCACTCCTAAAAGTTAAAATGGATTTTCCATTTTACGTAAATTATATTTGGTAGGAATATATAAGAAGTATGAAGGCATTGTAGCATGGTACGTAAGGTGAAGTCTCATGATAAACCGAGTACTCAGTGTACTAAAAAGAGGAAAATGTAACTTAAGGAGAGAAAAGAAATAAACACTCAACTTTAGGAAGAAAGAGTAACATTAGTGCATGCAAGCGTGAGTGTGGAAAGTTGGGGTAAAATGTAGCTTAACACTCTTATGATCACCAACAACTGATGTCCAAAATCACTGCTGTAATGAGGTTGTCAAGTTTGGCTTTCTTGACTTTAGAACGCTGGGCTGATGGTCTTTAAAATTCTCTTGTCACATTAAACACATCCCGTAGGAGAATGTTACCTTCATAGAAACAAAATAAAGTTTGTTTTCAGGGTTAGACTTAACGATTACCATTTGTCTGTTCGTCTTCAGTAATGACTCTTCTGTGTCAAGTATACTGCTATCTGAACATTCTCAACAGATCAGTCAGTGACCCACTAGAGCTATATGCTTTGCTGACTATTTTCATTACTCCTTTAAACTACGGACCCAATCTAGGCATTTTGAAGCATTTGTCACATTAAATTAAATCCATTTTGCATGTTGAGTTTGGTAAGTCTGCAGGACCAGGTATGTTTTACAATATCTGTTCTACTGGTATCTAATATCAGCGTTTTCCCTGGAAAGCGGAACTGATGTGCTTTCCCAGATATATAAGAATTTTTTTAAGCTAGATTCTGTCATGCCAAATGCTGGGTTTTCTTGCATTAAGGCAATTATGAAATTCTAAACCTTTTGCAGTTCAAAGAAATATTTCTGAGAAGCAGGCAAACTATGCTGTGTTACTGATGTATGTGACTGACAGCTTCCTTGCAGTGTTGCAAGGAGCTAGAAACAGGGAGGGGATGAATGGTTCCTGTCCAAGTTTCCTGGCAGATATTGGACTGACTGCGAATTTTAGGATAGCTTTAGCACAAGATACCTTTAACTGTTTAATAAACTAGAAGAACTGATCCAAGGCTATATGCAAAATGAGTATTTTTTTCTTACAGAAAGTGTGAAAAGGTGGAAAAATATGTGAGACATGACTAAAAAAGACTGCAGCTGAACTGATAGACTTCTTCATACAGAATGACTTCTTTTCTAACCAAGGACTGAACCTGTTTCACGTGGAAATGTTTCTACTTGAGTGTGTATAAGAGTCATGCTTCTTTGCAGCAGAGTATCAAACATGTTTGTAACCCCATTTTCTGACAGTTGACATATGCTAAGTAATATGTCGTCAGAAAAAGTCCATGTCAACTCTACAATTTAGATGCTAGCACATATAACTATCCTAGGTAAATATTTATGGATATCAGGATAAATGATTTAAAATATTTCTGTCTGGGTCATCCCCTTTTAGTTAAAACACTTAATCCACTTGACTGATCTATGTTTTTTTCATTATACAATCAAGGAAGTGCTCTCTGTGGCAGATCTTATTTGAATGACCCCATGAATCATGAAGTCATTCTTAGAATCTATAGATTTTTCTACACCTAGCTTCTACAGTTTTTCTTGTGAAAGTTGTAAAAGATTTTAACTTAGACACATCATTTGTACTTCATTTAAAACACCTCACACATTTCACAAAGTATGTGATTCTTGTGGATTCCTGATCCAAATAGGAGAAAAGCTAGACCTTATCAGTACGATGCTGAAAATTTAGTACTGGCAATCCTCTGCACTCCAATAATTAATTCTTGAAATTGATCTCTTCCTTCCTGTGGCTCTCAGGAGAAAAACACCACCACCACCCACACACACATTCACAAACTCTGGATCTAGCGTCCACTCTCCTTCCCTGCAGATGAATGATATAGATGGTTACCCAAGCTAAAAGCAACTCAGAAGGGGTCTTTACTCCATATGTTTTTAGGCAACATTGGCAACAGCTATTCCTTCTGATTTTACCTGTAACATAAATAACAATTGTTCTGTATAATTAAAAACCCTGACAGAAATTGCTAAGTGAGCAGAAAAACATTTCAACAATGTAATAATAGTAAGCTTTTTTAAACTACTGATAGTCAGAGGTTTTATTTGCTTTCAAAATATATACATACAAACTACAGAGATTTTTTTCCACGTCTGGTTATTTCCTATATACTGTTGTATTCAGCTAATGTTGTGATTAGTTAGGTCCAATATTCCTTCTGACAAGAAAGTATTGACATTGTATTTGAAACAACACCTCTGCCTAAGCAAAGTGATAGCAGAACTGCCATGCCTTTTTATGCAAGGAATCTGGAAAATATAATCTTAAATGGAGGAAGCAATAACATTGTGTAGAGACATTCTAAGTAGCTGGCTTAAGCTGCCGATTACTGTGGATGCTAATTTTGCAGTGCTGCCGGGATTTTATGTTAATGTTATTGAACAAAAGGCTAAAGTATTTTTTAATTTAAAACTACTGAACTATAAAATTGAACTATTAGACTTTCCATGTGTTTAAGTGGACAAAGAGAATATTATGTCAAAGGCTCAATTCAGTCACCTTCAAGCTATTATACCATTTGAAATTTGAATCAGTAAGTCGCTGTTGCCTATTATTTTAGGCTGAAGTAGTCTTCCCATGGTTCCCACTATTATCCTTAAATAAACTTTGCTTGTTACTGTATTCAGTGATAAATATTAGGAGAATGATCTTCATATGGATCTGTTTCCTTATTCTGTGCTACGCTCAGCCTGCTCAAAGAACTTTAAGGGTAGCCTAATTGCATAAAACAGAGAACGTGAATACTGATTTTAGCCTGACTTGATGTTGTAATTCTACATTTCTTAGCAAGCACAGCAATAGAGTGTAGCGTAGAATGGTCTGCTGACAGCTCATTCTCTTTCTTATCCTTACAGTGCAGAGCGTAGCTGGCATGACTTGCCAAGGACATTGTGGATATGTGTATTGCTTCTGCTTTCTTTTTACTGTCCAGACTACAGAGGGGTTCAGAAGTCTGTAAGCGACACTGACTCAGCTTACAAGGCCAAATATGGAATAAGTGTGATGGCTTATTTACCTCATGTCACAATCTAGAGAATGTGGCTGTAACAGGAAAGATATACACACATATGATTTTTTAAAACCTTATCTCATTTGCTGCTGCATAGTAAGTTTAAAAAGAGGCCAAGACAGATTGCAAGTCACATGTGAAGATGGGACAGTGAACTAGATGGATGCTTTAATCAAAACATTTGAGGTTTCTATTGCATTCCGATGGAGGAGAAATGCATTTGAGCACCATGTGTTGAACACTTGCAACCAAACAGCAGATGAAATATTTGATTCATTTTCAGCAGACTTTTCATTTCTATCCAGAAAATTCTTGACTATTTTTCAGATGAGATCACTGCTAGAGTTGTTATTGAGGACATATTGTGGCACAGGCTGAATGTTTTTCTTTCTGCAGTAATGCGGGTCTTGTCCTCTTAAGGATGTATAGACTAGAAATATTTTCCTCCCCTTTTCCTCTTCAAGCAGTTGAAGCAGTTGATGTTTGAATTGCCTTAAGACTGGTGCAGGGAATAAAACCTGCAGGAGACTAATTGGCACAGGCTGTTGATTCATCCCTGGACAGTCTGTAAGATTTATGTGTTATCTACAGAGGAGCCAGGTTTATGGAGATTTGGAACTTTGAATCTAGAGGTCCATGTTGTTAGAAAGTGTTTTTCATTTTTCAGAGAAGAATATCCAACCTTGGCTTCCTGCTTGTTGCTGATGTCAGCAAATGTATAATGCAGATGCTCACTGCTTCTTATGACTAGGAGAGAAAAATGGTGCTACTCAGCGCCCTTAGTTCATCCTACTTTGGATTTGTATGATCTTTGTACAAAGGATGATGTCTCTTTCCTTTACAGTATAGGCCTGTGCAAGACTTACCTCTAATTAATTTGAGGAAAGGAAATGACAGGATAAAGTAGGACCGCAGAGGGTACACAGTAGATGTAAAATGTAATAACATAACAAATCCCATTAAAAAGAGATCATATGATACAAAAGAAAATTAAACTAAGCTCAATTGCAAGTGCATGTTCAGAGAGGCACCTCCTTTGTCCTAAAATTTCATACAGAATACTACGTGTGAGTTAGTGAATTATGGTCATATGTGTCTAGTGGCTCCTTGACATTTCCTTGTGAGAGGACAATTTTTTTGTGTATTAGAATATATTTAAAATACATACAAATTTTTGTAAGCTTTATAAGATAATGGTTTGCAAATTGCTTTTCCTCCCACGTGCTTCTCGAGGCAGAGTTCTAGGAAGATTCAGTTGTTTGATTCTTACCTTGCTTTGGTTGTCTCCCAGGAAAGAAAAGTGCAGTAGTGTTGAGAGTCATAAACGGGGAGTAGAGCTACCCTGTAATGGGGCATGCGCACCGGGATCTTGTACAGGGCGGGTCCCGGTGGCCCCTGACTGAGCAGTGCCTAGGTCTTTCTAGAAGCTGCTAGAATCCCGGTGGTGGGGGCCAGGAGCAGTCTGCCCTGGAGGACTGTCCGCCCACCAACAGGGTTTGACCAGTCCGGAGAGACCACCACATTAGCATAGCACCTATCATGCCCTCGCTCCTCCCTGTTCCCTCCCTTTTCTCCTCCCTCTCCTAAAGTTATAAAAGTTTGTGTTACTTCCTGAATAAAGGGGCATCGACCGGAGCTCGTATCGAGTGCGTTACTGTCGGCTTTGGGGGTACGTACCCTACGGGTACCCACCTATCGCAGAACCCTAGAATCTGAGGATCAGGAAGGAGATTATCAGTAGCTGCAGCCCCCTCGCAGCTACTCCTCCGAGAGTTACAAGAGGGAGCCTCACCCCTTGGGGGTGGAAAGGGAATCTGGCGCCACAGTGCTGAGGATGGAAGAAGATCACGCGGCCCGCGGACGCCTCGCTGGGACGGCCAGCGACAGGCGTCTTCACAGTAGGAAGGGAAAAAAATAAGATTATACTTGATTGCCGATGAACATTCAAAATAACATGGGTACACTCAGAGGTAAAATGTGACATAGTGGTACCCAAGGAGTTTGCCCATCTCTCCTGTGAATCTACGAACTTGGATTCATGGATCTACACCCTCTTCCCTGGGCACATGAGGTGGTAGGGCTCAGACATTTGTCTCCAGTCAGCATGTCCTGTAAAGGTGTGGAATGTGTAAGAACATATCTTGCCTGCCCTATGTATGAGGCTGGATATATTTAACACATTTATCTGGGATTTCAGAGCTTGTGAAAGAAAAATAACTGTGTTGAAAAAAAAAACACAGCACATGAGACAGTCAAAACGTACCATGTGGAAGAAGGTGAATAGAGGGATTAAAAAAACATAATGTTACTTCTCCACCAAGTAGCACCAGATGGCGGAGACTAGCAGGTCAAATTAGTTTCCTGTTGGGAAAAAAAATCAATGATTCCGAGTCTTAGTACTTTTCTGTTTCAGTTATGTTCTATAGCTGGCCCTTGGGCCTTCCAGAGATGTTGCAGCAATGTCCAGATCAGAGTGCTGCCATGCATCTTTCTCGTGCATGGGTACAATAATTAACCAAGCTTTAAGTACTGTAAACGCATGAAAGTCAGGAAACAAACCTCGGGGGAAAAAAAGTCTTTCACAGTCTTCAAATCCTTTGTCCGTCTATTTAAGTTGCAAATTTACTAGTTCCTATCTATCCTTCTTTTTTATGGAGTTATGCTTTTCTAAACTTCTTTATTTTCCCTTTCTTCTCTTCATAGTGTTTTGCAGCTGTCATCTTCATCTAGCTCTTCAAAATGCATCCTAATGTCTTAGGTAAATAAAAGAAAAAACAAAAACAACTTTCAGTTTCTCCAAGGGAAAGGTGTCTCTTTGGTGGGAGGACCGATACACATTGTTACTGATATGCAGAAGGAGTGTACAGCAGAACACAGCTGTGGTCTGATGATAAGAAACGGTCCTTTGATGATGGAATTGTTGAGTAGCTGAGAGAGCTGGTTATAAAAAGTAAGCAGTGTCAGGAGAAGGCTAAGAAGATGATTACAAGTTTAAAGATTTTAATAATGGTTCAGGGTTCACAATAAAAAAAATCCTATACAAAAATATTAAATAATAAAAAGCTTTCTCAGCAGAAAAAGTTAGTTAGAAGAGTGGATAGATTGTGTTCTATAGAAGTGTAAAATGGCACTGAGCTTGGACGTTAAAGCACCTATATTCAGGTGACTCCATGAGGCTGAGGTGTCTAAGTAAGTTGCCCTTACAGCTATTAGAGATCTAATCAATACAGTCCAGGGAACAACTGGAGCAATTCAGTTGACTAGTTGACCTCTAAATTCCTATTTTGAATCAGCTGACAGTGTTGGTCAAATCTTGGTTAACTAAAATAGATGTATAAATGCCAAGTGTAAGCTGTCATTTATACTCCATTGCTATCAATAGCGGGAAACAGATCTTGCAGATGGACTCTGTCATACTAAAATAGGTGGTTGCGCCTCACCTTTAGGCAGTCTGTCACAGTCAAACTAATGGATTCATTCTGTTGCTCACCCAGAGGAAGTTGGTGCCATCTGAAACGCCTAAAAGTAGCTTCCAACCACACACCAGAAGTGAGTTGGTCTTCTACAGCTACAGTGCCATGTCTGCTAGATCCATGTGGATGTCCTGGATGTTGAGAGGCACTTCAAATGTGAATGAATTCTTATGCTTGAGCCTGAAGGTGTAATTTTAAATCATTAGGGGAAGTGATTCCTAGCTCCTCGCAGTTTGTTTCCCATGTAGCTATAGATACTAACTTTCTGCTTCCTCATAAAAATATCACAGGTTTATTGCATATCAACTAAATAAAAACAATAAAAAACAACCCCCAAATCACTGAAAGCTGGCTAGTGATCTCAGCATCTTTTTGACAGGTTTATATAAATATAGCCCGTAAAGCAAAAGCAAAGTTGCTATTTTCAAAGGTGTCTCAAGGAGACTCTCCTTATACAAATTACAGAATACACTATTCATTCAAAGGTTGATCTTTATTAATTAGAAAAAGTAACTGTTTCTGTATGTTGCAAACTATCTGCTCCTGTTATTAAAACAAAGAGAGATGCAAAAGTATTAAATGAATGTATAGTCTATTTAGATTTCATTTGGTATAGGGTGTCTCAAAAAATAGATCCCCTGAGAGTCTTTTGTGTATGTATCCATGTTCTAGAATATCCTTCATTTTTTAGCAATGAAACAAATGAAATGTTTTTGTTTCAGTGTGCTGGGAAAAAGTATTGAGAAATAATGAAAACAAAGGAAAAGTTGGCATATCATAGAAAGTATTTGAAGCTCCCTCATGGAACTGAAAACCAAGGATATGTGCTGGGCACAGATTTTATACAGGCATCGTAGATTGTGTCATATCAATAGCTTAAGAGAGAAAAAGCCTCATTATAAATGGAAAGGACAAATATCACAACCTTAGTGATGTCGTAGATCTTAAAAGGCCTGACACTGGCAACAGATCATGTTCATAATGACATTCTTCAGACATGGTGATATTCAGAGCAGAGACCATTGTCAAATAAATAGAGGAGTTCTTGCATCAGACAGAAATATGAATTCATTAATAAGTTAGTTCGCTTCAGGTCAAGGAAGGCTTAAGGACATTATTCTGCTTGCTATTCCATGTTAGGATTATATCATTCTATTGCCTGTGCAACATAACATTGATTTGGCAGGGATTTGACAACACTTTTCCTCATCAGATATCAGGAGAGAATAAAAATGTGTTTTGGGAGCTTCTACGTGAAAGTTTTAAACAAGTCTACCATAGCATAGACCTATAAAAGAACATGACAGAAATAAGCAAATTAAGTAACGAATGATTGGATATTCAATGCATTATGCAGTAGTGGATACTGATTGTAGCTAACAGCTGTTTTGAGACCACAAGCACACCACAAACTCATCCCTAAAAACATACTTTAGATTTAGAATCTAGATTTAGAACTGTCTATGCACTTTCTTATGCAAGTGGTAAAAATAATTTCTTCTGTTAATGTTACAGAAAAGAAGCTATTTACTGTTAGCAGAATACAAATGTAAACATTTTTTCTTTTTATTGTCTTTTTTTCTTCAGAACTGGACATTCTACAGTGCAGAGCAAAAGGTCAAAAGAGAAAAGAATGAAACCTGATCTTTTTTTGGTAAACCATAAGATGGAAGCCATTGAGAGATAATACCTGCATGATAACTGAAACAATTGAGACAATTGATGACACAACAAACCAAGTAGATACAAATATCTATGAGTGAATTACTAGTCATGTTTGTTTGTTTGTTTGTTTGTTTTATGCTAAAGGAGAAGTATGTGCATCTCTCCTGAATATCTTCAGAAAAAAGTATTTTAAAAGACAAAGGAAAACACAGACTAATATGCTGTATTGTTATAAATTCTGTCTTTCTGTCTCTCTGTCCCAGTCACTTCAATCAGACTGTCACAACATTTTCATAACTTCGTCATTATCATACACAAGTAAAATATCAAAGCTGAAAGCGCAGATAGAAAGAAGATGACTGCAGAGTATGCATGTCATCTGGTCATGTCAGTAATTGCTAATTAAACTCATCCCATGCCTTAATGCTGCATAGTAGATGTCACACATACAGCCTACTGATGGGTTGTTCATCAAATATTCCATTGAAATTAACTGATATCTGAAAGCATAGAGCTGAGTAGCTTGAGAAAAGACTATTGTGAATATTTAATTTCTCACTCAGGTACAACTGCTCTTATATGCTCTGATGATGACCCAAAATACTATTAGCCATACCCTACAAAATTTGCTAGTTCTCAGTGCTTCTCTCCCTTATGCCCCCCATTATAACACATCAGTATGTTGAATATGTAGCTCTTCTTATACTGACCATTTGTTCCTTTATCATTTTTTTTTAATAAACATACTTTTCAGTAAGACTTAGAATGTTTATTTTCCCCTGAACAGGCAACCCTTGAGATCATATGCACTTATTTTGTTATGATTAAAGAGATCATGATGACAGGCTTAAATTACCCAACTAATGGGAATGTTTTCCTTATAAGGCAAGTGAGGGCATTTGTAGTGACAACTGAATTCAAAAATCAGTTGCCTACTGAAGTCATCGAAACAGCATGGAGGTTTTAGAAGTATAGAACCACCTAATCTTACTTAGGAAGACCTTCTTGGGAAAATAATTCGGGTCATGGGGGGCTTACATGAATGGCAGCCTCTTAAAATCTCACTATATTTGTACTCTGCCTAGTTGTTCCTGAGGACGGAGCAAGAACCTCTGTGTTGGGATTCTCTCAGATCTCTAGGCATTTCAGAGCTCTGCCAGGAAGTTTTGTTCCTTTCCATCTAGCACCTCATCGTGTGGAACCAAAGTTGGACAAAGCATTTCTCACAAATGTTTCTCACTGAGCAATGCTGATTCCATGGATTGAAAATTGCTGATGGGTTGTGCTGTTGTGTCAGATCTCTAAGGGAGGTGAGTCATGGGAAAACAGGATACTACAATCCAGGGATCTCTCCTTCCTCAGCAGAAGTGGTGCTAAGGACACAGGCAGCCATAAGACTGTTTAGCATTTTCCCAAAAAGTAATTTGTAAGATTCTTATTGTGTATTCAACTCTTCTTTCACCGTTTGAATACTTCTTCCCCTCTTTTTTTTTTTTTATTTTCTCAAAGTATACCTTCGTTGTCCTGTATTGATTGAAGTCACTGAATTTTATTTGAGCAGTGGTAGAGAGTTTGTGTAAAGTCTGTCACATCAGGAACTACAATTCTATGATAGTGTTCCAATGCTGGAAGCAAACCAAAATGCCTTATATTTTGGAGTCAAAAAATGTCTCAACTACCACTTCATTGTTAAAAACAAAACAAAACAAACCCTTAGCACTTCAGATTTTCATAATGATTCTCTCTCAAAAACTCATTCACATCAAAAATTTTCAAAAAGGATGGAGATTACTTTTTCTTTTTTTTTTTCCTATTAACTTGACTTTGTACACTTTGAAAACGTAAACATGATAGTTTAAAGATGTGGACAGGTGGGTAGTAAATAATGAGGTATTCCCTGCTGTTAAAATATGGTCAGGAGATCTTTAATGTGGTTGGATTGTATTCGGAAGGAAGATGTTGCTTTGATAGTCACATATGCAATGGGCCTTCTCATCCGGAGAGCAAACACAAGAGTGACACACTCAGTAGTCATTGCTGTAGAGAGGTGTTGCCAAGTAGGCTGGTGATGGTTCCTGAGGTAACATCGAATGACTTAGACATTAGGAGTAAATCAGCAGCAAACAAAAAGCTTTAATAAAAGCAACATTTCCTTTCACAAATGGGCTGCAACATTATGGGATCTTGACTCTCTGAATTAAATTTGGTTCTCATGGTCAACTGAGGCTCCCTCTCAGCCTGGGGAACTAAAGGATTATCTGAGGTAATGCACTCATGAGCTGATTGCTCAGATCGTATTGCCTCCTAATTGGGTTTCTATTTGATTCTGGATGTCACCCAGCTCCCACTGAAGTCAGAGGGAAAAACTCCCTTTAATTTCAGCTGCAGTCAGATCAGGCTCTGGGTGTAAAGCACTGGCACCTACTTCAGCTGTCAAAAACTTCAGTTCCTGTCATACAAATGACAAGAGTAAAGCAGGATTTAAAGACTGAGAAGGAAATTTAAATATGTTTCAACATTTGCTGCATTTGAAAGCTGAAATACTGCCAGCAACTTGATGTGTGTTTTCGTATGCTGTACAAGCTTACATTTTTGTTTGTTTTTCACAATAGAAAAATAATCAACAGACTGTAGCCTTAGACTCAGGCGTTGGCATTTTTTTCACTTCTACTTTTTGACCATGTGGAGCTCTGCCTTTGTACATTTGGTCTATTTCCTTTGTATCTCAGCAGAGCATAATTATTCAGGTATTGACTTTTTGAAATTATTTATTTGTTTTTACTCAATTGCAGACAAAATGATGGAGGTGCTATTTTGTATTATTATTATAAATAGGGATAGCATCTTTCAAAAAGAGATACATTGCTGCTATCATCTGTTGATTAACATAAAAATTAGGAAATCAATTTGCACTCTAGAAGCTTACAAACTCTGAACAAGGAGTCAGACATTTTGGATTTTTCTCATCATATTTTAGACAAATATACTGATTTCCAGTGTAGCCATAAGTTAAGGTCAAAGAAGTAAATTAGACAAGTTGAACTTACGCTGTCCTTTGCTGTAAAACAGAGCTGTAAAGGAGAGAAACAGAGTATCTAAGGTGACATTAGCTTCTAAATTTCTCCTGTAGTAGAATTATGTTGATAAAACTGTTCTCCTTTCTTTGAAAAGGTAGTGGTAGATCCCTGCATAATAAGCTTGCTCAATTTGCATGCAGATTAGATTGACCTGTTTCCCCCCAGGAAGCTGAGAGTGTAATCCTTTGTGCACAAAATTCGGGGATTCCTGCTATATCAAACGAGAGGGAGTGACAGGGGTGCGGTGGGGTTTTGGAAGCCCTTTAGCATGCGGTGAGACTGCTGCTAGTCCTTTCATTAAAATTAGATAAATATGTACTTCTAACCTGGTATACTGGTAACACATGGAACAAGACAGATTGGTAATCTGTTGATTAAATATAGCATGTGTCCCTATTGCATCTGCCTCCTCTGGAGTTTGGAAAAGGCAAGTGGCTAAAATTTATATGAAAGGAAATAAATAGCTCAGAGCTATTAACATTAAACTTCTTTTTCTCCCTTTCTTTCTTTAACTGCAGTAAAGTGCAAATGCCATGTCACTAAGGTGAAGGTTGTCACTCCCTATTTAATACTGTACATTTTCAACTGCATAAAATGCCCCCTGAAACCTCATCTCAAGCAATCCTTAACGATCCAAAGACAATAATTTAGGGGTGCTACTAATAAATTCTGTAGAATCCAAAATAATAATATTTTGGTTATTGTTGTTTTTTTTAAGAAACTCTGAATATGGGACTGACTGGAACTAATAGCCTAAATACTATTTTAAGAAAATTCTATTGCATTTTTGTTTTTGTCTGGAGCAAACCCAGAAAGGATTAGAAATATCAGAAGAATTGGCCCCCTGCCAGCAGTGAATTTATTACGAACAACACTTTATTGTGCTCACATACATTGACAGCTTTCCTTTGGTCTTCTAAATTATATTTAGATAAAGATTGATTTTAAATGCTTTCTTTATAAACTAATGGTAGGAAGCCTATTTCATTTGGCCAAAAATTTATGTATGTGGGAGGAAGCAGGGAATCTTGTAAAGTATGGAGACCGAGGTATTGTACACAAGAACCACCCTTCAATGAATGAAAAAGCAAAAGTTGAAAGCCTCTAAGGCCCTTCTTAGAATGAGTATGGAGCTGTCAGTATTGTCAGTACAATTTATTCACACAGTTCAAGTGCTTATGAAAGCTACTGAACAGCCTGATCTATAAGCGATTGAACAGACAATACTCCAGAGCTTTGAATACAAATAAAAAGCCGCTATTTCAGGCTCCATGCATCACAACTGGTGCTTTCTAGGAACACTGCCAGTCCAAATAAAACACAGTCTTGCCGTAATTTTACATAACACTTGAAAGGATGGCTAAGGCTACACCATGGGCTTTATATATACTTCCCTCCCATATTTTCCTCTAACCAAGTGATAATCTGACTTGATGATATGCATGCCAGGTTTAATTAATCTTTCATATTCTACTTTCTATTAACTACTATATTTTCCTTTGGTAGCTGAGTATGCTATAAAATTTCTCTTTCTAATGTCAAAATTTCCTGGTGCCTCATTTACTCAATGGTTTTGAATAGATAGCATCTCCTAGCTAAAGTGTTTTAATCCATTACACATGCAGGAAGGGTATGTAGTAACCAAACCATAGTCTGTCCATGGTCTCTGATCAAGACTTCACAGCATAAGTCTAAAGGCAGAAGTATTCTTCAAGGCTAAAACTAAGATACTAATGTTCATCATCATATATCTGCTGGGTGCTTATGGCACTGTCACTTGAGATGGGGAGTAGAAGGAGACACAGGGGCAGATTTTTAGCCCCACATTCACACTGGAAAAAACAAAGCTTTGAATCACACAGTCTTTCTATAACACCTTCCTGGTCTGGCAAGCCTTACCAGAAACATTTGATCATTTTGCCTGGAAGATATTAACTTGGTGGATAACACCAGCAGTCTGAAAGCAAAAGAATCTTATTATATTATGGGAGCTTTTATTTGGAATATTACCATTATGTATGCAATTTTTATTTTAATAGGTAAAAAAGGTTTCACTGATATGCTTAGATATATTTCTACTAAATTTAAAGGAAGATTTGCTGAGTACAGGCTGAACAAGGTCCTCAAGATTTTGCTCACCTAATTTTTAAGCTAAGACTTAGTATTTATTTAGTGTTATGTAGGCTTCCTTTTTTCCCTGTCAAAAAATAATGTGTCTGGATAATACACTCTAAATACATAAATAGTAAATACACCCTAAAAAAACATTTTAATTCCAGTATCTCATACATTCCGAATCATTAGGGTCTAGCTTGTCACGTATATATTCTCATGTTTTATACAGGTTTCTGAAATAAGCGGTTTAATCTGTGAAATCATTTATAATCATACATTGACAAAGCCAATACATTTTAAAGTGCTTGCATTTAAAACTATATTAAAATAGCACCTGTTCTTTTCAATAGCAATCCCAACTGCTAAAGAATGATGGCACTGGCTTAAAAATTATGAGCTGAAGAGCATAAGTAAATTGCACACACTTTACTTGACTTCTTGTGTTTCAAGCTTTAGAATTCACATTTTCAAGCATGTTTTTTTCTGAAACCACAAGTGTGGATTATTCTTTTTTTTTTAACAAAAAAAGGAGATGGGAAGAGATAACCATAATAACAGAGCAGGAGCAGAAAACAATTCTCATGAGGCTAAGATATAATCATGAAAATCTGCACTGTTGGATTTTCCCAAAAGGCTGGTTTTTATTATGATGCTGAAACAATATTATTTAACTATAGCAGAAATGTAGTTTTCTTTGTAAAACAAATTAAGCCGAAATTGGTTTCCATTAAAGAAAGCAATGAACATCAAGACTTACTGACATGACAGTTAATATTTTGCTGAGGTAAAGCCAAAGTCTACATTTATTTTGAAAGGCACTAAATCTTCGTTTTTCCACAACATTAAGTCAGCAAATATCATGTATTAATATCACTTATCTATCTTATTACTTCAAATACTAACTAAAAAGAAAATACACAGCATAATTGAATTAGTTATTAAAGTCCTGCACAAACATTAAGCAAGAGAAGTAAATAGGCTTTGGAACAACCAAACAAAAATCAGATTCTGCTCTACAAATTTTCATATTCCAGAGCCAGGTTTTCTCCACTGCTGCTTCTTGAGTTTGATATCCATTATCTATCAGTGAATTTCTTTCTGTTCAAAGTTGCACAGTGCTGATGACAGGAATTTTCTCAGGTTGTAGGGAATGAAGTGTGTATGGTGCAATGATCAGTAACACCTTGCAAATGAGGCAAAGCTAAGAGGAAAACAATGCAGTTCACGGAGGACAGCTATAGAGATTTCTAGACAGAGCTATTGCATGCTGGATCTCACAAAAAGGTTGTATTCTTCATTCTGCAAATTTATGATTGCATAAATTTGAAAATCACTTTTTCAGTGTTGTCTCTGACCTGAATAAGAGATATGTGCAGAATTTCAGCTCTTATGCTGGATTCTTAAGAGGCACCACTGTTTAGCTCTCTGGTTAGCCCAGTAGCCTCTTTAATATCCCTATAGCAAAAAAAAACGTCAGGATCTGGGGTCATATCCAACTGCTGCTGCAGTGCACCCATCTGGATCCCCTTGCCCTGCATTGCTCACACTGCAGCCTTATTTTTTTCTCTGAATGGCCCTGTTGTGAGTTCTCCAAACTTATTTTGGAAACATCCTGTAACCTGGGATCATTTTTCTCTACTCTCATTTCCAAAAACCAGTAGATAATTTTAGTCCATTTTTAATTACACAATTATATATAATAGGATTTTTTTTAAGTGTAAAACATCCCATTTTTGATATTTCTATTTCCAAAATAGTTTAACTGAAAATGGCAATAGATCATCTTTAATTCCACAGACTGTGATGGGAGAGAAGTTTACTAGCTTCTGTTCACTGTACTTCTTTTTATATATAAAAAAAGGAAAAAGAGAGATGGTGAGATTTATCAATGTCTGTAGTACTCACCCAAACTTCCATTATAGCCAGAAGAAATCCAGACAGCGTGGCAAGTAGAATCTAGGCTGTGATTCTTAGTCTAAAACAGACTTTTAAGATGATTGTTCTTAAATGTGTCATTTATTCTTACTGCATGTAAGGGATGCCTGGCATGAATCGTTAGTTTCAGAATCCTCTTTGTCTGTGGTTAAATATTTGAAGATGTTTGAGAAGTATTACATTTTAGGTCTTCCCATTCTCAGTCTTTTTTTGTTATGATATGAGTCTGGTTGTCTTCTTGTAGGCAGCTGAGCTAAGAGTGCTATATCAATGTGGAATGCCTGGTCTAGGATACCAGCTGGTCTAGATATCCAGATGGATATTTAGTATTAACCCATTAGATTTCTCATTCATTCCTTTATGTTTAGAATTGACTGAGAAAGTCTGTAGAAAATAAAATCTACTGAATGCTTTCTGAATATACCCTCATAATGGACAAATAAATAAATTCTTACAAAAACTAATGCTTTATTGTTGCTTTTTTGTTGACATTTTCATCCCTCCATCATGAAAATAAAGGAAGCATTTGTGATATCAAAAAAAATAAACTGCATTTTACAAAAACGTTGCAATGAAAACATTATTGAGCTTAGAAAGGTAAGGCTTTGCCATGTTGTATTTCCCAATCTTTTCATTACACTGTTCAAATAACATTTTAAAAATATTTTTGTGAAATGCAGTTGACTTACAAAAACAATGGACCTAATCATGATTTCACCTAATTTATATGCATGCTAATTACATCCATTTAAATTGCTGTAATTTGTACTATTTGTACATTAGCTTATATCTAGGACCAAAGTCTACTTTATCGTCTTTCCTTTCCTTCCTCCTTAATGGTGTTGAAATGTATAGGCCATAATGTAACTCAATTAAGTGTATATATGGTGTAGAGTACACTTGTGATAGTAAGTCTTAGACCTTGAACTCGGAAAACTGTGTAGTAATATGAAAAAACATGAGATAAATCTGCTATAGTATTCACTAAGAGGAAAATCAAGTTTTGATCTAAGAGGAGATCAAAATTTTGCCATTGATGTTGATAAAGATGTATGATAAAGAATGTAGAAGTTCATAAAAATGGATAGTTATGGCAATCTAAGTTTTCAATTCTGCAAAAACAGTAAAGACTGTTCAAGGTTATGCTGTGAAGTGAAAGCCATCTGTGAGCAGCTTCCAAAGCAGAATGACTAATGGGTAGGAGGGCAGCACTGCAGGCTTTACGTAAGCTACAAACTGACTGATGATGTCCCTCTGTTCTCTGAGGCGTGTTACACCTAACTAAACATCTATCCAAAACAGTTCTAGGGTGAACTCTTTTCTATTCCTGGGAAAAAAAAAAAGTATGCTTTGGCCCTAACCAATGTTCTTTGTGGTTAGCTGTTGATATTTGATATCTATACAACCTTTCACAGTTGTATTTTCCTCTTAGGGAAGTTTCTCCACCACAGCGTAATAGGATTTGAAACATAGGGGATTACTGGAGAATGCCATGTGTTTGTTCATGCTGGAAAAAAAAAAAACTCTTTTGGAGAGGAAAAGGAATGGAAGCAGAATGAAGAGGATCTCAAGAGAATAAAGTGACTTAAAATAATAAAGGTTTGCTGAGGGGCATACACAGAGGTGGGGAAGGTAAGAGCTCGGGTGAAGAGACTTGCATGGCTAGGGACAAAAAAAATGGTTTGAGACTCTTTCCTGCTAAGAGTCTCAGGCGGGAGTTTAAAGCAATTATATCTTTACATCCTCTTCATCGAGAAGAAAGGCTTAAAGGCCATAAAAGAAACTATGCACTCTGTGGATCATTTGTTTCAAATTGTTTGTTGACAATTCTGGTAAGCTTGGCTGACAGTTTGACTGATTTTAATCAATTTATTGATTAGAATACTATGAAATTGGTGAGGAAATACTGAGGCATAACCACAGAACTATGTCCGATGCTTGTTACAGTTCTTGATTAAAGCAGTCCCTGTTTCTGTAGATGGTACAAGACGTACAGGAGGCTGTATATTCTGGACATTGGCAAACCTTCTGGGAGTTTTTTTTGTTAAAAAATGTAATTAACAACAAGCAATCCTCATTTAAATTGGAAGAGATATATAAGCAAGCAGATTGAAGGCTACTGTCTCTCATCAAGCACTTGCATCATGCTCAAGAGCCAGGATGACTCAGTGTCATCAAACTGTGACGTCGAATAATGAAAAATTCCATAAGAAAAAAAAAATTGCTTCCCATAGAGAAGTCTGGAATAAAAATACATGTACTGAAAGGGAAGCAGGTTAATATTATCAGTCTATTAAGCAATGTGAGTGATATGGAGGAACTAAATAGAAAAAATATTCACTGTTTCTCACAACGTGAAATTACGAAGACAAGAGTAAGTAACTTTTCACTAGAACGTAACTAAACTTGTTGCCACAGCATGTTGCATTTATCAGAATAATAACTTTTTTTTAAAAAAAAAAAGACTAGACAAATATATGGAGTGAATCTGTAGCTATTGACTACAAAGGTCTATGTACAAAATTCATCTCATGGAGTCATAAGCTCCTGATTTCCAGAAGGTAAAGGTAGATAAGGCAAATGAGCAGAAGGAGCATTCTTTACTTATCAAGTTTCTGTCTGGTCCTCTTTTCATGTGTATCTATCTGCTAAAGCAGAACAGGAAACAGGATATTGGACTAACTGGAGAATTTGATGTTAACTACTACGAAAGTTCTTATAAGTAAAAAAGAAAAATAATTGGATAATCTTCTCAACACATTTGTAAATATAGAATGGGAAAACTGATTAAATAAATGTTCTTTTATTCTTATTCTTCAACAACTTTTCTTACATGAAGAATATTCCAGTAAAGGTTACTGTCCTGAGAGTATATAACTTATTGTCTTCAGTCATTGTTAGAATCAGTAAAGCTGAAATATCTGAAGTTTAGTAGTCAGAATATCTTCTACAGTTTTGTTCTCCGTGGATTGCTTGTGTCTGTTACAAAAATACTGGTCAAATAAGATGAGCGGCAAAAAGTGACCATCTGTCACATGTTATTTTAGTGTTAACCTCAGCCTCATAAAATGGGGCCTTCCCAACTCTCCTGTGGCAATGTAAAGCTATTTCAATTCTATTCACACCCTCTGGGTATCAGCGTGATTTGGAAACCTAATAAAGTAAGTCATCAAAGAGCAACCCATGTGTCCAGAATTTGTTTTACTACACTACAGGGAACCCAAGTGGTGCATTCCTTTAACCATATGTCTTCTAAAGCTCCATTTATTGCCATAGAAATCAATGTGATTTTGGTGGAAAGTGGCAAATAAGACTAAGAAAGAAATGCTACACAGAATGCTGACAGGGAGCTAAAGTGCTTTTTCTACAGGAACAGAAGTGTATCAGAAAGCTCTGAGGGCCTATTGCTTCATCTTCTTGAATCAGAGGAATCTGCCTCTATTATTTCTATACTCAAGAATATAAAAAATACAAGGCTTTTCCTCCCCTCCCTAACCTTTTAATTTCTTTCTGTGATGGTGAATAGAAAACCTGTTGACTTCTGCCCACCTCATATAAGATTTGAAGAGACTTTGCCCTAAAATACATTATCTCCAAAGAAAATCTTTGAAAAGCCTATTAATAACAAGCCTTGAAAAGCCAAGAGATCTGAAATACTCCTGTGCGGTGGACAGCAGTCATTTGACTGAGAGTAGACATCCACACATAGGCTTAGACTTTCTTGCTAGTTATGGGGCCTCATCATTGTAACCAACTGAAACTATTATTTTAATCCTTGTTAGCTGAATAAAGTTGAATAAAGATTAAATGAATTGCATCTTGGAGATATTTATTTTTCTCCATCAGCTGTAAGGGGAATATATGATGACGACTAGCCCAATTGCAGCAGCATATGCTGTAGATGTGCAAAGGTGAGATGAATCCTGTATGTACTGTTCTCCGGCTTCCCACACTCACCTTCTGGATCAGGTGAAGGCCCGTAGTGAATGTTCAAGGATTGAACATTAATTTGCAGGAGAATCCCTTGAGAGCATGAACTCAGTCCATGACAGATGTAGAGATATGTCTGGAAACAAAGAAGTGGTCAGCATTCTACCTTTTTCTGAGCTTTGTTCACAACTGCGTTCTTGTTGGCATTTTATCTAGTGGAGTGCTGAAAAGATTAACATTTAGAATATTCTTTTTCTTTCTCTGTGCTTCCCTTGTCACAACTGTTATCAGAGGGAAAATTATTTATTCATTATTAAGGTAGTACCCAACAGCCTTAATGTCTTGTCACTGTGTGATAAGATGTTCAAATTCACAGGGTGTTCACCCATAACAGTGATGACAGACTTACTGGTACGCAGATGCTGTCCAAGTCTTAAATGAGATTTCAAACTAATTCACTGAGAATTGGAGACAAGTATAAATGGAATAAATAGGTAAATAAACTACAATATGCTATTTAATCTATTACATTTCTGAAATAGTCCTCAGAATATTGTTCCACTTTCATTACAAATTCAGCTGTAAATCTTTAATGAAAACATATTCATCCTTCAGATTACTATTATTATACCTGGGCTCTTTGAATACATTAATTTATACAAAAGATCTAATTCCCAAGGAGAGTGTTTTGAGCTTCATTCTCTCTGTATAGTATACAAAAATTTCTGAAGCAATATATTCTCAATTTTCTTCATAAATATTAAAGGCAACTGTGGAGCGTAGCTGGAGTGGACTAAAAATGCAGAGTCAGCTTTCAGTGGTTTTCATTTGAACTCTCAATGACGAGCAGGTTTCACTACAGCTGCCAAGGTTACTAGTGATTATAGGAGCCTTAAAGTCCAGGTTTACAGGGTCTTTTAAATAACGTTTTCAAAGAGTTGTAAGTATCCTAAGAATAGAATTATGCAGCCTCTTGGGGAAGGCAGAAGGCAAACAGAAAAAAAGCTCTCTCATTCTGCCTGGGCTTTCAGCTACATGAAGAAGCTGAGAAATAGTGCTGAGTTTAGGTGAATATGCTCTGCTCTGCAGTGAGGTTCATCATTCTGGACCCTGCTCTAATCTTGCTGTATTTACTGAACTTAGAAATTGTTTATAGGATCTAGGAGAAGGATAGGACCTTCTACCTAGAGACATCAAGGAATGCAAGGGTGTTTCTATTCCTCATAATAAGAACTGAGGCCATCATTACAGGAGGTCTGGTTTATTGGGTATCTAAGACTGAAAGGCAAATTAAATGTTTATGAGTTGGATTCTGTCCCAGAAGTCCATCTCACTTAGAGGTTTTGACAGTCCTGCCAATGGCATCTAAATGTTATTGAAATTGCTAACTCACCTTCTGAAAATGAAACTTCTTTTGTGAAATTTGTTTCCATCAGCTTTTGGAAAGATATGAAGTTATTCAAACTGCTCTGTTTTTGTGGTACTCAAAGTAGTAACAGTAAAACAGAGGAAAACAGAAGAAAACAAAGTTATGGGACCTTTATCTTTTATTTCACTATGGAGAAATGTTGCAGCACTAGTTTTGTTTATTTTACAGGCAGAAACAATTTTTTTTTTTTTGGGGGGGGGGTGCTGATTAAAGCAAAACAGCTAGCAAAGCCTATTTATTTATGGTGTTTTTTTGTTTTGTTTTCATGCCAGAAGACTCCCAGTGATACATGACAAATTATGAGGCTCTGACTGAACTTCCTCTCCTAAGCACTATGTTTCCTGAGATCATAAACTCAAAACATTTCATAATCAAAGCAGTCAACATGAAATTTATCCTGGGTATTTTATCCCTCTGTCTGTAGAGACAGATTACCCGGAGCTGACTGAAAGCCTGCTGAAGTCAATACAAGTCTTTTAAATGACATCAGTAGTTTTGGACTAGGTTCTTACTTCAAACCATTTGTGGCTCAGAGGAAAATGTTTACACGTTATCAACACAAACATGTCACAAGTTTGAAAATGATGTTTGCCCAAAACTAGATCTTCTGTGTCACATGAGAGAAACAGTGGTTGTATTTTGGAGGAAATCCACAGCCTTTAAAAGTGCTTTTCCAGCAGATAGGCTTTTTTTTTCTTCCAGGAAGATTTTTTGGACTACCAATATCAATCTCGTGGAGGTAGATTGATACATAGGGCACGAAATGTTGTTAAAGACAGTATGGCACATTTATATATGCTCTACATTATGCTATTTTTAACTTTTAGTTGACTCTAGCAGGATTATATTTGAATGGGTGTTACTCTTGACAGTCACAAACAAGCAAAAGTTTGCTGAAAATATTAATCCATTTTGGTATGGATAATAATAACAATCTATGCTGACAGAAATAATGCAGTTGAGATTAGATTGATTCACATACAAATGTTTCCTCTGCAAATGAATGCTGCAGAGTATTTCAAAGTGTAAGAATATAAGAGATTTTGTGGCCCTCAAAGTGGTAGCTTGGCTGTCTATGGAAGCCTGATGCACAGACTTTCAGCTGGATCCCTTCTATGAGAGAGAATGGCTTTTTATACTTGTTCACGCAAGACAGTCAACCACCTGTGAGCTGTTGAATGCTCCAAAGACTCATATGTTTTACAAAAGATGTGCAAATTATAACATAGTCTTAAAATGGTCTCTAGGGTTTAATCATACTAGTGATTCAGGAAGAAACAGCCCCTTCTCTTTGCTTTCAAATCTCCTTAAATGTCTTTCTGTAGTCTGTAATATATACCAAAAAAAGGTGATTTGTACAGTGACAGTCAAAGAAGAGAAGGAACTCTTTATTTATCATAGGGAGAATTTCTCTTGCTTACTTTAGAAGCTGCAAGAAATATTGCATAATTTCTTTCACATGAGTAAGTTTGTTATGATTTTAGCTTAATACTTGATGTTTCTCAGGTAGAAAGGTAGCCTGTGCCTGAGATAAGCAGCATATTTTAACTTCTTTTCAGAGGAAACTTAGAAATTTGCCCTAAACTGAAAGAGATTCAAAAGACATTAAATGTTTGCAGCTCCCTCTTTTTTTTTTTTTGGGTAGCATATTTTATTAAATTAATTATGCTCTGTAGCTTTAAAAAGATATTTAAAAGATTCACTAAAATCCAAAGCAGACAATTAGTTATATCTCCGTAATTGTATTAAATTGTATGTGGGAGAACAAAAGCTTAATGTTGTTTTGGGGGAAGCAAGCCAATTTTAAATTTAGCCTTGCAGCTGATCCCTCAAGGGCATTGGCACGTGCCACTGTGTATTGCAAAAGGAACATGACCCACCTAATGCATGCATGATCTCCATAATGGAAAAGAAAAAAGACTAAGGTCTAAAGAGGTCTAACAGAGGGCAGGGACCAGAATTTTGAACAGATGGTATTCAGGGGCCCACTGGCTGCTTGAAAGCCAGGGAGTGGAGAGAATAGGCAGATAGTAATTAGCAGAAGGTGATAAAAAAAAAGGGCATCCAGGATCCCCCAAACATCTGTTTAAAAGAATAAAGAGACTGGTCTAACCCTGAGCCTTAATGATCTTAAAGGATACAGTTTAATTGCTTGGAAAAGAAATACACACACAGGCCATGCTGAGCTACTGTGAATCCTGTGCTAAGAGCACTGCAGCAGTTCGTGTGATTATTAATTTGGTGTATTTGTTTTAGAAAGATTATATACAGCATTAAGCCAATAAATGAAGTAGTTATGATCAAAATGCCAACTGCCTTTTCTTGGAACCAGCAAGCTATTAACAAAAATTTGAATTTCAGATAACTTACAAATTGATCTTACTTGCTCTGCATTTTAACACTGCTATTTTGCCTGCTTGCTATGTATTTATATGGCTTCATCTGTCTTTTTTCCCTATTTATTTACATAGAAAGCATATAGATCCTTAGTTTGTTTATCTGATTTGAAATATTTTGAACTCTATAAATATCTGCTAATTACAGCACTGGAGACCTCATCATGGTTGTCATCAGGTACTAGTGACCTAGTCCTAGTTACTTAAGAATTACTGCTGAACTCCTACCAAAGAAAGTGATGACTCTTAATAAGATTTTCTTCCACTTTTTTTTCCCATTCCATTCCATTCCATTCCAGCAATAATTTGATACAATAATCTCAAAGAAAGTGTCAGAAAGTATTGCTTACATGGTAATTAATTCATTGTTTTTGTACGGTCTTTTCGGAATATCATTTATAATAAGTTAAAATGACCTTTTTTTTCTTTGCTTGCTGTTTCCCAAACTGAATAGCTTAATTCATTATTATGAAAAAGACTTCCCCTCTGCAAACCAATGGTAAGCAGCTGTGCATCACAGTAGATAAAGATAGCTAATGATTTCCTGGAAATAATTGCTTATATAGGAGTGACAGTATATATGTGAGAACTGATCTTGTGTAGTATTTTCACTTATATTCTGGAAGAAAGTGTAAAAAGCACTTTTGAGAAAATCACAGATGATGCTGAATTGGAAGATACTGTAAACACTAGAGAACACAGAAATAGGTCTAAAGGGACCTAAAAGAGATGAGGAACATGAAAACAAAACAACTGTCTTTGCCCTGGGGTGTTTGAAGTATAGTGTGATTAGTAGATTTGTAGTACAGGTGAGGTAATTAAATGTGCATGGTTAAGGCAGCTTTCATATAGTTCACTGAAAATGGGGGTTATCCTCCCATTTAGTATAAATGAGGTTCTCATTCATACTGAATATGTTGGCAGAAATGGTAAAAATAAGAAGAGCACTTTACAATAAGCATTTCAGGAATCTAGAAAATCTTCAATGGCATAAATTTAGATTAAGGATTTTCAAAACAACAATTTAAGGATTCTTCATTAAAGCGCCATGCTGAAATCCTGTTTTTCTCCATTGCTGAGTTGAACACATTAAAAATTCCATATGAAAGTTGTTCCTATACCATGCCGTATGAAACTCTGATAGCTAGACTTAATTTAAGCCTGTTAGACTGAAACTAAATTTACATCATAAGCATATCATGAAACCAAAAACACTATGTTCAATTTTCTATTGATGACTCAAACATTTTTATTTAAAATTCAGGCAAATTCAGTTAAATTTCATCAGTGAAATCCAACCAGGTCTTGCAAAATTCTTTATTGGGGGTCAAAACACATTGAAGAAATATCTCAGATTTTTGAAGGCTTCCTTGAAAAACCTAGAGCTCTGCACTCTCGCTTTTGGACTATACTTCTGAAATGACTGGAAAAATGGAAATAGGTGCATGACTACAAACTGATCTCAGCAGAAGTTCTAGGACACCTCAAGTTTTATAGGGCTCTTCTAAGTGCAGACTAGCATCAGATGTAAATAACAATGGGCTTCTGGCAATATTATTTTGCTCGACAATTCATTACTTTTGGAATAAATCTTCACCACAACAGAAGGGGTTGGGAAAATTAGCAGTAAGAAATATTAAGAAACTGAGACCTCAGTTTTGCATTGCCATCTATATTGATATATTTCTTAGATTCTTCTTCCTTCCTCCATCTCCTTCCAAGTTCAGGAATCCTGTTTGGGAAAATGCAGCTATAGGCAAGAGGAGCTATGAAATGGTGTGACCTACAAACTAGTAATTAGGTGCAAGTCTATCTGACAAGCTTTGTAAAAGAGTCACATCAATTTAATTTACACTTTCTTGCACTGTGCCCTTTGGCTGAGCTAACCGAGGAGAGAAGTGATAAATATCGTCACACGGTTTTAGACAGCAATCTGTACTGCAGTACATCTGCACAAAATTCAGAATTGTTTAAAATTTACACAGCTTTTATTCCTTTTAATTTGTGGTTTATTCCTTTATTTTGGAGATTTTATTTTTATCTCACTGTACTGAAAATCCAAGGCATTAAGAAACAAAAAAGTAATGTTGAAACTTGTGAAACTGGGGAATCTAACCACAATATACAAGGCTGTACTAGGACAAGAGGAGAACACACACCAGCTCTCTGAATTAATTCTCTCTGAATTTTCTTCATATTTTCTGTAATTCATTTTTTTCTATATTTTAGTTTTCCTACTTGTTCAAAGAATTATTACATTCTCGGCCTGCAGCCTTTGAATATTCAGGGTTTATAACACAAACACAAAAGGAACAAAAAAAATAAAAAAGAATTTGTAACACTAATGATATTACAATATTTTTGTTCGTACTGCAGGTCGGTGTCTAAACATTTTTCATCACTTGAAAGAATTTGCGTATAGCTCTGATTGCTCTCAGGAACAGGCTTTTTGTGCTGTGCTTGTGCTCTTTGTGTGCATTACACAGAGGTGAATTTTTTACACCCTTGAAGTATGATAGTAGAGTTGCAGGTATAATCTTTATAAACCTCATAGTGCTCACATAATGATCAGCACTTTGGGTAGGCAGCACTTTGTGTTTTAATAGTTGCAGAAATTCTTCAAATGGTGAATTGCACAGCTCCAGTTAAAAACAAAACGTAAGAACACCTGATTTTCACTTCCATATGGTCCATTTGTATCATGTTGACAGCAAACAGTTACCTTCAATCCTTTACCAAGGCAAAGGTGAAGGGTGTCAGTGTAAATCCAGAGTATCCTAGGATGTGTTATTTGTGTAGAAATATACATGCGAGGGTGAACATTGCATGAAGCGTCCGAGGCTTTGTCCCCTCGTGGGTGCTATTCTGTTTGCCATGGTGAATGAGCACAGCATCGAGCTCATGCCTGCCAAGACACATTAAATAGTCATACGCTCTGTGGCAGAGCTGAACTGCCCGTGGCTGGCAGGCACCGAGGGGCTGCGTCCGACCTGCTGGGAGCTGCATGACACAGACGTGGCCACAGTGGGAGCCACTGGGCCTGCGGGATGTGGGGAGCTGGAGCAGTACAGCTAAAACCGGGGTCAGTAAGACGTGGCCTTGGAGCGGACTGGAGATGTCCCTGTCTTGCCCCTGCTGTGCCTACACAGTCCTCGGCGCGTGCACCTAACAGGAGCTGGCACAATCTGTCTCAGATTTGCTGGATCAATTTGCTCTCATTAGCCAATGACTTGCTAATGACTCTCCCAACTTCCCAGGTTGGCCTCTCCAACTCAATGCCGGAGGGAGCCCCAAGGAGCCCCTATGGCAGCCCTATGGCAGCCCCCAGGCACAAGTGCCCGGGTGCCCCTAGTCAGATGAGGCGCCACCAGCTTAAAAACTTAGTTACACATAATTTGCCTTCCCTAAATGCATTTCAAATCAGTGGGTCAAAGTCAAATGTGACATGTGAGAGGTAGAGTGACTGTAATTCATCCTGAAAGGAGCATCGTCGAGCTCCTGTAATTTGCGTGGGGGTGCCTGAAGGCTGTTAGCGCTTCGCTATTCCACGTGGATAGGACTCAGCGCGAGCTAGGTGGAAGAGGCAAGGAAAATGCTCACAGTAAATGTTATTAAAGCACAGATGCTGTTTTAACTGAAACTCTAAGCACAAAACTGGCACAATAAAGTTCTGATGCTGTTTTATGAATATATATGCACATATATATTTACATAAAACAACAGCCAAAGCTTATATGTAGCTAGATAGCAGAATATATATATTTTCATGTCATGAATGGGAAGAGTTCCCATGAAATGCTTTGCATGTATTAGGCTAGGAAAGATAATCCCCAGTCTGTGCATCAGTTATTCTTTTCCAGTAAGGGACCCATGTGCTCCAAAATCCCCAACTCCTGCTGAGATGAGTCACTACCTTTGCATTTCAAATCAAACAATTTAAATGCAGTTCCTGCTTACTTGTTACACCCTGTACTTGGGCTTCTGTGTTTTCCCTACACCTGCTGATGACAGCACTAATACATCTTAGGGGAGGAAAAGGCACAGAAAAATGCCTGCAGTCAGATTTGTTTGGGATGTCATTAGTCATCAGAGGAAAGTGTGAAATCTCCCAGAGTGAAGGTACAGTTTTGATTAGTCCTTAAATAATCAGAGAGAAAAACTAACAAACTTTAAGTGCAGTAAATAGTATTTGGATGCAGACACAGGGAGGCTAGTTTCAGGAGTTTCATAAAACTAGAATTTTATACTACATTTATTTCCTACCAGCTTTTTTATTATATCTTGCATTTTTTTAAAGTGTTTAAAGTTGTGTAATGCTAAAATTCAAAATGTTCCAAGCAATGTACTATAGTTCATGACACTTCATTGTGTAGCTGTGTTCAGAAACCTATTTATACATATGACCTTGGGAATGTCTGAGTCCTTTTAATGTTGGGTTTGTTGGTGGGGGCGGGGTGGGGGAGGAAATAAAGAAAGCCTAAAATCATGGTTACATGTGGTTAAATCAAGACTGAGCATTATCCAGCACAGGTTTAGGTGAGGTATGAGCACAGATTTTTACAGCTATGCATCTCCGTTGGATTAGCCAGAGCACATGATGTGATATTTATGCTGGCTGTTAATGTGGCTGCCCAATATGCCAGACTGAGTTACATCCTAACTTCTGCTCATTATGCTGTTGCATTGCATATGTGGTTGTGCATATGCATTGAGACTAACAAATGTAGCAGACATGGAGCTCACAGGCAGCTGGGAGTGGAGGAGGCTTTCTTGAACAAAGTACTTGGGTCCCACAGCCCCATGCCTTTAGGTGGGACCGGGACTGATCCTCTGTGTCACTCAGCCCCTGCTTTGAAAGTGCTCTCCGGGGCATTGCCACTAGGACGATGTATTTGCACCTGCACTGCTCTGTAGTCAGAGCACAGATCCATTTGCAGCTTTCTGCTTCCTTGATCCCAGCTCCTGGCCTCAGTATTCTTGGCCAGGCTGTGCAGTGGCCATTTCCTATCACAATCAGATGATGGAAATAAATGTGAAGATGCTTTTCTGTGAGTAGCATTCTTTTTTCTTTTTTTTTTATGGAAAGAATGAAGTGACAAAGGATACAAGCTGAAAAGAAAGAGCAAGAGAAGAACCAGATATATTACTAAAGTTTTACTTGCTAATGAAACATCACAATTAAGACTGAAAGGTGACTCTGATTCCACAAAACACCTGCATCCATAAGAAAAACAATGCTTGGTTCAGAGTGTCCTTCTGGAAATACAGAAAGATCATCAATCTTTCTGTATCATCAATCTTTCTGTAGAGGTTTTAAGAGAAAATTTTGAGGTGAAAAGGCAATGTTCAGGATTTGGATTGGGATGCTGATTGCATCCCATTCCTGGCAAAGCAGCTGAGCATCCTAGATGCTCAATTTAGTAGTGAGAATAGAGCCTTCCTACTCTGAAGTTTTCAGCTCCTGACCTGTACTATTCTTTCGTCACTCTCCTTGGGGTAGAAATGTTGGCATCTATGCTATGATTTAGTAGGTGAATTGGCCTCATGAAAGGTTGTGTCAACCTTAGCTGTAGCCAGAATCTCTTTAAGTGTAATTTTTATGCTATCTCTAGTATTGTGTTGAAATGCTTGTTTAGCCTACTAAAGAGTAGTAGATGGACGTCATGTTAGGATTAGATCTGATCATAACTCCCATGCCAAGTTCTGTCTTACTTACCATATCCTGAGCAATATTTGTGTGATCAAAGAGATGAGTAAAAGGTGGAAGCATAAAGCCAACACAGATACTAGTACCTGTTAAGGTTTTTTCACTTATACCTGAGAACAAGAATTACCAAATTATAAGGGATATTCTTGCAGAGCCCCTCAGCTAAGAGCTTGACTGCTGTTTGCGATGTTAGTAATAAATAACAGTGTCTTAAACCTCTTACGGCTCATCTCTGACCATTCAGGTCCACGTGCATTCATTTCACCAGTCCTGCCTGCTGATGGCCATTTTCACCAGCAACTCTACTTTCGTTAGGTCCCTGACTTCCCGTTTTTAGTAATGAAAGTAAAAATTTTCTGATGAATGAAGGAAAAGTGTATTTGTTACTGACAAAACAGTATTGTTATGTTTGGAGAAGATGTTATCAACTGGACTAAGAAGAAAAAGAATCTGTGTTTTTTAAAGCAGTGAGGAAGAAGGAAATAAATACAGGGGAATAATGGATAACAAATGGCATACAGAAGGTAAAAAGAAATAATTTTTTATTCACCTTCAAATGGTCTAATAGCTGTATAAAAGAAAGTAGAAACCTGAGATGCTCCAGAGAGACTATGAATTATTACAAATGTGAAAAATATCCTCTAGCAAGAATTACTTTAAAATACCCCAATAATTTTCGGAGAGAAACTTCAGAGAAGTCATGAAGTACAGTCCTTACTCCAGAATTTTAGAGTTTTCCTAAGTTGTGTGCTTAACGGTAGATGCTTTATACCTCCCGGCTTATGAATAGACTGGATTTTTGCAAGATTGGTGCTCAAGGCCATAGTTCTTGAAATGTTTATGCATGAGTAAAGGACTGAGTCCTAAAAATCACAGTATGCTGCGGGTGAAGAAAAATCCTAAGGAAAGGTAGAGGAAAGTGATATTTTTCAACCATAAATAATAAAGTATACTCAAATACAACTCTTTCATAGAATTTACTTTTGAAAGAAAACCTCTATTTTTATAAGGTATGGCATTTTAGAAATATTAAAATATGAGAAACCTGCAACCATTCAACATCTCTACAAGGTTATAAGAAGAATATTTTATTCAAAAGCTATAGCATCTTTCCACTCCCCCTCATCCTGAAAAGCACTCGCCTTGCTTTCATGAGCGCAAGCAAATCAACACTCTGTTAGCACAAGGTAGCTCTTGTTTGAATTGTGTACCCTGGAGATGCATAATGAGTGCAAAGGAACTGTTCCCAGGGGCTTCAGATTCTGAGCAAGGAGAAAAATTAAAGTGCCCGGCATACATGGGGTAGGTTAAAATAAAAATAAATCTGTTTTGTGAATTTTAACTTTATACATAAAAGTTGGTTCATAAAACTATAATTTCCTTAACCTAATATTTTTTATAGCTGAAATTTCCAACTGTGGGGAATAATTCTTATGGGGAGGACGCTAATCACATTCAAAAAAGTTCCTCTTGCTTCCAAAGAGGTGAATTCAGAGTGTATAACTTCAAAGCAGTATATGTGACTCTTCAGAATTAGAGGTACAGACCTGTAAATGAACCAGTAGTGAGAATAAATTTCAGGCCAAGGTGAACTGAAACAGCAAATGCCAAATTGTTCTGGCAAAAGCCTGTAATAATATATATATATTGATTTGAAACTTTTATTCTAAACTGAAATACATTTTTTGTCAGTAGGAGTTATTTAAGCCATTTTAACCATTTGCTTATTTTACATTTATGACACTTGGAGGAACAAATGAAATAAAAATTGAAAACTTCATCTAGAAAAGATAATACATAGAAGCAGAGCATTTTTATGTTAACATAAAGTTTTCATTTATTCTTTGTTGAATATAGTTCATGAATTCATACATGTTTTTGTTCTCCTTGAAATATATTGTTTCTAATCACTGTCTACTATGTCAAACATTAAATCATTGACAGTATGCAATATATACAATGTGTACTATCAGATTAGTGCATAGGTAGACCAGAATGGCTTTAAAAGTCCATTTCTTCTAGAATTCATAGTACATTTCATTTCATAAAATGAAAAATATGACAAGGGTCTATAACAGAGAAACAATGCATTTCTGAAAATCCCTTCACTTTATTTGAAGCAATCAACAAATGCCTGTGGTTGTTATTGGAATTTGCCAGAGCTTTCAATCTTCAGCAAAATCTTTGCCCTATTTCCAACAATAAAACTCTGACTCACTTTCAGGCAACCAGATATTAACCCTACCACTGCTCCTGCAGAACTGAGTGACAAATATTAACTTATATGTGGCTATGAGGTTGGTGAGAAGAGACAAAAATTCAGTTAAGGGGACTTGTTAAAGATGGTCAAATAGTGAGAAAACTATTTGTGAATAAATTAATCCGCTAAATAATGAAAAACTTCTGTTTGTTGTATGTATCTGACTGACTGATTTCTTCTTCAACAGTTGATTTGTTGATTCCAAGTATTGTGCACCTAAATCTTCATCAAAGAGCCACTCTACTCAGAAAGCTAACTCAGAAAACAAAACAAAACAAACAAACAAACAAACAAAAAACAGAATGGGAGATAACACCACCCATGGAAAAACACCACTGATTTGTAACAGGCTCTTGGGACCCATTTTGGGACAGTGTCTTTGCCAGGCCACCGCTTTATAAATTTCATGCCCTGCTCAGCCCTGAAAACCCTACTGTATGTAAAGCAGGAACCACTAATCATGCAACCCTGTTTTAATAACCTATTAAGAGGTTGTTTTGCTCTGCTAATGTTTTTGTCTGAAGTAGTCACCTTTCAAATTGGATCCATTTTCTTCTGATGGAAGTTTTACTTGGATAGAAGCTCTGGGGGCTTTAGTTGTTTAGTTGAGTAAATCCTCATTATCTTGTTCTCTTCCAGAAGAAACAATCAGCCAGCAGATTCCTTTCTATGAAATCCAAGTCTGTCTTTCTGCATTTTATTTGTTCAAATATGTATGTTTGGATTCACTACTGCTTTCATTACTTTATATTTCAGACAATATTATGCTCCAAACAGACAGGTGCACTCTTGCCACAAACCAAACCCCTAATTTTTGTGGTTACAATCAGTCCATGTTGTTTAAGCCTTTTAAGACAGGAAGCCCAAGAGAGCTGCATATAAGTTTGAAGGCAGCTAGCAGAGGCCTTCAAGCCAGTGTGAAATGCTTCAAGCTAGTGTAAACAATCTGCTTAGTGCAGTGACCCTGCACTGAGTACAGTGCTGCCATGGATACTCTGGCATGGAGATGAGCTACTATCTGTTAAATAGCATGAACATATTGATAGACACTACTGTCCAGCACTGATACTATCCAAAGATCTGATATATGGCAGCCAGTTATACCTTTCAGTCTAGTCTATCAAGCAAGCTTCTCCCACATCCTTCTTTAAAATGGCATGGTTTTTCTAAGAACCCAAACACCACTCAAGATCTGGAGACATTAGCCCATTAATTACTGAAGAACTGTCATGACCAACATACCTGGTATGCACTGGGCAGGATTATCTATTATGGAGGGAAAGTATGGTGTGATGCTGGAGACTGGCACGTCAGTTTGATTCAGCACTCCAACCACACAGATCTGGCCTTGGCTTCAAATATAACCCAAGAACAGAGCAATAATGTTAGAGTGTATTGTAAAAAACAGATTTGTGATTGAAGACTGAGTAGGCAATGCCACAGACAGAATACACGTGTTTTGCCATGCTCCTGTGGTCTCACGTTTGAACATTGTTTCTCCATGTTCGACATTATCTCTGCTAAGATAATATTTTAAAGTGTCCTTAATGGGTGACTCAGTTTTCTTTTAAAGGAAGCATGGTGAATAATTGTCCCTGTAGTCATATTCTTAGCATGAACAGACATTCATATTTATATTCATGCCACTTTGGAACTGGCGAGATCTTCCTCAGGTACCCAGTAGCTGTCTGAATACTCCATGGCTAAAAGTTCAAGGTGATGACCCAATAGCTCTTAGTAGAATGCCACACCGATGATGCAATTCTGACTTTTTAGAATATAAAACATGCTAATCAGCTTGTTACAGCAGCAGATTTGTTAATATTCTTTTGATCTATTTATTATAGAGTTTGTAATATATATATATATAAAAGATTTTCTTACTGTGAAACTGTGCTCATTTTTATTGCTCATTTGTATGCAGTAGAGCTGGAGAAGTTGGTGATATCTCCAGGGTTTTTGTAGCCCTCAGCATACTGGAAAATGTCTGCTTCACCCAGCTTATGGTCACACAATAAACAGTCACTAAACATTTTGCTATGCCTAACATTTTGCTGCCATAGGCAACCGCTTAATCTGCCTACACAGTGGAGCTAGCCCTGAGGGGATGCAATATGTGTTTGGAAGGACAGATTTATAATAAAACATTAGTTTTCAAGACTGGTAGAAAAAAAGAGCTGTTCATTTGAGATTTCCTGCTGTATTCTCAGTTGTTGCAATAACAGAAGTGTTAAAGATTTCTACAATCAAGGTTCCACATGGATTGCTTCAATAAGCAGATTTGTTTCCAGCTCACAATCAGCACTGTATTTCTGCTTTAGGTTGTACCCTTTTATCATATAAGCATCTTCTGTAGAAACCAGACTTGAAAGGTACCCTTGTGAACCATGAAGAGACCAAAGTGAAAGCCCATGACAGCCAGCTCGAAATGAATTCAGCTCTCATGCTTGGACTCTCCTTTTTGTTTACATTTGCATTAAGTAGCACAGCAGAAGGAGGCAGTCTGCCCAGGGTAGAAGGGGAACCCCTCTCCTCTGGGAGGCAATGTAGACACCGAGTCTCCATTTAAACCTCATTATGACATCAATTCATGTGAAAAAAGAAAAATCACAGGTTTGCGGTTCATGCTTGTAATAAGCCCTTTAGAAACAAGCTGCTCTGGCGACGTAATTTAATCCTTGCTACTTCCATTTTTTTTTTAATAATTATATATTCCTCTGCCGTAAGAGAAGCGGGATTTGTTGCGAATCAGGTCACCCTGTTACTGTTTGACTTGAATGAAGAACTCACACTGCTTCTTAGAGTCTGTTATGACTCCTCTAATTTAAGATTATTACCTGAAACAGACATATTTTATTTGGCTTTTTCCATGTTGACGGAGTGTGAAAGCTTGCAAAATGATCTCCAAGTGCCTCTATAGAATAAGACTCATAAGGCTCATTGTGATAAGTGAGAGCAAAGAAACCATAAAATTTCTCAGGCTGTCTCTACTTCATGTGAAATGCTTGGGCTTCAGTGCGGCCATGATCCCTTCTCCTCCTAGTGAAAGAAGAGGGGCTAGCTAGGGCTCCCTTTAAAAAGATAGATTTGCCAGGAAAGCCTTGTTCTCCCAGAGGCATTTTAAAATATCCGTGCATGGCTAATGCTACTGCATTTCAATGACTTAAGAAGGAGTATGGAAAAATTAGAGCTTTCAGATCCACAATGTTTTATATGTCATATTCTTATCAAAACCAAGTATTGTTATGCTACTTAATGAGCACGCAGCATGGGCAAGAATAGTGTTTAGTGGCAGAAAAAGGCCAGCTGCTTTTACATGTTTCCCCAGTTTCAAGATATGAAAGATGCAGATCTGAGCTGCATGAATTCACTCTCTGCCTCTACTCTGCAGGCTGTGGGCTTATTATTTAGTTCAAGCTGAAATACAGTCATTACAAAAGAATGCAAACAAGTGCGGTTTTATGCCATCTTTGTGTTTTCTTGTATTTGCACTCTGGCTGGTGGTGGGGTTGGCCTGAGTAACAGCAGCTCCAGGGCTAATCTAATTCACACATGGATTGCCGGAAGTTGTTCTGGCAGCTGAAAACAGTGACATCTGCCAAGGGCACATGAAGCTCTGCATGTGTTTTTTTTTTTTTTCTGGTTGCATTGCATAGTTTAAGCGTATGCCGTATCAAGAGCTACTACCAGAAGCTAGAGCCTTCTTAGCGTCCCACTAAACCTTCATCAGCATTCTCTCAGTTCCTTTTGCAATCGGAGTAGTAGTCACAAAGTACAGAGGTCAAGGCTGTCTTTGTCACATTTAACATAAATGTGATACTTTTAACATTCACACTTCTCAGGTTTGTCAAAGCAGCATAAAAGACATGCTCAACTAAGAAGCTTTCTTGAACCTACAGAGCTATGAGTAATGTGCTCACTTCTCTTATATACCAACAGATGAAGATGTTTGTATTAACACCACTTTGATATATAAAAAAAAAAAATTGGATTCGTTGTTTAAAGAATGTTGTTTCTCTCTTTTTTTTCCCCTACTCAGTTTTAGTTTTTCCCCACAGATTTCTGGGAACATGCTTATGTCATGTTTTTGTGGTTATCTGAAAGCTTGCGGTGGTCATTCTGGAAAGCAGCATATCTGCACTCATAAATATTACTGTCAGGTATAGTTCGGGCTCAGCATATGTATTATAACAGTCATCACCTTTATTTTTTGAGTTTGGAGATTTGACAGAACAAGTTCAGGCATAATATGATTAAGAACTCTGAAATCATGAAAAGTCTGAAGTGATCTGGATCTTATTCTTCTTCAGTACAAGAATTAAGGGACAATACATTAATCAAGAAGGAAGTGTACTCCTAATTAAGTGTTTTTTTCACTGCGTCTGGCTAAGCTGTGAAGTATCTGAAAAAGGGGATACTAAAAGTTTGCAGAAGTTTAAGGAGAACGCTAAATGCATACAAAATACTGAAGTTACATTGAGAGCTGCAACTTGGAGGTTATTCAGGTCAAGGTCAGGGTCACGGGTCACTTATGTTGTCTCACATTATGGTTGCTCTATGTTATATTGCATTATACATTATGCTACAGATACCTACAATATGTATGTGAAATACCATGCCTTCCTGTGTAAGTAACATACAGTTTTCAAAAGGTCTACTTCTTCCCACAGATTGTAGATCTAGCCTAAAATCATAGCTGAGATTTCAACTCATAGTCATCTAAAGATCAGTGAAGTGAATCCCACCCTGCATGACATATAAACCTTTCTGAGGGCAAAGAGTCTTTCTAGTTAAAGGAAATTTGGCTAAAAAAGAGATTGCACTCTTGCTGTGTTCATAAATTTCATTTGCACTAATAAAGCTTTGCTAGTGGTAATCTTCTCTAGGAACCTTCTCAAGCAGTGAGTGCTAAATCAATTTGAATAAACTGGCTCAAACTTATATTTTAATTTAGCTAGCTGTTGATAAGCAGGTTTATATTCAATTCAAATAGTTCTAGTCTACTCTGTACTTTTGTCTTTTTGGGGAAATAAAGGGTATATAGATATGCATGCTGCTCTCAATTTGTTGTCAATGTAATATCTATCAGTTGGAGAGACAGGTCTAGGAATGTGAGATGGCCTAACGGGATGCAGGTTCACGGAACAACATTTGGGTATCCTTAATTTATATACATATTTGTGAACAGTCTTCAGAATTATAAATTGAATTTAATGTATTATTACACAAAAATGACAATACATTTGAGAATTAGGGAGGAATTTATTAATATAAATTAGAAATTTCTCTTTGCTATTTTCTGTGTTTATGGGAATACTTAATAGAAAATTCATGTGAGACTGCATGTGGGAAATATAGTGTCTTCATATAGGGTGATTCTCCTAAAAATATGATATTTACTGTCAGCGACAGCCTGGAGTTCAGGTGTCATACAACAACAGGGAAGCTTTTCCATCAGCTTATACATAGGGCCTTACACAATGAGAATTTAAGGTTCAAATCTAACACCTATATCTTAGAATTATCACACTGAAGGCTATTTTTAATTATAATAGTAATTTACTAGGAGGTGGAATATTTTATAAAAAAGCAAAGAATTTTCTACTTGAGTTCTGCCCTGCTGGTCAAATACAGAAGTTTCATCCATGACATTTAGAGGATCTCTAGAAGCCGCTTCCAGCCTTAACCATTCTGTGATTCTGTGATTTATCTTTGTGTTGTTGCAGTGGCCATCCTTAACTACTGATTTAGCTGGCAGAGCTCCACAGTTTGTTGAGGTATTGTAATGTGGAGAACTGAAAAGACAAAAAAAATAAAAGAGGTCGGGGAGGGGAGGATTATGGGAAAATGGAAGAGATATGTCTCCTCTCTCACATATTTTGGGCTGCATGGAGCTGTCTTGTATACGTCCTACATATAGGAAGGTTGCACTGTACATTCAGTTCTCTGTTAGACCTTTTAAAAAGTTATCAGCATTCTCATTCCACTGCAGATGAGGACACAGGTTGTGAGTGAGACCATATTTACACAAAAGCACCCTACATCCTAGTGGATGCCATTTGCTTGAAGCAGTCTTTGCTGGTTACTCTGAGTGATAGATGGGATAATAATCACTGTTTTCACTGAAATCCTCATAACAGCATTTGAATACTGACATATTAAGAGGATTTAGATCTAGGTGGAAAGACTCCAAATTTTGGAGGTAGCATGAACTGTTTTTGGTTATCTGCAATATATTTCTTTCTACAGTCTTGTAGCCTTAAAGCTGATGCAGGGCAGACCTGGACTGGCATATGACATACTTCAGTACAGATCTCTTGGCACTAACTTGTTTTGCAGCTCTTCCAGATGGTCTTCAGTTCTTGCTCTAGCTCTTTGAGTTTAAAAAAGTGTTGGATTAGCACAAGGATTGCACATAAAAAGTATGTTAAAAACCTGTTAAGAATAGAAACCAGAAAAGATGCAAAAGTTAGGAAATACTAGAAGTAAAGTTGTCCTGTATATTTTTAACCGCTATTTCTGTGTGTCCACATTATACAGTCCTTAATTATATGAACACATTATGTTCCCATAGGATCCCAAGAAGCTATTCAGTAAATTGTCCTCATTCTTCAGTGGCTGGCCTCTCATTTATTTCACTGCATTGAAGATCCCCTCTGGAGTTTTCTGTTGTGTTTAATAATGTGATAGGTACTGTTTTCTAAAGAGTATTGGTAATAAGACCATTTCACCGAATCTGTGCAAAAAATTGATGTTATTCTCTATTTTACAGATGAAAACTGTGCATAGTACTAGCTACATATCTGAAATAGTCCTCAAGTCCAGTGTGTTCTCAAGTTTTGTATCCATGACTCCATATTCCTGTCCAGGTTACATGACTTCCTATTGGAAGGACACCTATTTGTTCTTTTGAAACAGGAAGTGTCTTCCTGGAAGTCCAATGATTAGTCCGGGTGAGATTGTAACCACCCATTGCCAGTCGTGTGCCCACAGTGGCTACTACTGCACTAGTAAATTACACAACGACAGAACACAGAGCTGAATGTTGGATTGTGTCGAAAACTCATGGGCAGAGGGTGACATAAGAGATAGGATTCCATATTCTGGAAAGAGAAAAACGTTCTGTTCCGTGGAAGCAAGTTTTGCCTTGCCAGTGAGCAGTTGTGCCTAGACAGACAACAGGCCAGATTTTTTATTTATCGGGACAGATTAAGATACTGGAAGGAATACATCTCAATTAGATGACTGGAATCATAGATTGTAACATAGAACTAATCAGTGCTATTGACTCTGAATATTCTTGATGGGAAACGAAGTAGGTATTGGCAAGACTGGTAATTGAGACCTGAAGGCTATTCTTAAAAGACTTCAGATGTAGCAAAAGAGATTCAGGTCAAAGGGTCTAGTAGAGGCAATTCTGTGGACTCCTAATCAAACAAATCCTCTTCCCAAATTGCCTTCTCCCTTTTCCCTGCTACCCCATCTCAGTTGTGAAATTCTCTATCAATTTCCATTTTCTTTCTCCCATGTCACATTTTTGTCATCATCCTATTTCCCCTCTAGCTTTCTAGATTTCTTTATACTCTTCTCCACATCCCAGACTCGTTTGATCCTAACCACCTCTCTGTTGCACTCTGTCGCACTCTCTGTCCTACTTCTTTTACTCACCTTCTTTATGTTTTTGGATGTTCTCAATATTGAAACTTGGGGAAGAAGTAATTTTTCATGGAAATACAGACATAATCTGTGAATTGCTTTAATAAAATTTCAAATTGTCCATCTGAAACATGAATCACATTCAACTACTCAAAGACATAATTTAACAAAGATTATAACATGATCAAAATAGCATATTTTTCTTCTTTAAGAAATATCTGAACTACTGCTATGAATCTTGAAAACATGTATTTTATGTGGAGGCAGAAACTCAACAGGGAAAATTTCAAACTTAGTGCCTTAAAATTGGTAAACTTATAAGCACCTTAAGATGTGGTCTTATAACGAGATGACTTCAATTCTAGACACAGACTTCAATTCAGACATAAGAGCTACCAGGGTTTAATGTAGTGTTTACGTCATTCTGTAGAAGGGCAGAGTCTATTGAGTCTCATGCATTTATAATTTAAGTGGCATTGATGATGAGTGAAAATGGTGCGCCATTTGTCTGCCTGATGCTCAGAGGGAAAAGTATGGTAAATCATATAAGCAACTGAAAATGTGCCAGGCAATAACTGGGAACAATATGACCCATAATTGTACTGCAGTGTGACTGTTAGTTCACATATTTGGCAGTTCTGATTGTCCTGTCTTAGTGCCTTTTACAACCCACGGTGAATTAAAAGTTTCATAAACTCTCCTTAGTATCAGCTTCCCTTTTTTTTTTGTCAGTATGCTTCAAGAGCTAAGTTTAGTACTATTCTGATTTACAAATGAAATTCATGAGAAATAATTGCTTGATCTTGGAAGAAACTTCCCCCTTGTCAGTGTATTATAGAATTTTCCAATGCAGGGTATTTATATTTTCTTATGAAGAAACTGGCACTCCTATTCTTAACATAGTAAACTTGATTTTTTAAGTATACTTACCAGATGAAAACTACAGTACTACCAAACATTTCAATTCATCCCCAAATTACAGCTTGGACATCACCAGACAGAATATTTAGCTGATAATCTTCTGTATCTCATTCATAAAGCAGAAAGATCTACTATTTGTCTCCTTGCTAATTATATCTTTCTGAGAGCAAAATGTAAATATTTTTAGGCATTTGGGATATGAAGGAATAATGCCAATATTTTGCTTTATTATCTTGCTCAGACAGTACGTGTCCATCAGATATAACAGTCAGCTAATTCTTTAAGGCAGATTTAAAGACATCAGTTCATAAATGGCACACTGATCAAATTGCACAGCACTTATGGGACAGTAATGCATCTGAACAAATCAGTACCGATTTTATACAGCCCCCGCAGAAAATCCAATTTAAATGCAGTACTTTTGGAGTTAGATTAATGAAGTTAAAATCTTCAAAGAGTAGAGTATCAAGGTATTTATTTCAGAAAGGATCAAACCATCTATCATATACATGGAAAAGGATTCGCTTTTGCCATCTTTACTTGGAAATATTTTTTTCCTGTAATATAAATATTAAGTCATTTCTAGAAAAATATGCAGAAAATTACTAGGAGGAATCTAGTTTACTTGTGCGCAAAGAGAAGCAAGTTCTGCTGAGCAGTCTAAAGATTCTCTGTTAACAGCTTCATAACAAAAGTCAGTAGTGCACTGAAGCACCAAGAAGAAAGCAGTAGTGTTTTGTTGGGTGAGAGTGGCTGCAATCTGCTTCTGCAAAGTTTGTGTGGCCCCCATGTTTCAGTTAGATAGTTTTTATTCTTTTTAAGATGAGGCCAAGTATTTTGTGAAAGAACATGCGCATTTTTACAGTTGTGTTAATGTGTGCCTGCAGTGTGTAGTTCTCTAACATAACGTTTGCACACTCAGATACTACACATGTCAGTGCAGTTGTAATAGTAATGAACATGCCTTTTAGCATATTGGAATAAGTGTATTGAGTTACTTGGCCTTAAAGACAAAACCCTATACTTTTATAATTTGGTGGATGACTAATAGCATTGCATATGATCAAAAATTTCTTATACTAATGTGTCAAGCTGTCACTTTAAGTTCTTATCTTTCAATAAATGATTCTTTCTGAGGCTTGATTTCTATCTATCTAGTCCACAACATTTATTTTTATTTCAGCTTCTCTACCCAGAGTCCAAAGTGTTTTTAAATACCTGTTAAACTTTTAAGAACTTGTGATGTTAAGGTGAATCTTACATAGGTATGTGTGGCACAACTCCCTTCCTTGCTTACACTCAATACACTTGATAGCTGCTTCCATAATCCCAAAGCAGCAATCTGCAGCTGGAGTTCCCCCTTCTTGTGCTAGTATGGGGAAAGTGGAAGGAACAAGTATCACCAAAGCAGAGTGTTTGTGATTGAATCTAATTACCAGCCCAGTCCTGTTTTAGACTATTTTCACCTTCTGAAATTCTAGCACATGATTCACTCTAAGTAGCAAGACCTCAAAGAAAAAAAGTATTTTTTCTTAGAACCCTAGAAATAACATTTCCCTTCTAGTCTCTTCAAGAGCAATTCAAGAATATGCTGTAGATGGATTTAATGATTTTGTACATGATATACTGCAAAAACATATGAGTTTACATTATCACAAAATATCAACCTCATACAAAGATAATTTCGAAATAGAAAAACCGCAGCTGTGCCTTGGTATTTTAGAAATTTTTCAAGACAATATAAATACATGTCATTTAGAATGACAAACACTAAGGTTATTGCAAAGGGTGTCTTTAATTTCATCCAAAAACATGATATTTGATTTCACAGTTATCTTTTAAATTGTTAGCCACTGCCATAATGTGGTTAGAAAATGCTGATGGATACATTAGTTTTACAGTATTCAGCCATACAACACATAGGGATATACAGATGTCTGTTGTTAAATAAGCAGCCCTTTTCTTGAGACAACTCAGTAGAGAGATTTCTGATGTTACATGGGATATGCTATAGAAACCAGGTGCACACTGCATTTACCAGTTCTTAGTATGGCTTTAACAAGCCATAGGGTATGGTATCTGATTAAAATGGCTATAGCAGATGGGGTTAAAAAGACATCTCCCTGCCACTCAGCCTGTGCTAGCTTTGCCGTTTGTATTATAGGGGCTATCAGTGAGTTGCCACATAGGCAGTTCTCTCTGTCAGGTGCTTTGCTCTTCCACTGTTTTAACAAAGGTCTTCCATGAAATCTCTCTCTCTCTGCTGGCCTGTGATAAACTCCATGCATCAGAACTTGTGAAGCTTTTTAAAGAGCGTAGGTGAGAGTACAGAGCATCAAATAAGGATTTTCCCATGTAAATGAAAATTATATTTTTTTTGCAATTCAAATCAACAAGAGTGGCAAGACATAAATTGCTTTATGTGTAGCTTCACCTTAGTCAAATGTTTTAATTAGGTTCTGAAAGAAGTTAATTGGCTATATTGATTAATGTGCAATTCCTGAGTACCTTCTAGTACAAGAAGATATCTTTCTCAGTAGGAAAAGAAAAAAAAAAAAAGGCCTGCATTTTTCAAAGCTCAAATAAATACACAGAAAAAAGCTCTTTGCTATTTAGAGTTGTGAGGACTGTACACCTTTGGGGAAGTGATTTAGCTGATTCAGCAGAGATAGTGGGCTTCAGCAGAAGAAAATTACTCTAATCCTTCTCTTTTTATTTGATTGTAGACTTTTAGGATAAGGATCTCAAGAGGCTCAGAAAAGCCCAAGAAAAAAAGGAGAGAATATTGATAATATAATAAGTTCTCAGATACTATTGAAATGAAGACTGTAGAAGCCCTTTACAGAAAAATACTTACAATGCAAAATCACATTTTTTTTTTAGATTAAGCTGTTTAACTGTTTTAATTTTAGAGAAAATTATTAAGGCTTTTACTCTTGTTCATGGCTTTCTGTCATAGACTGGTTTGTAACTATTTCATCCTAAATTTTATTTATTATTTACAACTTGATGCACTAATAAACTAATATAGTAACAACTGAAAGATGATTAAGCATTTCTTACTGGATAGGAGGTTATTGATCTTCATAATTTATCCACTTTCACTTCCAAACAGACTTCTCCAAGACAAATAGATCTTTGCACCTGATACAATATATTTTGAAGTGATTGATGTTATGTCCTTTGCAGTAGCAAGAAAATGTTTGAGAGAGAGAAAAAAAAATGATATTGAGCATCTTTACAAATGTTTGTACCTAAAACTCACTTTCATCTGATGATAAAGCTTACAAGCTTAACCCGCTATGTTAAAATCATTTAAGTTTCAAACACTTAGTCTGAAATATTAGTAGATGTTTAGATTCACTGTTTAATTAAAGGACCATATTGTGCAATGTTAATACATAGATTTTCACTCTCAGTTCAAACAAAAATTTCTTTTTCATTTTTTGTCTGCTCTTTGCTTGTGTTTATGGCAATGTATGTAGAAAGAAACCTTATTAACAATTTAATGCATTTAACAGACTGATCTTTCACAAAAAAACATTCTTGTTTTCAATAGAAAACAAGTGCTCCTTGGTTTAAGAAGTGCTGCTGTAAGCCATGGTGGATATTTCAATTCACAGTGTAGTCATTAAAGGAAATAAACTGAAGTCATAATGAACTTAAAAATAGCACTGTAGCTTTGGGGAAGGAGAATCTTTGTGATGTGTGCAGGAAAAGTAACATCCTGGCAGGTGCTGGCACCCCTCAAATTTTGGCTGGAGGTAATAAAAAGGATAAGAAATTTGTTTACCTATGTGAGAGCATATTACCTTGTGTTCCACAGAAGAAAACTTGTTATTTATAAGAGAAGGATAGTAGGATTAAATATTTGATTCTGCTGATGCAAATGGTGAATTTTATTACAGCAGGAAAAGTATATTAAATTCTTAATCTGGAGACAGACAACTAAAATATTTTTCAGCCCTTTTCAAGCCTATGGCTTTATCTTAAACAATATAATTAATTCACAATAATCATATTTTCAATCCAAATTTAAAACAACTTGGCTATTCTACCCCTACACTTTAAGAAAGGTCCTGGAAAGATTGCTCAGGAACTGGAGTTATTGTTTGCAATTCATTTTTAACACAGGTAGTAATAATGTCTCACAGTTATCTGATAGTAAGCCTCACTATTATGTAGAATAATATATTTCAGAATTTAGAATGTGATTCAGGATCTTTCTTTGGCCTATTTCGTCCTTGGACTTTGACTTAGAGTTGTGAATGAGCCTACCTGTCCTAATAGAAGACCAAAGTTTTGGAAAAAAATCTTGCTACATTTAGTATTAAAAAATACATTTTTTTTTTTTTTAATACAGAAAAGATGCAAGGGATCCAGTATCTTATAAGTAGCAGAATCTCTCTCTCTCTTTTTTTTAAATTTTTTTTTAATCCTTTTCTCTGTGGAATTTTGCATACTGCATTCTACAGGAAATAAGCAGACAGAATGGAAGCATTTGCAAATAATTTATTTGTGACAGTTTAATGATGTATCCTGTATCTGGCCTGAAAAATACATTGAAAATAATTAATTAACTCTAGAAAGATCTGTTTTCTCCTATATTTTTGAGTTATTGGCATTTGACAGTGAAAACTTTGTCTCTTCTCATATATTTATCTGTTCACCTCCATAAGAACATGCAGCTTTGTGTGAATCATTGTTTGTCCCCTTTATGCTAAACCAAACCATATGCTAAGAAGAACTCTGCTCTGAAATTATAACACAGTTCTGTTTAAAGTAAGGGGTATATTTTTCTGTTAATTCTTATCTGCACAATAAAAAAAAAATGGAGTAGGCGTTTCAGAGAATTTCCAGGTGAAATTCACTGAATTGCAGGAACATTTGAGAAATTACTGTGGAACACTGTAATGACAATGAATTTGCATGTAATGGTATAGCAAAGTTACAACAGTGGAAATTGGGTATAATTTTATTTAATGATTTTGATTATCTTATGGGAAATATTTCCCACAACTTTAAAATATTTTTTTGTTTTGCAGTGATTGATGGTCACTGAAAGTTCCTGGGAGCTGGCAGCAAGTGTTTTATTTATTTATTTATTTTTTCTGTGCAAAGATTCCCAGAGTGGTAGTCACTGAATCTTAGAATCTGAGAGAGTGCCTGCATGCTATTACTATTTGTCTATCATTTGAATCATAAGTAAGTGCGCCAAGCTGGGAAAAAAATAAATTCTGTAGTGATATATTAATGAATTTGTCCTGAACAATTATCTTAAAATGATGAGGATATAAATTAAATTCTTCTCCACTGTTTTGGAGGAACTTCCACTCAATTCATCTGTCAAATCAAGTCAAATGTCAGCATAATTGGTTGCAAAGTAGTCCTTAATAAGTCCTTAGTAATCAGTATTTCATCTGTCAGTCTAATTTAGTGTGACTGCAATGTTCATAATTATAAGAAGTTTTAGAGCTGTAGTTAACAACTGGAGAGGCAGGGGGGCCCATAGAATGCTTCGGTGAGCTGTCAGGAGATCAGAAACATTTTAAAATTTGAATGTGCTTTTAACCACTTTACTGTGTAAAAGGAGTATGTTAAATGTCATCTTTAAAGGCATCTCTGTGATAATAGCGTGGACCCAACGAGATGTGAATAATACAATAATTTGCTGCCATTTTACTAAGTGATATGATAATAGCGCTGTGCCATTACTTGGAATACTTCTTATTAAGTGCTTGGAGATTAAATATCAAATGCCCTATTGTTCTACCTAAACAACTTATCCATCAATTTTCTGATATTTTTATCCAAAAGAAAGGAAAAATTTCAATGTTACCATGGGGTTCCTATAGTAACAGTTTTGAATAGAATGCATTCACTGTGCTGATAACGAGAGAAAACAAAACAAAACAAACATTGCTGAATTAACATAATAGGCATCAAGCGGCAGAAAGATTCGCTTGTGTGACCTTGGAATCCCTGAGTATGACTTGCCTCTTATTTCAGCTGAACTCTAATTTAGGGAAATAAAACATTTAGTACAATCTTAAAGAAAATTACAGACATGATTAATTTACTGAGCTGCCTCCTCTTTCTGTCTTTTAGTTGTATTTAACTCTGGCTAGCAATAGCATGAGATAGACAATTCCAGTAGAGAATGGGGTTGTAATTTCTTCTAAGCACTTCCACTTCATCTAAAGCAGAAATAGCCAGTTAGTTATGTTTTGCTGAGGTACGCAAATTATTACCAAAGCCCATGAATTATTTGAGCAGGTCCTTCAGTGTATCATCTCCTTCAGTATTTAGGAACTGAGGCTTACTGCTTTCCAGACAACTAGGAGAATGTTAAGAACACAGCATTTGGAGGGGAAGGTGGAAAGGATTTATCCAATAAAATGTAGACCTGTGCAGTCTCCAGTCTCCTTAAGCTCTGGAAGAAAAAGCATACCTTGAGAACAAACTAACTTCTTTTCAGTATCTACTTTTCAGTATCTACTTTCAGATACAAAGAATAGCTCCTACAGAGTACTTGTTCTTTCCTTTGAATCCAAGGAGAGCCCAAACTAATTAGTTCAGATGTAAATTTCTAAACTGTAGCTGTCTGAAGTTAGGTAAGGTGACTCCTATATGTCTGTGATCTGTGTGATGCCTAAGCAACTTTAGAATTGGTCCAAGTAGTATGTTTGTTCCCATTCAAACAGCTCCAGACTAGGTGCTCCAAAGATTGCTAGGATCTCATCACAGAAACACAAGGGTGCATTACACATAGTTTAGGTTAGGCTACTTTTGACTGGATAAGGTGTCATGCAGAGAAGAGAGACTGGAGTTTTTAAATGGATAATGTAAACACCAGGTTTTAATTTTTCTCTGGGCAAGTTTATCTGACACTATTAATAAAAGCCTAGAGCACAACCCATCCCAGTTTAGATATCTATCTCAATGCATAAGTTATGCAACTTTTTCTTCTTGCAGATCAGGATCCATGATGCCTGTTGTATGTTTCACAGAATCACAGAATGGTTGAGGTTGGAAGGGAACTGTACAGATCATCTAGTCCAACCCCCTGCTGCAGCAGGGACACCCAGAGCACGTGGCACAGGGCGGCATCCAGGGGGGTTTGGAAGATCTCCAGAGAAGGAGACTCCACAACCTCTCTGGGCAGCCTGTTCCAGGGCTCTGTCACCCTCACAGGAAAGTTATTCCTCATGTTAAACTTCCTATATTTTTATACCCATTACCTCTTGTCCTGTCACTGACCACCACGGAGAAGAGTTTGGCCCCATCCTCTTTACATTCTCTGTTCAGGTATTTATACATATTGATGTCTAAATCAATAAGATTGATAAGATTCCTCCCCCTCAATCTTCTGTTCTCCAGGCTAGACAGGCCCAGCTCCCTTAGTCTTTCCTCATAAATCAGATGCACCAGTCCCTTAATCATCTTCATGGCTTTCCACTGGAGCCTCTCTAGAAGCTCCACGTCCCTCTTGTCCTGGGGAACCCAGAAGTGCATCCAATACTCCAGGTGCAGCCTCTCCAGAGCTGAGGAGAGGGGGAGGATCCCCTCCCTCGATCTGCTGGCAACGCTCCTCCTGATGCAGTCCAGGATCCCATTGGCCTTCTTGGCCATGAGGGCACACTGCTGCCTCCTGGTTTACCTGTTGTCAAGCAGAACTCCCAAATCTTTGTTTCCTCTCTTTTGAAAATTACGGAAATTTTAGTTTCCATATTAAAATTAAAGGTTTATGTTCAGTAACTTTACATATATTCTAGACATACAGCAGACACAACACAAGAATTACAGGCATAAAAATTTAAATTGTTAATACACTGCAGAAAGACTTCATATAGAACTTTGATACTAGAGCTGTGATGTCAAAAAGGTTCAGGCAACTTACCTTTGGTTTTGAGAGGTTGCACTTACATGACACAGTTTAGAAATTGAATCAGATTTAATTGCTTTTGGTACCAGATGGTGTGAAACTGTCAAGTTTAGGGTATTCTACAGTAGATGCTTTGTTCAAGCTGATAATATTATTATGTGAAGCCACTTTTTCCTGATTGTCAATATATCTATGTAGACATTATTGCAGAGAAGAGTATTTTTCAGGCAGTGTGGGGTAGAGCCAGCATAGTGGGTGTTTGCCTGTGTAAAGAACACCTGGCAGTTGAGTAATGTTTTTTTCTAGTGCCACTTTGATGCTTTATAGCAATGCAGCCAAAGATGTCTACATAATACTGAGTGTATTACTGGAGATGAATCTGCAGCATACAATTTCCAACTGTGAATCTGAGATTCTCTCTGAGTGGGGAAAACAGGAAAAGAGAACAAGATAGGAAAAATCCCGGTGTGTGATTTTATATTCATTAGTCTGAGGTGTGGGGAAGTACCGTGTAGAAATTCCCTAAACCACAGGGCTTAAAAAACTTAACTAACTTCGAAAAACAAATAAAATCCTTCTTCTCCAGGTATCTATATAATTCTGATGCAAAAATTCACAAAATGCTTTCTCCTGTAGAGTTCCTCCTGAACTTTCCATTACATTTAGATTTCCTAAGCAGGTTACTTCAGCTCTTTATGTGAAAGCTGCTAAACAAAGGACTCCTAATAGTCTTGAAACTGAGCAGTTGACACAATTATAAATAGTTTTTATGAATGCTGGGTAAGTGAAAGTATCATCTGTTATATCTCAAATAGATGTTATTTGTCTATTACAGTCTTTTTTCTTTCATTTTTTTTTTCTGTAGAGGTTGTATATCTCTCCCTTAAATGTGCTTTACTTCCTGTGTCTTTGTAATTGGAATAGTTGCAGTTGTAAAAAGTGCATAGTTGGGACATGGGGAGATTATTTTTTGTAGAATCAAAATAAGTCACAGGAAGCTGATAAGGAAAGCTCTTGTCCTGGCTGGTGATTCATGCAAGTGAAAGCCTCTATTTGAAATAAATCCTTCTTCTGCCAAGATGATTTTAATGTTCAGAACACAGCCCACATGGTTCTCAATGTGAGATTTTTTTTGATAAATTTTATACTAATTTAGTATAGATTTTATAATAATTCTGTAGAATACATAATAAAAAGCAATGCTGTAGAAAAATGAGCCTCTTGCAATTAACACAGTATAATATTTTTTGCAAATGAATAGTTTTATGCAAATGAATTAGCCTGTGACTGTATAACAACAGTATCAGAGTGCAGACACATAAAGGTGTATGAACTTTTGAGTGCCCCTACTACTTGGAAGACCTTTCATTTCTACTTAAGGTTTTGTATATATTTCTATTTTGTGTCTTTGAAGACTATTAAAATGCCTATTTGAAGACTGTTAAAATGGCCAGTGGGAAAAGCAAGGCATATCCAGCATACAGTTGATTTGTAGGGCTAGATCTGTTCATTCCTTATGACTATGATGTACTTCACTGGTGGTACACAGGGATTTTAAACTGTAGGGTTTCCCTCTTCAGCAGAGAGCCCTGGCAATGCCTGGCCCTGCACCCCACGTGTTGTTCTGCAAATCTGCCCATACTGGGCACTATGTTCCAGATGTGTTAGACCTAATGAGGACTGAACAGAGAGGGATATTCCCTTTGCTGGATCTACTGGCTGTGCTGCTGTTAAAGCAAAGCAGGAGGCTGCTGGCCCTCTTTGCTGCCCAGGCGCTGCGGGCTCACGTTCAGCTCAAAGTATGCAAGAGGAATTTAAAGAGCAAAGAAGTCTAAATAAGTTTCTATTTTTAACTAAATAGCCTATTTATAACTCTCTGCTTTACGAATGTGGTCTTGCAAATATGAATAGAGACACTTGATGACTAGGTGAGCAGATAGATAACTTCATTTAACTTCCAAGTCCTTTTTATTCCTTTTTAAATGTATTCTTTTTTTCAGAATGGAGGTGTATGTTACATAGTTACTAGTATATTAAATTAATATATTAGTATTTAATATATTAAATTAATGGTATGTTATCCAGCCCTCACTCTTCCATTGTCCTTATGGCAACTAGAACTACCAGTTTAAAGAAACTATTTGTATGAAGAAGAAAGGATGGAAATAAGATGCCTCTCAAATATACCCTGAAATTCTCAAACCAGCTCTGCTATTTGAAGCTTTGAGCTTTGTCCAGCAGGAGAAATTTCATCTGTCATGACAGAAGCCTGAATCTCCTTAGACTCATTAACTCTAATTATATAATGAATATTTTATATTTGAAGATAATTCAGAATGGTAGGGGCATTTTCATTTTCTTTATGTATATTGTTTATATGAAGGTTATAGCAGTTATATACTAGAGAATTGTTGTTTTTCCCATATTTTTTCTAAACTTTTGTGTGCCTCCTTTTGGGAAAATTAACTGCACAATAGTAAAAAGTGCTAGCACATCTGTCAACAAAGCAAGTGTTTTTGAGAAGGTGATTCTTTGTATTTCTCTGAGTGACATGGAGAGTTTATCACAAGCTTTTAAGCCTTTCAAGAGAAAATCAATTTTAATCCCCTTTTGAAAACTAGAAGTATCCATTTTGTCAGTGGGTCTACTCTGCCATATTTAACACAACTACTGGTGCAATAAGAAAGCATCAATACCAACAAAGTCAGATGATCAGCTGCCTTTTTAAAAGATCTTATTTTGAATTGTGTAATGTTCGCATTTTGAAGAAAAACATGGATACTCTCATATTTCTTGGTTTGGACACAATTGAAGCTTTCTTTTTATTGAAATCCTGCTACAAAACTATTTTCAGCTGTATTGTAGCACATATTTTTTGCATCATAGCAAACATTTTTAACTCACTCTTTTAAAATCTTTTAGATCTTTGGAAATGATAGAACTGAGTAATATCAGAGGGTATGAGGGTCAGACATTACATTTTGCATGAATATGAAGTAAGTCAGTCACTTGCTTCTTAAATTGGTGTTTTGTGAGCCTGTTATGTGCAGTCAGCTATTTTTAGCTCTTCCGGGGAAAGGGACAGTTTGTGGCTTTTTTCTTTCTTTAGAGCTACTAGTACATATTACAAGACGATGCAAACATGGTTAGAAATAAGAAAAGGCGTGTCTGTGCCTTTTTTATTTTAGCAAGTCTTCTGGTGTAATTCAAAAACGTAGAACACAGTTGTCCATTCTTAACTAAACTGTATATTTCCACTTTACTATGAGGTTTACAATTTGAAAGATTTCAAGCTCAAGTGCTTTATTTCCTTTAAATTACAAATTTCACATAGAGTTAATTATTTACAAGGCAACTATAATCAATTAAAATAAACACTCAATTCTCATAATTAATGCAAAAGGTAGAGCAACCCACAATGTGCCTGACTCATACTGCAAATATCAAATCAAAATATCTAAAGAATAACACATTAATGTCTGCTGAATTTTAATAAGGTCATTGATTTAATCTAAAAGAAACAGATTCCCTAACACACATTTGCATCCTCTTACTTTGATTTCTTCTTAGTATTTAACTAACTTTTATTAAAAAGACATTTAGCAAATTATGTTACACTAAAATGAAACTAGTCTCACAATCCATTGCAGATAACATATTTCAAATGAAGATGATACTTTCTCCTTAATGCCTGGTTTTGAACTTGCCGTTTTTTGTTTATTTCATGCACAAATGGGAATGAGAGTCTGTGCAGGTAACCTTTAAGCCTATATTCATTCTGTCAACCTACAAAGTCTTGTATTGCAGGACCCTAGAACTGCATTGGTTTTTAGTTATATGATATACAAATGGTTTGCACGTATAAGCAGCAAAACTTTTGTTAGCGAAAATGATTATGAAGCTTTATTTAAGCTTCTTTAATATGAATAAAATGCAGTACACACTGTCTTCCTTCCTTCCCCTTACTCTGCCCCATCTTCTGAACCACTGGGATAGCAAATAAACTGATTTTTGTTAGTTGACATTCAAGAACAGCTTTAAAATCATATATACTATTCTAGGGACATAAAAAATGCCATACTTATTTTAGATTTTACCAGACACTTATTTTCAGTGTATAAATTTCAGAAAGCACTGAAGATATTATTTTGCAAGAAATAATTAGTGTATATTTTCAATAAAAGGAAAATCTGGAGTAAAGTAAGCTGTAGAAAACTAAAGTAGGCTGAAAACTTATGTGTAGCACGAACTCCAATACCTTCTCAATCGTTGGAACTATAGAGCTGCATATTTTTGCCAAGGGATTAGAGTCCTTTTCTTTTGCAAACTTCTGAAACATTTTTAAGGATGGTAAGATGGATAATTTGTTTTTGGCTTTTATTTTATTTTATTTTATTTTAGTTTAGTTTAGTTTAGTTTAGTTTAGTTTAGTTTTATTTTATTTTTCAGGAAGAAGATGAATTCAATATTGTAGTCAATTGGAGAGGCCCTGACTGGCAGCCCTCTTCAGCAGCAGTTGATGAGGTCAGATAAGGACATGACAGACTGGCAGTTTGGATAAACCATTTCTTCTATGTATGTGGATTAATACAATATTCATAGCTACAAGGAAATTCTGGAAATTCTGAGCTCTTCTGTGAAGGGATTGAGCGGAAGGTCAAATAAAAGTTATTTCAATCAGTCCTTTACATAAATTACGAGTTAGGCAGGTGAGCTTAAGTCAATCAATACAGACAAGAACAACAAAAAATAAGCTAAAAAGGAAGTGTAAGTGAAATTCTGGGTTCACTGAATCCCATCATGCCTTCCTTTGACTTGTTGTAGACTGGTTTTCTCTTGCAGCATCTGCTTGCCAGTTGTGAAAGCAATGTGAAAACTATCTTAGTGACATATCTGTTGTAGATTTTCCCTACAAACTGTGCTATATATATATATATATGTATTATGCTATAAAATATAATGTTAATATTGTAGTTAATACAGATATCTTTGCTATCTTCTGCCTCTGCTAACTTGTATTTTTCTAAGTGGCCAAGATTTTAGAAGCAAGGAACTGTCTCACCCAAGTTATAATTGAACCTACTCAGAAGGCATGTAATCTGTCCAATACTCTCACAGGAAAAATTACTAGAGGGTAAATGGGAAAAGGATTTTTGAAAACCCTTGCTAGACAGCTACAGTTTTGCATTCCAGTTGACCTTTATTTATAACATTTGCCCATTTATTTATGTGTGACAGCAGGAGAATTATGCAGCGACAGGCACAAGCCCTACAGCCATATGTGCTCCGTGGAGTTAAAAGGCTTGATGTGCTTAGGGAGCTCAGCAGAGGAGCAGGGCAGACACACACATATCAGGAGGGTTCTTACCATTCAGCCACGTGAAAAGTACTGAGTAGGGCCCTACCTCACTGGAACTTCCCCTGCATTCACAAACCTACTAGGTCATTGGTGTCAGAGGTTTGGGCCCTGGGATATAATTTCATCCTTTCTAGATAAAACAGAACATAAAAGAAGTAGCTCACTCCACAGTGTGTCACAACTCTGGTATTCTCTGGTATTGTGTGAATGATGTCAGTAAGCACTTTTCTTTCTCATCAGTTAGATTAAAACATATGCTTATGGTTTGACAAAATAGAAAGGGATTTAAACCCTTCCCTGGAGAGGTGTCTTATCCTATTTTTTTGTGGTAATATAAGAATATCTCATGCAAAATGTTTGCCAACAAGAAACTCCTAGGAGATTACTTCAGTTTATTCTTAGGAATAAAGATCAAAAAGAAGCAAAAAATCTTAATGTGCAAAGTTGGCATCTAAGTTAAATGTTCTGAATGACACCTGAAGATCTTTTTCCATAAAGAAACGCGAGGAAATCATATTCTCAGGTATCTAAGATTTGGTGGTGTGAAAACCCTTGCTGGTGTCAAAGTTGGGGTTTTCATCCCTTCTGTCAGGGATACATAGAAATGTGGTGTCCTACTGGAGGAAAATCACCCGATGGCTTTCACAGTCAATGAAATAGGTACCTTAAGAGGGTAATATGTCTTATCCTACAAAATCTTATCGCAAGTTAAGGTGGATGAATCACCCTCTTGAGATGCCTATTTCACTGATTAATGCAGTGAGATGAGTCCCCTTCTGAGTCTGACTTCTTTAGCTAAAAAGAAATACTGCTTGACTTCCAACTAGTTGTAGTTAAATATACAATACTCGTCCATTACCTGAACACTCCTCAGGCATCCCAGGTATTAAGAATATATAAGTGTGCATGTATATAATGTGAACTTGATCTAAAATGAAGGGTAATTGTGCCTAAATCCTCTGATGGTCCATGAGAAAAGCATTGATAGCCAAGAGAATGTGCCCAGATACATTTTCTTAGAAAATTCTCCGGACTCTAGTGCCTTACTTTTAACCATGGCTTCTTCAACTTTGCCTGTACCTGAGATTTATCTCTTGGATACAGTTGAATATGAGTGAATTGACAAAGATCACTGAAGTTGATATGCTAGGCACACTGAGAATTTGAAAGACTCTATTGCATCTTACCCATTCTTCTTCCCTGATTGCCTCTCAGAGGGATGAAAGGGATAATTCCTGCAGAAGTCAGTGATGTTCAGTAAGGTATTTCTTTTTATTAACAGCTTAATTAAAATACTACCACAAAGTTCCTGCTCAGCATTTAGTGGTTAAAATTTTTAACTAAAATTAGGGAGCAAACACAACCTTGTCAGCTAGAATGAAAAGTAGTTTCCATTTAGTGACAGACTGCAAGAGCTGATCTAAGTAGTTCAACAACAAGGAAATGCTTGTTACAATAAGAGAATCTGATTATAAATCAGAAGAACATTTTCTGCCTGTCCCTCTTGTTACTATAATTTTGCTGCTGTCAGCTCTTCCTTCAAGAACTGAGCTCTGAGCTGCCCTAGAGAAAAGGGTTATGCCAATACTAATGAGAAGGGTAGGAATGTTTGGGACTAACTGGGGAATTATTCCTTTTTGTTTTGTTACTCTGTGAAATAATAGCAATAAAGATAATGTTAATGAGGTATAAATCTTCCATGCCTTAGTCCTATTTGACCTTGGCTAATGAAGAAGAGACAAATTCTCTTGAAAACTTATATTCAGAAGTTGCTGTGAGACAGTGGCCACCCCAGTGGGATAGCCTGAGTGTTCACACACCAGCATGTGTGAATACAGTGTGTGAGACAGGCTGGGTATGATTTTTTTTGAGGTTTTTGTATGTCAAGCAATATCAGAGACAGAAAAGAAAAAACATTCAGACCAGCTCTGCATCACTGTGAAGTTCAAAATCCCACTGTTTAGGGATGCACAAATTAATTTCTGATCTTCAGAATTCACAAACCACTTGGACTAGAATTATTTCAGCTGTTTAAGGCATCTAAGAGAAAAATAGGAGATGTGCAGTTGCATTTTTAATCACTGAAGTAAGAAAAGCACTGCCAGAGGATGCATCAACTATTCCAGTGAAAGCATTTCACAATTTTTAGTAGCTTTTCTTTTACTAGTGTATATTTTTTCATGAGCGTATTCCTATCAGTCTCAAAATGATTAGTTGAGCATGCCATAGCTCAAGGGGTGTAATGAAAAAATATACAAGCATAGTAGTGTCATAAACCAATTAAAAACTGAGAATGATGACACTTGGCCATGTGTCCTTCTTTCTATCTATGGTGTCTTTCTCTCTGGCAAGGTAGAGAAGAAAATGTAGAAACCATTCCAGTGATATTGCAGATTCCAATGATTCCTCTAAACAGAAAGTTTTGCTGACCAGATGTACTGACCTCCATGATTACGTTTATTTTTAACTCACAGAAAACCATCAAACACAGAAAAATGCAGCTTTCTGTCTTTTTGTCATTTTACGGCCATATTACTTTTGTTATCTTGTTGGATGAGGACATAGGGATGGGTGCAAGGAGACATTAGTGAACTTTGCCTGTGCTCCAGGTTGCCTGGCCAGGATGTGCCAATGTGTTTCATTGGGAGACCAAGCACATTAGTTTGAGTTCAGCTCTGTGCCTGTGAGAGCATACGGGCTTCTTACTCAGGCATACTCAGCCTGGCCATTTTGGAAGAGAAGCCAAAGAATTCAGGTTTAGACATATCCTCGTTAATTTACTATGTCCCTTTGAGGAAATCAAATGCAAGAAGAGAGCTAACCAGTAAGTATGATTTGGTCAAAATTTTCCTCATTGGATATACTAACTATGGCTTTTGGCTCATTCTCTGTTACTGCTAAGGCTTGCTAAATTCCTATGTAATCATACAAAACTGTAGAACAAGAAAGACAGATACACCAATTGACTTGTGATTATATATCAAGGGTAGTAGTTTTAATACTCCCTTCTATCCTATTTTCCCCTTAATATTAGCCTCTGTTAAATCAGAATTCCATTATGCATATTCTTTATCAGTGATTAATTTCACAAAAGGATATGCTACAAAAGGATTTTAATCCTTTGTATATGGATCATCGCATATCTTACAGTTAAAAGACAGAATTATGGAAGTGAAGAGTATCTTCCAATTATTGCTTAATCATGACACAATTTGAAGAATGAATCTCGTAAGGGGAAATATTTTAAATCTATGTGACACTTGAAAATTGCTTTAACTTACTTCATGCATTTTGATGTATAAAATTCTTCTTGAGGCACAACAGATGAAAAGAAATATTACATTAAAAAAATTCAAGCAGCTTATTGTTTCATTAAAAATTTACCAGCCATTCAAACTTTAGTGGATTTACTCTGCAACTGAACAAGGGACCCTAGGGTTTACATCTGTAAATCTTTGTGCTGGTGCCTACCAAAAGTGATTAAATCCCATGCAGGACTTTGCAATGGTTGTAAGTTATTTGATAGATAAATTTAGAGCACAAACGTTCATCTGTAAGTTTTAATGGATCAACTGATATAACTAAGCAGGTTAAATGAAATGAAAAAACAAATGCCTGAGCTTAACACACATTATATATATGCTGTACTCGCATCATAACAACAGAGAATAAGCACATGCACACAATTTAAACCTACTCTTATGGGTCACACAATCTTCCCTAGAAAAGGAAGAATAAGAGGGAATACAGGAAAGGAGAGAGCTATATTTTCTCAGACAATTTTTCAGATGAGACTGTTTTAATCCAGTCAAATATCTTAACGTTTTCATTCAGAGTTTTCTTTAAAACGTTTGCAGCTAACTTCCTTTGTTTTTTAGAGAATCCAAGGACTAAAATTATCTTGCAGATTAATAAGCAGAACATGGCATGTTTGCATTGAAAATACTCTTCGCATATATAGTTATTTCTTTATATGCATAATATTATGCATGCACATAAATGTATTATAATATATATTATAATATTATAAATGTAGACACAGACAAACATGCATATGATCATAGGAATGTTGCTGGGCTGTGCTAAGAGTGATATAGTTCTATTAACTCCAGTAAAACTATTGGATCCTATTAGAGTCTAAAATGGGATTTTTCCGTAAGTTTGACAGTTGCGGGAATGTTACTCTTATTTTAATAAATTTCTATTTTTGTTTTCATTTTCATTATTTGGTCTCAAACTCTGGAAGCCATATGCCATGAAAAAGTCATATAACTTTACTTATAAATCATAATAGAAATCCCTTAGTAGACCATTATATGTTGTCTTCTCTCAGTTTTCCGTCTTCCATTATTCCTGTTTCCTACCTCAATTGCTTGACATATTAATATAAAACACTAAAAATAACATGGAATACTGTATAAATATTAAAGACGATTAGTTATGTAAGCATCTCCTGTTGTTTCAGTTGATGGAGAATTGTTTGATTCTTTTATTGAAAAATGGGTGAACAGAGATGACCAGAAAATCTTTTTTTTTTTTCTCTCTGTGGAAAAGAAGTTTATAAATTCCTTAGATGCTTTTCACAGAATCACACAGAATCACAGAACGGTTGAGGTTGGAAGGGGCCTCTAGAGATCATCCAGTCCAACCCCACTGCTCAAGCAGGGACACCCAGAGCACGTGGCACAGGGTGGCATCCAGGGGGGTTTGGAAGATCTCCAGAGAAGGAGACTCCACAGCCTCTCTGGGCAGCCTGTTCCAGGGCTCTGCCACCCACACAGTAAAGAAGTTCTTCCTCACATAGAGGTGGAACTTTTTTTTGAATTTATACCCATTACCCTTTGTCCTGTCACTAATCACCATGGAGAAGAGTTTGGCCCCATCCTCTTCGCATTCTCCATTCAGGTAATTATACATGTTGATCATAGGATTGCCTCTCAATCTGCTCTTCTCCAGACTAAAGAGGTCCAGCTTGCTTAGTCTTTCCTCATGAGATAGATGCTGCAGTCCTTTAACTTTTCTTCCATTTATTTTTCCCAGGGATTTGTATTTTCATCCAAAGAAATTTTGGAGCTGATGTCTGGAATATTTAAGAAATATTGCTTTAAAAATAAATGGAAAGAAAGTGCTGCTTTTGCAAACATATATTGTTGCTGGGATAAGGAGACTATACTTTATTCTGCCACTAAGGGAAAAACGGAGTCATGTATAGTGGTACTAGAGAAACATATTCCTGGAAGCACCCTATGCCTATGTGCATAGCTCCCCCATCAACTGTGCACAAAATCACATGAAAATTTGATGATAGATGGAAGAAGAGCAAGTGTTCACAACATAGTGGTAATACAGTCCAGGGAACATAAAATTCAGAGCAAATAGTAGAATCCTTCCCTAATCCCTCTATTCTCTCTGAGCGTACAACAAGTGGGGATCTGTGAGATGTCCTCATGACGTTATGGTGCAGAATATGGGTAGGTTTTTTTGGATGTGACTCATCTAAAGGCTAGCTTCTCTGTAGCATCATATCACATCCAGATGCAGAAACAATCTCAGTCACATTGCTCGACAATGCAAGAACACATGTGGAGTATATGTATTCACTATTCTGGTGTCTCTTCTGAAACATCCATGAGTCTTACAGACCTTTGCACAAAAGAAAAGGACCAGAAATTCAGAGTAAAGCATAGTTTTTCTCATCTTGCACTTATAGGCAGTTTGTCTAGTAGGGACCCTGCTCTGTTCATATGTATTATGAAGTTTCTCTCCCTCCTGTTTTGTCATCCAAAATTAGACATGTAACAAACTGTCACCTAGTCATCTTTATAGTCAGATGAGAATAATACAGTCAATTTTTCCATAGGGTAGTTTATCCCAGTCTAAGACAAGCATGTGAAATATATGGACCAAGCCATCCCTTGGAGATGATTTTTTATTTTTTTATTTTCTATAGTGGGAAGTCTAGACACCTCCCTTTATTGTTTTTTTCGCCTGAGTTATATAAAGGTGATTCTCATCCTTAGTTTCGACCACTAGTGTCTATCCTTGGCTCTTGTCCAGAGAGAACATTACAACTTATGGCTGTTAAGCAGTCACAGAGTGGACACAACCATTTAATAGTGAGAAGCTTCCCAAGTACTATTCTTTATTTTAAGTGCAGGTACAGACTTTACATGACAAACTTTGCCCTGTTCTTATTCTCCCTTATCCAGTTTTAAGTGAAATTCATGGTTTAAAAGACCAGCACCACAAGGGCATAGCAATACTTGGATTCTTGCCTTAATGTTCCAGGATATATTTCTGCACTACTGTAAAAAAGTTCTTTTTTTCTCAATAAAACATGATGTTACTGATAGCAATATGTTGGTGGCATACTATCCTGACTGTAGGGTCCATGATACATATCATCAAAATTAAGTGATTTTGTAGCTATTTTTCACTTAACATCAGGTAGAAACAGCTGTATGATGATGGAGCACTCTGCTTCGAAGGTGTCTGACTGCCCAAGCAGGTTAGACAGTCTTTTTAGACACTGTTAGTGGACAAGGATTCCACTAGGAGGAAACAATGTTAAATAAAAGTAAAGTTACCATATTTATGTTTCTAAACTTTTATTTCACAGCTGTGCTAACAGGCAGTCCCTGGAAATGGAAATATAATTATAACATTTCTGAGCAAGCCAATGAAAAAGTTTTCATAGAAATTAGATAAAGGGAATTATTCTTAGAATATGGAATTATTCTTAGATGAATTAGTCTTTATCAGTTTATATAGTAGTACCTGGAAGTTTTATTCTTCCTTCTCACTTATGCTCATTTTTTGGCATATAACCTGTGATTTTATTTCAATAATCTGTCTATCATTTCTTGTCAACTTTTCTCTCTTGGTTCATATTAATCTTATAAATTGCAGTAAGCAAGCTATGGTGGTGGGTACTTTCTTTTCGGGGCAGGTTTGGAACTGTAATCACATTTTCACCTCATCATGTCTTCATATTCTCACTTTTGCAGTGTGCTGGCCCCTGGCAGTTGATTCATCATGCATTCCTAAGCACAAACATGGACTGGGACATAGAGAGCAATAATAGAGTAGAATAAATCATATTACAGCCTCATGTCTGGGGGAAAAAGATCAGAGAAGGCATGCCAGCTGTGAATGTAAATGTACTGTATGGCTTCTGGTTTGTCAGCTCGGTGGTGTAGTTGTGAATTTATGGAGGCTGGGTTTTGAAAAAAGCTGTGCTAGCCAATTTGGTCAGAATCAATACCAGTCATCAAAGTGAACCAGATTTAACTGGCAAACTCATGGCAAATCATTTAATGTATAAACTCTTATACTGCATTTCCATGTATGCATTTGTGTTGTTCACATTAGGATGATAATTACAAATCTGAGCAGGACGCACAGTTGCACAGGCACATGCTTAATATATCTATTAAGTAGCAGAGGCAGGAATATGCTATCCAAAATTGAATGAAGACAAAAAATGAGTGGACAGGCCTACTGCAGTTATTTATTTAAGCATGTAGTATATTTTTTCAACATAATTAGGTGCCTAACAGCATGACAGAACTTACTGCCTTTTCCTGTGTGAACAATAGTGATTTATTGAGGAATTCACTGGTTCTAATTTGTGATACATTTTCTGGAAATCTCACATTAACAATGTATTTCTACATTGTCTTGGAAAAGTTCAATTTAAAAAACAAATAAAACTTTACTTTTGAATGTTCACATTTTTCAATATGAAGGTGTGACAACAAGTTACAATTCTAAGTTATAAAGAAAACAATCTACACAAAAATAAATGTTAATATAATTAGTTGAGATCATTAATATTTTCTGTTACAGTAAGTAAACATAACTAAAGGCTAAAATTATACAGAATTGGAAGTAGCTCTATGAGAAATATTCAGCCCTATTTATTCATCTGTAGTAATTGCAATTTTTACTACAGTAAATCTGTAGTAATCTGTAGTATACTAATTTCTCAAAATATTTTAAAAGAATCAAGAAAAACATGGACATAGCAAAATCAATGTAGTGATGGACCACAAGGTGTTTAGGGGATTGGAGCATCTGTCATGTAATGAAAGACTGAGAGATCTGGGACTGTTTAGTCTGGAAAGAGAAGGCTTGGGGACATCTCATCATGTTGTATAATAGTTGTGGAGTCTCCAGCATGGAAGATATTCAAGACTTGACCAGTCATGGTCTTGAGGAACCTGCTGCAGCTGATCCTGCTAGAGCCAGGCGTTTGGACAAGGTGATCTCCAGAGGTCCCTTCCACGCTCAACCATTCTGTGATTTGACCAGCTTTTCTCCTTTCTCATTTTTCCCAAGTGTGCTTACATAATGGTCCTGTTTTCTTTGAACTATATTTATTACTTCTTTGCATGATTACTTGCAGTATCTAATTGAATTTATTCTTTCTGGAGGTTATAGCTAGGTGTAGATTCTTCTGCTGTCTCTTTCAGTCATTCTGTTTGTTCTATTCAAGAAAGAATCATGTAATTACAGAAGTCTCAACTCTTCTTGTCTTCTGATTGCTTTTCATAATTATCAATTATTATTAATCTCTTTCATTCTTGGAGATCAAAATGGAAAATACTTTTTTATGGACAAAGCTCATATGGAACAGATACCAGAAAATGCAGGATAGGGTCTTGTATAAAATCTTTGATTCTAGGGAATCAGAAGAAGTTGTTTGCTCCTCCTCCTCTGACAAATGCAAATCATGTTTGACAATGTTTACATTTTGTTTTGGGACTGTATTACTTCAGCATTTTAAGATACTAAGTCTGGAAATATAGTATATGGATGTTTGATAATCATTACAAATAAAACACCTCTTACAACATTAAGCAATCGTTTTATCATCTAATATATTTTAGAAGAAAAAATCTCTAACCAAAAAACTTGATATTAACTAACTCGATACTAACAGACAAGCCTAAGGAAGCACTTCATTTGGAAACAAACATTATCATATTTTTTTCTTAGCAAAGGCTTTTGAATCCTAGTAAGACAGCAGTTAACTATTTCTATCATCCAGAAATTTTGAAATGCATATTCTCCATATATAAATATTGCATAGTCAATAAATTTAAAGAAAAAAAAAAGAAACAAAAATACTTTTTATATCTTCTCCAAGAGGGGTAAAATAGTACGGAAAAGAAGAGAAACCACCTTGTTGTAAGCCTTCCTCTGAGGCTCCTAAGCAGCTAGACTTGGCCACAGAGACAGACTGGAGATAGACGGCCTCTTTTTTACAGACTCTTTGTTTCTGCAGAAAAAAAAAAAAAATGTGTGTAAACTATGAGTTTTTCCATCTTCTCATTTCTTTGAGTCCACCACACGGATTATCTGGTCAGTTTAGCCTCTCTTCCTCCCAGTGTCCCACTTTAGCTCACTGCCTCCCTCATGGCCACACGTCTGGGTAGCTGACAAGAGTAGGGTTGAGGGGACTCTCCTCCTTCCATAGTCAGTGCACTTCTCCTCAGGACTGACCTGAACACCTGAGGTTGCCATCCGCTCCAAAGGTATCCTGTTCTCTACTAGATGCCTAATGTCAGGCAACATATGTCGCAGCAACCAATGATTCCCTTGTATAGCCCCAGAGATAATGTCATTTTTGTCAATCAATTAGTCAAAGCCCATAAGAATGAACTGAAGGGTACGAAAGATGAAGGATCCCATAACAACATCTAAAAGGTCTTTGATTGAGGGATCTCTTGCTATGATTGAAGAGGCATAACAGGGAAGCTATGCTGCAATTTCCTTTGTTCCATTTCTGAGAGAGGGACTGAGAGAGGAATAACAAGTAAAACTAGGCTAACTGTTTAAACTTTGGATGAGTCTCTGTTTTCTTTAGAATATCTTCCTTAATTTGTTCACCTGTCTCATAAGTGCAACTTTGGAAAGGAAGATAAAACAAACTATTCTTTAAAGCAGGTGTGTGTCAAATCTCAGACTGGAACGTCTATAGTGTTTGTGTTAATATACAACATCTCACCAGGAGACTTACACTTAGAAATTGAAATATTAATATAAATCAGTTTGATTTGCAGAGTTAATCGATCCATCTGTTTGAGCACACCAGCTCAGAAAACAAAATACCTCCTCTATAATTGCAGAGTCTACATGCAAAAAGAGCCTGAGTGGAAATTGTAAATACCATTTCAGCTTTGGATGGTAAAAGGCTCCTTTGGGTTCTGTTGGTGTAATCAATGAAAGAAATAGATTACGTTTGTTTATGGTGATGATAGCCTGGCTAATACACTGACTCCAGGTAGAAGGAAGCACATAACCAGAACAAGAAACACCCAACAGTAATTACAAAAGGAACAGTTAATCCATCAACATTAGAAGTGTGGCAGTGGGATTTTGAAAGTGATTGCTTTGAAATAGTCATGTTTTTTTTCCTATATGTTACTTAATCTAAAATTAAAAAATCTTAATTATATTTTAAATATAATAGATAAAACAACAGATTGTTAAAATATTGGAAGTATTTTCTCAAGGGTTTTGTCTTCATTCCCATATTCCTTTTATACTGCTAGATACAAAAACTTGTGTTTTCTTATATTATTTATCTGTTGATGAATCATTATAGGTTTTTCTGATTTGCTTTTTTTCCAAGTGGTTAGCCAAAATTCTGTGTTATTTGTAGATGTTTCAACTAGGGAGATAAATTAATAATGAAGTTATTTCTATTTGGGGAAATAGAAGCAAAATATTTTTGATTCAGTCTGTCTCAAGTGCCTTTGAAACACACTATTTTCCTTATAATTTGAGCCAATATTTTTTTTTTGTCTCTTCTGCTTATTTACTTTTTTTTTTAGCAAAACCTTTCCAGAAACACTAATTATGAGCAACCACTAAACCTGTACAGTGGAAGAAGGCTCAGTGTGGGTAAGCGGGAGGTGCCCGTGAAGCTCAGCAGTAATGTAGGATGTGACTCATTTAGTACCGCTGTTTTTATCCTTTTTTTTAAATTATTTTTTATTTTTATTTTTTTAACAACAATTATTATGACATAGATCTGATCTATATGTATTACTTTAGACTTGCCTTACATTCACCTACTTTTGAATACTGCTACGCTGAGTTCAACTTGGACATGTGGGACAGCTGTAGATTACAGATCAGAGTAAGAATGTGAATCTAGTAGGAAGAGAAGGGAGGGCTCACAGGAAATATGGGCTATGCAATTGCACCCTAAGAAGAGGTGCCATCACTTGTCCTTGTGGTATCATAGTGCTTGAGGCTCATCAGATATGTGTAATTCCGAATTTCAGTTTTTTTGAGAAATGGAAAAGTCTCCCCTTGAAATGCTGAAGTGTTTAAACTTTTTTTTTTAATGGAGTCATTCTGTCTGACATGGAACTGTAGTGCTGTGAGAATAGTTTGGCATTATATGAACTGAAATTACAGTCGACATCTCCTATGGTGTTCGAGTCATGTGCATTCAATAAAATGCCACATAATGTACATAAGGAGTACATGATGTGTGTTTTCATTAGACTCATTGATTGGAGAGTATGGAGACCTGCTGCACATCAGTTAGAATACCAAGAGACATTGTAGCATTATGATCAGTTTAATAAACCAGTTCAGTTAAATGGATATGCATTTATATACATATATATATAGATATATAGATATATAGATATATACACACAAGTTCCAACAGAATGTTGGAAAAAATGTATTTTTATTGAGAACTTTGCAAATTCATCTTTATTAATACAATAATTACTATGAAAATGGTAATATTCCTAAGTCTGATTTAAAAGGCAAAATCTGAAACAATATAATTTAGCAGTACCCATTTTGACCAAAGCATACAAACAAAGCCAATGTTCTTGTTTTATTGGAATTGCTAAAGAGGTAGCCAAGACTGGATGTAGAGTTAAAAGATTTAATTCTTTAATTAATGGTATATTTACACATTTTGAAAATGGCTTCAGATGAACATGAAAATCCTGTCATAAAATGTATAAAATTAACTTTTTATTATTATTTAATGTTTGTAATAGTTTGGTGTGGTATTAATATTTGTTGTGCATATGATACTCTAGTAACTACAACTTTTGCATTGCATGTCAATATATATATGATCTACAGTACATCTGAATAGTCTAATCTTTCACATTACTGTTCATACTCATTAAATTAGTGTTGTGTTAGTGCTGTTCTGTTCATCCAAAAGTTAATTATGCATTTGGGAAAATGATTCAGGAGTCCAAAAATCAAGTTACTGATACATGTCTCTGTCTTTTCCTGCTGTTGGGAGGGAAAAAAAAAAGTGTTTGGTGAGTACAGTGATAAAAGAATGCCTTTTTTTTTTTCAATCTGTAGAATAATAACAGACCAGGAAGGGAGAGGTGACTGCAGACCCAGTTTAAGAATTAAGGAATTAAGGTAGCTACAAAGTTAAGAGGACATCTAGGTAAACTGAGAGAAAAGTTCAATAAAGCATAGCCACTTACCATGTTCTCTTCCACATTACCTAGTCCAAATGCAACTTGAGAGAGAAGATCTAAACTTATAAAGCTGCTAAAGACTCTTCGATGTCTTTCACCAAGTCTGAACTCCATGCAAGCTAACATTTATCTTAGTATAGTATATTCTCTGTATATCATAGTACATTCTCTGTGCCAGTGGTTTTGAAGAAGCATTGATACCCCCTTTCTCTACAATGTGGAGGTAAAATTGCAGAAATAATATTGCGAAAAGGACCTTCCCTACAGGATGTTCTTCATGCAGTTTTCATTCTCTTTGTGCCTGCAAAGACTGTGAAGGGAAATGAACAGAGAGCTGGTTTCTTAGCCCTGGTAGAATAAAGCTTTAGCTGCCAGAATTGGGTCACTGCTGCTTTGACCAGCACACACTTCACAACTACGTCCAACCCAGCTGAAAAATGTGGGAGTGCAAATACTCAATGTCTTGGGCTAAGCAGATACAACATGTCTGAGTCTGATTTTGAGATGGATTCTTATAAATGTTGCTGGGAACCTCCATACGTTTGTGCATTTGTGTGGTTGAAATAGATAAAAATAGTTTCAGGTCAACTAAAGAGCTTCTAATTTATGGTCAACTTCTTAGAATTCCATAAACACATCTCTGTGGTATATAAAAGCCTTCCACTTTGACTCTAGCAGAAGAAAGAATGAGAATAAAAATTAATATAAAAATTAGAACATCAAATGATAAATGAGAGAGAGGAAATGTCCTTATTTTAACCTTCTCCTCATAAACTTCCACCCTCTTCCTCACATCCTTTCATGTAGATATCTTGCTACCTCTTCAGCTCCACTTCTTGCAATTCTGGTCTCAATTTGCTCTATGAATATCAGCTGTTTCTGCTTGACAACATCCTCTCCCCTTACTGTCCTTTTTTGGTTGCTCACACCTGTTGTCCTGATACCTTTCTTTAGGGAAACGTCTGTAATATGAAAAGCTTCTTAATTCCCACAGTGCGAAAAATCTCTTCTCCACAGGAAAACCAACTCCTTCTCAAAGCATTTTTATTACTTCAATTCACTCATTGATGATATGCATTCCCATCCAGAATTGTTTGTGTCCCTTACTTTTCTGTTTAAATTATAAATTCATTAGAGTTGGCAGCAAATTTCTGTTAATGTTTTATATAAAATACCACACTACCTAATATTTGATTTGAGTTTCACCCCCATTTTCCCTTTACGATTTGGCTAGCTGTGCTTGCTCTAACTGTTTTACTAATAACAGTTATTGATTATCAGAATAAGAGTGTATCTTGCACATTTTTTTTTGTCAGACAGATGTGATGTTTTGGAAGTATTATCATGTAACTATAAGACCTCAGATGAACCCTCTCTTTGCTCAGGGGAGAACCTGGACTGTTCTAATCCTTACAAGTCAATTATCATCTAAAGCGCTCATTTCCTGCTGCAATTCAAGATTCATAAAATCTGAATGGGATATGCATTTTTAATGTTATGGCAGGAACCATAAATATTGTTGGCCTTGTTTGCCAGGTCTTAATAAAATAATGACTATAAAGCTACAGGAAAGAAAAATATCTAAGATGCACTGATTCAGTTTCATAACCCAATAATTCTGACAACCTTTTCAAATGATTAAATAGACTTGGAGAAATCCAGGCCCTGAAGTATTAGCTCAATTTGTGAAACCCTAAATGTATTTTTTTTTTTTTCCCCTTTAAATAATGCAGGAGCAGGTGCTGGCATTTCAGCTCAACTAATTAGCTTCTAATTTACTGTAAACATCTTAGAATTCCATGAACACATCTCAGCGGTATCTGAGAGGAAACAATCTACTGGTTCGATAAATCTTTCTTGAAATGCCCCTGAGAATTGACTACATGAAGTGTGTGGCCTTACTTAATACTTCTGAATTCTCAGAATATACTGGAAAGCAAGATAACGGTTCTGGGTTTTCTCTGATATTATGTACCGTAGAGTATATAAAGGATGTCGTTTAAGGAACTTCGTGTTCATGACAACGTTGTTTTAGTTTACAAAGCTATAAAATGTCACATATCAATGCTCAATTGACGTTCTTCTAGAAACATTAAATGTGTTTGTAGCTATATTACCACAGAAGTCTTCAACAATGCTTGGTTGTATTTTTATGCACATGTAATTTTTGTATTGCATTTGTGGAACAAAATATGCATGTAAGCAATGCAGCATTTTTCCTATATCGAGGTTATCACCTTCTGTAACTTGGTTGCATTTACAATTAGTTTTATATTTTAAGGTGACATCTAATTTAAAAAGTTTGTTAATATATCAATCAAAATTTCCTCTTGTTCTCTCTGAGTCACTAGTGTAATCACAGAGCTGAAGACATGGAAAGATTTATCTGTATGACACAACATCCCAAGCATGTGCCTGGAGCAGAATTTTAAGTTTCCTCAAAGATGGGTGCTGTTGTGACAAATAGCTTATAGTTCGTATTTTGGTTCCTCCTATTCTTTGCTTCTTCATTTCAAATGAAAATTTAGCTCTAGCGATTCAATGTGTAATATTTATATGTATTATTTACATATTTTGAGTTTTTTCAAGTCAGCTAAAGCTGAGAACACTACTGACCCATATTTCCACATTAGTACTTAATTATTGCATGCAAATATAGTAAAATGGTTTCAAATAAGGCTTTTGATTCTGCTGTAATTTCATAAATTATTAGAGTATTTTAAATTTAAGACAGAAGATACTTTAAAGATAAATAATAGATGTCTAAAAGATACATATTTATTTTCTCTAATTTTGTCTTTGAAAAACAAAGATTTTTACACAAGGTCCTCTCAGCATGGATGATAGGATTTCAACATTTGACTGGAGTCATAATTTAGCTGTAGGCTCAAGCCTAGGCACAGTTAGCCCAGCCTTATCGGCTGAATCAGCATTGGTTCAACAGCAAATTTCCTCTCCAAGTACTGTTACGCTAAAGAACCTATTGCTATCTGTGTTATCACCTTCCCTATCCTAGATGTTCATCAGCATATTTTTGTGTTGGTATAACTTTTTGTGATACTATGTAGGGAACTGGAACAAGGAACCAGCTGAGGATAACCACCCTCCCCCCCCTTTTTTTTTTCTTTGCACAACTGTTTTTGTCCAGAAGTGTAAACTGTTTTTGTCCAGAGTGTAACAGGTCAAATATGCTGATTTGATTTATGTTCTGGAGCCAGAAGCACTTTTTACAGAATACTGAGGATGGTGATGATGAGGCAGGAATGAGTTTCTTGTGACAGCCGTGTTGCCGTAGGAAATGTATTTGTAACTGTATGTTCAGAGACAACAAAAAGTATATATTCAGTGTCATACTGAGAATGCATGAGGACCTATAAATACTGGAGTATATTAGGTTTTCATACAAGGTTTTCACGTATTTGATGAATTCAGTATTGTAAAAATCATACTTCTGTTATGCAATTTCATCACCTTTTCATAAATGTTTTTTGGGGAAAAAAGTGAACAAAGACATAAGTGCCTGTTTTTATCTGCAAATGAACTTTTCATAATTTGGGTTCTTAATAAGTAAGAAAATCTTAGCAGCATTTACTATAAATTGTGTGAAGGCTCAGAAGAAGAGATGAAAGAAGATAGAAAACAATGCTAACTCTTTTTACCCAGGCTCTTTCATTTGAGCTTTCATTTGATATGTAATTTCTTTAAATAAATTGTCTTTTGTTATGTAGGGGAAATGAACAATATCATTTAAAATATGTTTATGTGCAGAGAAAAAAAAGGTAGTTTTGAAAGTATCTGAAAACTGATATTGACAAGCAAAAGAGCGGAAAATTATGTATTTTCTACCTTTAAGCCACAGGAATTGATACTTGACAAACGGATAAATCTGTGAAGTATTTCAGCAGGGCTTGCAGTCAGTCCAGTCACAGGAGCTGCCATGCGGTGCAGTGTACATGTTACATAGGAATGGTGCCATCAAAGCAAGCTTCAACCTTGTGTCTGAAAAACCTGTTTTTGTGACATAACCTGCATTCTTATTTCAAGGTTTTCTTGACAAATAATCCCCTCTCCCATACCATAATCTGCGAATTGTATTTAGTGAAGAATGATGGATGTTTTTAGTTCATATTCTGGGGTAAAGTAGCCTCCCTCCTACTTCAGAAAGCTTTAATTTCTCCTGTGCTAATATCAAACAACAAAAAGCAAGCAAACAAACAAAGCCTAATTACATAGCTTCAAGCTTTTATGAGAGACGGTTATCTTTTTTGGAATACTACTATCTTTTAGTGGGTTTTATTTTCTTATAGACTGTCAAAGTCTCTGAATTGTTTTGTCATCTAAGTAGCTGCAGGGAAGTTTTTGGCTGCATATCTTTATAATGAAAAAAAAAATGCAAGCCTTTGGTTTTGAGAGGAAGCATGTTTTGTTTCCATGCCTAATGCACCAGACCAGAGAGACAGAAGTCCGAGCTCTAATTCATAACATTACCTTGGATACTTGGAATTACATACTGAGACAGAGCGGGTACCACACATCGACTGCGTGATGCAGAATAACCCTCATCTTTCTATTTTTGGCCCTAGGCCAAATAAACTCTCTTCTAAACCTAATAAGATGTGATTCATTACAGTTTATAGAGTAGTTTCTAGTCCTTAGAAGGAAGTTAATATTGACATGAAATGGTACTGGGATTCTCCTATTAACACTTTTTGGTTCTCATATCTCATTTTACCTTTTTATAGCCAGGAAATGTGTGATTTGGGAATGTGATAGGCAAGATATATCTTCGTGGAGAAAAGAGGAGTGCCTGAGGCTAGATGAGTAAATTGTCATATACACCTCAATAAAGTTGCACTAGGAAAAAGATAATACTTGGATCTTTGCAGCACTGAGACAACATTTCACTTATAGGAATGCTGATTTGGTGCCTGACATCTAACTTTTGTGCCTGCCTGTAGTGTTTTTTATTATTATTATTTGTGTATGTGTGTGTGTGTGGTGCTGGTTTTCGTTCTCTCCACATGACTGGCTTTTGGCTACTTGTACCTCTGTTATTAAGTCCTCAAGTTATGGCTTGGTGGCTGTGGACAGAACAATTCCTTAGCAGAAAATTCTTAGTAAGTGCAAAGTGACTGCTCAGTGGAGCATTCTAATTAAAGAAGTGATGGAGTACAATCTACTGGGTTACTTAGTTTATCAAGGTGATAAGGCAAAGGTCAGCTTTAAGTAATAATCTGAGCAATAAACTTACAAATTCCCATTCTTTGTTTGGACATTAACCTTTTAAATCTTTCTTTTTTTCCTAATTTAAAAATTAGCAAGGAGAATCGCATAAATAATTAGAGTAAACATATAATAGTCCCTTAATATAAAATTATTGGAGCTTTTTACAGAAGGCAGCAGTTGAAAGTTGTTCATAAAGTATTGCATTCTTAATGATGAATACTAGCAATGGGCTATAGTAGTAACCCTAATATATCTCTTTTTGCAATATGAATGTGGGAGGCATGTTTTTAAAATATTAAAATTTCTATTACAAAGATGTCAGTGGGATTTTTTTTCTCTTTCACATATATATTCTTCTAGAAATATCCAAAATATTCTATCATTGCACTCATCATCCATAGAGCAATAACTCTATTTAATTAATTTATTTTTATTTCACAAAACATTTTGAGGAATAAACAAATGCTTTTACAGTTAGTTTTCCAATTGGTTTGTTCTATGTTTCTTTCTGAAATGTGTGAAATATGAGGAGACAATTAGCAGAGTGCTGAAATGATCAAATCAGTCTGCCTGCCACTTATAAGCAAGAAGATGGACTAAAGATTTCTTTTTCTTAATAGTAATAGTGAGAGAGGAGCAAAAAAGAATAATTATTTCTCCTTCAGAACATCCATTTGGTGTTCCGTATGTTTCTATAATTTGCACTTCTGGACGTTGCATTTCCATCTTGCAACACTAGGTAAAGATAAAGCTTTTAGCACTTTTTTTTCATAGGATTCTTGGAGTCATGAAGGCTGAAGTGTATGATCGTTTATCTACCTTTGATTTTGCCAAAGCTCCAGTAATCGTCTGCACTGAGGTTAGGATTCATTTGTCCCAAATGTAGATGTCTAAATATTAGACATCTGATCACCACCCTAGGTTTTCCTTGCAGACCTCTCCAAAAGGTGGCCTGTCTTATTTTAAGACTAGAGGAGGAATTAATATGTCCAAATATCTGTGAAAGCTAAACAGAAAGCTATACAGAAAGCTAAATTTGAAATACATAGTTGGCTAATATTTATAACAAATAATGACTATAAAATCCAGATTTACATCATATATTAAACTGCCTGGCATACAAAAAAAAAAAAAAAAAGAAAGAGTCCATGGAATTCTTAAAAGCTATGTGAATTTATAAAAGTGCCAGCTCTTTTGTTGGCATAAATCAATACAAGCTAATGGAATTGAAAATGACCATGCTGTTTTACAACAGCTGAGTTGACCTAGCTTGAGTATTGCAAATTGTACTTAAGTTATTTATTTTAAAAAAAGCTTAGAATATGCTTGCTGTGACATTTAATCAACCATCCTTTACCATAATTACCTGAATCCTGAGAATTATTACTCTATCTTCAACACCATCAAATATTCCTTGAACCTCCATACAAATGCATACTGTTTTAATTAACTTTGCTTTAAAGTATGAAATGTCCTGCGGACACACAGCTTCAGTGATCTGGAAATAACACCAGCTTCCAGTTTCTTTTTATTAAATGAAACTCACAGAATTCTATGCTTTGAGTCTTTGAGTAGCTGATAAAGGGAATATGAACAGTATTCTGTGCAATGTCTTCCAAAAATGAATGATACTAACATATCTATATTTTTTCATTGTCTCCCTTCCTTCATCCTAAGATTTCCCATATTATTGTCTAGCTTTTGCTGCAGGGAATGTCTGCCTTAAATCAAGATACTGTTTTCCAGTATAGGATATCTCTTGAAGAATAGGTAGCCTGTTGTTGCCTTCTCTATGTAGGCCCTCTAACTTCTTTCTGATATTTTGCAGACAGACATTCGCAGGCACGATTACATGTAGTAAATTCAACCACGCAGGTCATACTGGACTTACTGCGCATGCATGGACTGTGTAGCATATACTCAGTATGTCCGAGGCTTTGGGCTACTTGGGTATGCTGCAGCATTCATACACACATGGATAAAGAACATTTGTCTTAGATTCGCAGAGGTCTGGTGTCCAATGTGCACTGTGCTCACTGTGCTGTCATTTCTAGGAGGTACAAACCTCAGATGCAAGTGTATATCTGCTATATTTTATGGCAATTCTCAACTGTCCTAAGTCCAGCAGGAAATTATGAAGGTCAGTAAAGCCCTTTAGTAATCATGATTGTAAATCAGTAGTGCCTACCATTTTCTTTTGTCTGAAAAACAAAACACACTGATATTTAGCTTGATATCAAGTTTTCTGAAACTGTTTTTGTTGCAATGGCAGTTATGGCATCTCTGTTAGAGACATTTCCACCATGGAGCAAGAGAACATAAAAGTTTAGTGTTAATTGTCACTCTTATCCTCAGTTAAGTTCTGTGATCTGCCAGACCTGCTTTCTTTTATGTTATAGAGTAATAAAGTCTTTGTAATCTGTATTTAAAATAGCAGAGGTGGAATACATTTTGGTTATTCCCTTTAAAAATAGGAATAACCCACTTATAGAAGGAAAATTGCTCTCTTGTTTTGAAAGTGGGGGACCCAATTAAATTTACATTAAATAAGTGACAATCAAACATGAATGTGATTGGTGCTTTTAAAAGTGAGTAAAAATGTTATGGTATAGCATGTTTGCCTATACCATTCCACATGACATCATACATGACAAGTGTTGTGCCATAGGCTACATTTTCTATTATTGTTAGAAGAAATCACATCTGTACAGAACTGTTTTCTATTTGGATAGTACATATCTCAAAACATAATGTACCATGATTAACTTGTACAGTGTACACATTACATGCCAGAGTAACCTTAGCAGTGTATGCAAAAAAATTCCATACTATTCCATTCTATTTTTTAGAAGTATGTATCTTTTCAGTATTATAGAGTGCTTATATATTCTTCCATATGTTAAAAATATTTTTATATGCAAATAAGGATATATAATTCAGTAATGACATATAAGGATAATGTAAATTTTATTTCATTTAAAATATAGGAATTACTTAATTTAAAATGAAAAGATTAGTCAAGCAATTTACGTTTGCTACTGATGTCTTCAGTCATGAAAGCTGTTATGTTTTCTCTGAACCTTTTCCCAAACCATGTTGTTCACTCAGAGCAGCTTCCTGTAGTTTATTTACCTGGTTTATATTCAATCTTATACAATTTCAAAGACAGCCCCATAAAAAATATAATAGATCATCTACACGATGAACACCTCTGCTATTCCACTATTGACAGCTGAAAGTGATTACATTCTTTTCACTGCGATAGTCTTATTGATGACCTGCAGGTGATACATTCTCTGTCAACATACTATGAAGCTTGATGAAATGTCATTAATATGGTCAATGGTCTGACTGTTATCTAGACAGATATACACACATGTTTCCACCCTGATCGAGTGAGGGAAAAATTAAACTATAGCTTTTCTTAGTATACAACAATACACAGTTGTTTGGCAGGAAAAAAATATGTCCAGAAGTGTAAACCCTGAGCTATGTGTTGACATAACAATAAACTTTATCCTTTACAAATTATCCACAGCAAATATATCTTTACTTTTAAATAAGATAAGGAGCTCCGATTATGAAGCATCTCCTTCCCTACTCTTTCAGTAGGGAAGGTCTTCACTTTTCACACCCTGCAGAAATCTGGCAGAAAATTGTCTACTCTAATTTCTTGTCTACCTGGAGAGAAAGCACCTGCAACAAAGAGAGCTAAGCTGATCTGCTGTCATTCTTATACTTTGATTATCTTAAATAGCATGAAATCACTCTTATGAGAGTGAATATGAGATTTAAATCTCTTTAATAAGAGATTTATGATGTTACTACCTTCTGAATTAACTTAGAAACTTTTGAGTACTCCAGCGGAATTCTCCAGTGGACAAGCCCCAAGTGTGTTAAAAGAAGCAAGCGGCGGACACAACAAATCAATAGTTAGAGAACAGAAGCCAATAAAAGACAGCACTGGTCAGAACAATAAATAATTGTCACAATGCACCATCTGCTGAAACAGTGTCAAAAAATCTATAGTCATAATAGCAGAAAAGAATATTGGTGTTATATGCATTCCTTTCATAGTCACACAATATCTTTCCCAGCAAATAAGCAAGTTAGAAAATAATGTTAGGGTTTGTACATTGATAATGTAGCTGAGATCTTGCTCTTACGGGCATAAATTTATGTCTAACCATTGAATCTTTGAAGCTGAAAAAAGCCTGCAGAGAAATTACATATATATGAAATGAGGAGGCGTTGTAATTGTTACTTTAGTCCACTAATACATGAAATAAAGATAGAATAACACATTTTTCTTTTTTAATGTGTATGTGTAGAGCCTGAGTTTAGTTGTTAAATTGTAATAGCTTGTACTTAATCATATATGTAGCAAAATTAAACAGGACAGCAATTAAAGTGGATGAATGGTGTATTTGTCCAGCTATGTCATAAGAGTTATAATTAAAATGCTGACATCTTAAGGTTTATCTGAAGCACAAAAATATTCTGCAAGAAAGAAGAAATTTTCCAAAGTTTGATTGCCTAAGGATGATCAGTTCATCCTTAGGCAATCCTAGGAAACTTTTTCCACTGAGGGGACTGTCTGAGAAAATGTTACATTATTTATCCAGGCTAATGATCTGCTAAATAGCTCCCTGATTTGACAGCTGGTCTCTTGAAGCTGAAAGGTTTGTACCTGTAATCCTAATCTGTGTTCAAAAGTAGACACTTGTTTTTAAGAGATAGAGCCTTAGTGAGCCTTGTCTGGAGGCAGCTGTGGTGGGAATGCAGCACCACTCAGTTTTGCAGGTCCTGTGATGGGGAAGTAGTCATATCACTGAAGCTTGACGATGGGTGAAGCTCCCACCATGACAAATGCAGCCAGGGCTGGAATTAGGCATCGTTGCTCCAGAGACACATAAAATTTCACAGCTGCAAACTGAGCTTCTCAAAATGGCCATGACTTTCAGAGACTTCAAAGGCTCTTGCTGGATGACTGCAGCAGCTGTGGGACTGTGAGGTATGCAGGATAACTTGTGATCTTTGGGAAACAAATCCACAGCTGACTCCCAGCATAGTTTGTCATTTTATAGGTTCAAGGCTACATTTGCAAAGAGCAGGGCGAGAATTTTGTTCTACAATATAAACAGAAAAAGGGCCATATGCTAAGCCAACCTAAATGACTTTTCCCTGAGAGATCATGGTGCTCCTGCATACTTAATTCTTATGTAGAGAACCGAAAACATTTCCTTTACAGGTTATGGAAATTAAACTGTTAGTAAGAGATGTGATTATATTTTAACAATACAGTTGTGTTTGTTAAAGCTGCATCGTAGAGTTAGCTATCCTGAAAAATGATGTAATGTAGCCAGTTAAACGTGCTTTTGAGCTGATCCTACATACCTATGTCTACAAAGTTTGCATGAACAATTTAATAGTCAAAATCTTTCATGCCATCTGCCTGTGGATGTCTGATAAGATGAATGTTTTAATCCGAGTTGCCAAGAGGAGTGATCTCTGACTAAGAGGGCAACATTGGTCAAAAGGCCAGTGGTAGTTCTAATTATGCCACCCTAAATATACTTTTGATGCCATGGCTGTTCCTGCTCTGAAATAGTTGATAAGAAGGAGTAAGACACAATTTGACTGGTATAAACAGTTTCCACACTGAAGTGCTTTGTTCTGTACCAAAAGTAGAGGGAGCTTTCAGGACCTATCCTTTACTTAGAGACGATATGTGTAAATTATTAAAATGTGACTGAAATTTTGGAACTCTCCTGGCATACAAAATTCAGAAACATAACTACCTCCAGAATAAAATGCTCCAGAGTTACCACAGAGTACCTAGTCCATCACTGGACTTAAATTATATCGTATATTTGATACGTTGCTATCTTTGACCAGTGTTGGCAATAAGAAAAGACAAGATGTTCTTAAAATATATCACATATATCAGTAGAATTTGTCAGAAGGTAGTGCATTTTCCAGGAGCTTTAAAAGTCTAAACACTGACAAGAACATCTCAGGAAATGTCATTAAATATTTTTATGATGTGTGAATATATTTTAATATTGAAAGTTCTTCTACAGAGTAGTATTTCTGGATTGTGTGTCACACAAAAAAAGCCTTGTATCTTCTCCAGGGCCTGTTCAAATCAATGATAAGTCTTTCTTTTCTAGCTTATATTTTTGTCCTTCCATTGGAATAATATTTTCTTCCAAAAAACAAACAAAAAAATCCTTGTCTAATTTCTCTTTACACAGTGTATTGACTTAGTTATTCTTTACACAGAAAAGTGCTCACTGAGCTCCCTTCCTCAGCTGGAAAGCAGTCACACATGTTGTAGCGCAGGTAAGTCACCTCCTCACTGCTGTAACCAAGAGCATTTGCAGTACCTGGAGCTTCTCAGCTTTCCCTGATTCACATCCACTAAGACAAAATGAATCCCTGTATTATCAAAATCACATCTGGTGTCACTGAAGACCCATGCAGGCGTTTACAACATTGCTTAAGAATGTAAATTATTGGGGTTTTTTTTTTGAAAGCTTGGCTAAGCTATGCAGTCTAAATTAATGGAGTTTAGCCTTAAACTTCTGTGAGCTGTTACCAGTGTTACTGCATGGGATATGTGCCTATGTTGTAAAGAAATATCTGGAAGACTAAGAGAAATTGTCATTGAGTCACCTTTAGGAGTCTGCACAAGACAAAAAAAAAAGGCACACTATTAATGAATTTTGACATTAATTAGTTTTGACAGTTTGTATCATATTTAGCAGAGGAACGGGTCTTATCTATGACATCTGAGACAGAAACTCTAGTGTGAAGTACAATCACCTCCAGTCTTTTGTCCACAGGGAATCCACAGCTCAACAAAACATTTTAAAAATGTTTCAAAATTATAGATGTTTAAGGGAAATGTTCTTTGTAGCTCTTTTTTTTTCTGAATTAATTGTTCGTGAAATATTGATCATCCTAAAGTCTGTTCCCAGATTTCCATGAGATTCACAAAGCCTTTATTTCAAAATTAAACATAATAAAACAAAATCAAACATGTACTTTAAAAGTTTACTGCTTTAAGAATTGTCAGAATAAAAATATAGAGCATTTGTAAGTGTCCTATAACTATCTGAGACTTTTCAAATTCATATTTTACAATTTTTTAATGGAAGATGTGCATTACAATATCCATAAGCTTTGCATGATTTATCCCGAGGAAAATTATTTGCTTTCTTAGACGTATTTCTTACTATTTATTTTCCATTCTTGTATTATTTGCTTTATTTTTTTTCTGCGACTGAATTCAGCTTTAAGTTTTTCAGCATGGCTGCTTACTACTGCAAACAGTAAAGTTTTTTGAAGATTTGGAAATGATTCAAATTGTACTAATTTGCAAGTACAAATTCTTAGATATTCTGAGCTTTTAGAACCTGACATGTCATATTATGAGCAGTTATTAAATACTGTAAGTTTTTCTAACAGAAAACAGGCTGAATAAAAGCTGTGCTTTTCACTTTAAAAATGGATCATCAGACGGATAATATTAAAAAAGTGTTTTGAACACTAAATGTCTATATTAAAATCACAAGTCCTAACTAGAAGTCCTTAACCCCAGGTTCACTGTGAAAACTGTTTTAATCAAGGAACTCCATTTCTGAGGTAAGATTTTCATAAGAAATTTGCACCCTTTTGTAGGTAAGAATCATCACATGAATTATCATCCACAGCCTGTAAGGAAAATAGATAGGACATTAGAGCTATTTAGCTGTATATAAATTTACTGGAAAACCAGTTCTGAAAATGGCCAGGGTGGTAGGGTTTCTAAGAGAATATGTGCTCTGTAGGGTGTGGGTGGTGAGAAATACAAATTCTATTATTTATCCCCATTTTTGTGAGGTTTTGTTTTCTGCATAGGTCCCTTCTCCCGGATCTTTTCCTTTTAGTGCTGTAGAACAAGAGCTGATATATTAACTTGACCCTGTCCCTAAGAAAGCTGTTATCTATCCCATTGCTATGAACTGGCTGAACCGCAATTCGACACAGTACAGTCAGGAGAATATCTTCTCATTATCCTCAGAAACTTTGCCAAGAAAACATCCAAGCTATCAGCTATTTTTGTGAAAAGGCATCCTTTTTTGAGACTATTAGATAACTGCATAATGGGAAACAAAGCCTTTGTTTTCATACTCAATTTTAGTATATAAGGCAATTTGTGCGTAATTTCATCCCACTGCACGTTAGGTTACCAATTCTAAATTCCATTTACAGATTTAATTTTTCAAACCCCATCTTTTTCTTTTAATCTTGTTCAGTGTTTTTAAAGCTGTTATTGCAAATCAGGCTTTTAGAAACATAAATTATCTGACACGATTGCTTTCAACCACATTATCATGAAATGGCAAGAGTGCAATCAAACTAAGTGCTTCTTCCTGTTGTCTTTTACACGCAGACACACACACACAGAGGACCAAACTGCACTCAGTATACTCTGCTAATGCAGCTGATGAAACCTTTTCTCCAGCTTTTCCCATGTGGCAAGTAAAGGGAAGAATGTCCCTTTATAGCAATATCTTCACTTCCGCTATGCCCGTTTTTTTGCTTTGCATAATCTGGCTGTCAGTCACAGCGAGTGATTGAACGTGGGTTTAGAGGGGTCATGTTTTCCTCCTGCAGCAGCTGCTGCTCTTTTCCCCTTTCGCTCCCTGCATTCAGGAAGCCTCTCAGCAGTAAAAGCAGCCAGAGCCCCCGTGCCCTGGGCCAAGGTGCCGCCTAAGCAAGGACACAAATCATGGCATGCGGTGCCTCGCTGAGCACAACACTCCCTGCAGTGGATGTCCCCTCAGTGCTGAGCACTGGTAGAGGTTTCTAGTCTGGAAGCCTCTTTTCTATGTGTTGTGGTCAATTTAACGGAATCCTTTGCTGCAAGAATCTGAGAAAAGAGAGAAATAAACCAAGCAGTTCTCACCTTTTCTGTGAGAAATGCGTATCTTAGACATTGTTTCAAATTATAAACTGGTACTATTTCAAGACAGCTTGGGTTTATTCACAGAGCTGGAAGCAGTAAAAGTCATTGCAGGGCATTGCATTAGTTCATTGAGTTTCACTGGACACTGATGATTGGAATTAGGTTTGTATCAAGCAAACAGTTTGCAGCTGTTGCAATGGTCTCAGCTGAGGGGAAAGCTTACGGAAGAGTGTTTCTTTTGGTGATGGTGCTACTCTGATCAAAGAGGTTAGAATATGATGGCCATCTCCGCAAAGGCGTTTAGAATGGTATATTACATTTTGGAAAGCTTAGACTCCAAAGTGGTCCTGTTCCTTTTCTTTAAATCCACAGTAAATATTCAGGGTCTCCATACGTTCCTTGTCCTCATTATCAGTGTTGTTTAAACAGACTGGGGAAAATCTTTTCCGCTGATGTATCTATGTTTCCAGTATAATCTCCCCACTTTCTATAAAGGTCTTGCATCCACCATGTCTCCATAACATGTTCGTCAAAACTTGTGATCCTCAGAATAAGGGTCACCCGGATCCTTTCCTCTGCTGCTCTTCTCTCCCACAAACATTTTGCTTGCTTTCATTCCTCAGAAACTTTGCTTGCTTTCATCCTCTGTCCTTATTGAGAATATGGAGATGTTGGGTCTCCTATTCCAGCACCATTACTTTTAAGCTCATCCCACCTTGTCTTGCCTCTTTCTGTCTATTTCTCCTAAACTTCATAGATAAAACAATATTTCTTGTGTGTCTTCTCAGTTTGTCCTCAGAACTCTATCCTGTCCTTATCTTAAATTTCTTCCAGTTCCTCATTTTCTCTTCTGCTCAGTTCCTTCTATGTTTTTCCATTGATATTTCTACCTTTATCCTCCTATTTTTAATGTAGCTTGGCTCTTGATTCTAGGTGCTTCTCCAACTTGGCCTGTCTTTCCTTCTATGTCTAAGGACACTGCATGTGTGATTTCTAAATTTTAAGTGCACAGAGTAGGCAATTGGGGACACGTAAACTGGTATTCAAAACTGATGTTTGCAATCTGCTCTTAAATCCTTTGTGCTGTGTTCATGTGTGGGAATGGCCGTTCAATGAAGGTGTTTCTCAATAAATTGTTTACTTCTTTTTTTTCCCTGAGGAAGATTTTGCTTTCTTTTAACCATCATTTCAGTGCTTTCAAATACAAATTTGTCAGACTTACAAGAGCAAAATATTTCCTAGTTCTCTCTTACTTCGTTTGCTGGTATAACAGCCATTTTTGCATGGATCAGTGTATTTTTTTTTCTGTTTTCAACCCACAAGTAGGCTCATGCCACCAAGTTGCAACTACAGAAATCTATCCAATTTGTCAAAGAATAGATCAGTTAAAAAAAAGAGTACTAATTGTGGAGCAAGTCTTTAGTTAATGTAAACTGCCACTGTTTCAAAGAGTTGAAACTGGTTTGAAGGAGTCTAAACTCATGACTTCCTTTCCAATCTTTATCTGGTAATGGCAACGGATGGCTAGCCAGATGCTGGGCAAGGGAGATACTGTGTAATAATCGAAATCTTGAGTCCCATGTTGATGCCCAGGCAAGGCACATGCCAAAGCTTTGCATCTGTTCACTGGTCTAACAGAAATTCAAGCTACACTGCCAAAGATAACTGGAAAAAAAAAAAAAAAAAAAAACTTTAGCCATTTCTAACAGGTGATTGTAAATGAATATATGCCGTGAGTTTACTTGACCTATATCTGTAAGCAGCAAAGTTTTTCTGGCAACATTTGTTTTTGGAAAGTACATATTCAAATGCATCCATGTTTGGAAGCTTGCCAAAAACATGGCTTTCTGCAACCTCACTTTAAACTTGGCCTGTGGAAAGAGTAAACCTGTTATGTTTTTAAACTATAGAGCTGGGGCAGCAGCGCCGTGGGCTTGGGCTTGGTGGGGGGCAGCACTGCTGCTGCCACGGGCACTAGGGGCAGCTGCCCCCCCTGGACAAGCCTGGTCACACCAGTTGGCCAATTGCACCTGTGGTCCTATAGCAGCAACATCACAACATCTTTGATTCTGGAAAATGGATCATTATAGCTATTGGTTTGGACATGCTACCTAGCGATGTCAGTAGCTGGATGTCAAACCCATTTTCAGCACTTCTAGCAAGTCCATCGTTGTGATCATGCACATTTGGATCAGTCAAAACTCCCTTTCTCTTCTTTCCTCAGTACATGACAGATATCCTGGATTTCCTTGATCAAACTTGGCTGTGGAATACCCACCCCCCCCAAAAAAAAATAAAGGCCAAAAAAAAAAAGCAAAGCTTGACATTGCAACAGAGATGCAAAATATAGAAGCAAGAAAAGCAATGATGCTGAGTGATGCTGGGGTGCCCACCTATTTACAGCTGTGAAATATGCTGGCTTGACAAAAGTGCAAAGGCAGCCAAGTGCACTCTAACAAAATTGCAAAGCTGGCAGCTGCAGCCAGGAACAAAAGGTACCAGTAAAAGTTCCTCATGTGGAAATCATGGCTCTAGCATCCTGATATTTGCTTTAATTCTTTTTCTTATTTTTTTCTTATCATACTCTTTTTTCTAACCACATTCTTATCTGAACTCCCCACCAGAAAACTGTATTTCAGTGCTGTGCCCATTTAAACATTATGCCAACAAACGCTTACTGATATTATCTGTGTGCATGGTGCTGATTTTATGCATTAGAAATCACAAAATACTGTAAGAGGCTTCAAGGAAACTGAGCTGAAGTACCAAATTCAGATTACTCTGTAGAGTCTATTTCTTCTTGATTCTATTTAACGTATCTTATGTATTTTGTAAGTAATGTACTTATTTTTTTCCCTAAAATTACATTTTTTCTTAATTCAGAGAGTAAAATAATTATCATATGAATTGACTTCAAAATATATTATACACTCCATACAACAAAAAGCAGACTATCAGCATTGTATTAATTTCCTGTTCTCTTCTAGTTGTGAACAAATCCTATTCTCCTGCTTGTGCTACTCCCATCATCTCTTCCTTTAAACTGCACTTTAACAGATTTTACTATTTTTTTCCAGAATTTTTACTTTTCACTTTCCTCTGTAGTTAAATCTATCATCTCCTCTACTTCAATAATAGTCATAAAGTCCTAAAAAATTGTTCCATACATTCATTTATTGCATGGCCAGCTCTCTGGAATGTGTGAACTGTGCCATAAATACAGCACCTGGTTAAACAGTGCAGGTCCTTGACACTACAAATCAAAGGCGTCAGAAGTTTAGATGCTTTCTGAAAACAATATGATAAATGAATAGAAAAATATCCATCAAAGCTTATTGAACATGAATATATTTGATGCAGAAACCCTCTAAACTGCAAACTGTGGGAAGCTGAGAGGTTTTAATATATCATCAAATACTTGCCTAGTTCTTACACTTCTTCTTAAGCATCCACTATGGATTGTTTTTGGAATGAGATACTGGGAGAGATGAATTGTTACAATCTAGATCTTCTTATATAATATTATGTAGACCTCTATGATGACAGATCTTAGAGCTCAGTTAATGTTCCCCCATGGAGTAAGCAGGCCTGAAGCCCATTCATTCACTATCAGAGTATCCCAGATTTTCTACTCCTTTTTAAGAATATATTTGCTCTGAGGGGAAGGGGAGATGTAGGGCCAAGTCACCTCATGGTTTACTATAATTCTCTGTTGCCATCATATACGATTGAAAATGTATACTTTTGTTATTATTATTTTTTGCATGGCGAATATGCATATAATAAGGTTTTCAAAGCTGACTCACATAATCATCAATGGTTTCATTATATTGACTGAGAACTGATGGTGGGCATGAAAATAATATTGCTCCTTGATTTCACACTAGCATACTTTATCTAAGAATAAAACCTATTTTCATTTTGGTCTTTTGCTTTTCTAAAATCAGATGCTGGGTAAAGACACAAACTAGCTAGTTCTTTTAACTTTATGTGGGTCTTTTTTAAGGCCCGTGAGGGACCTTGAAGACCTTGAAATATAGCAATCTTCTCTCTACTGTCAGGTTAGCTAAAGAATTATCCATAACTGGAGTTCCAGTAAGAATAAACTCTTTCAATGCAAATGGTGATGTTTTTTGTCTCACTCTGGCTACGCTTTCCTGGAAATCACACCAGTTTAGCACTGATGAGTTTTGATGCTCCATTGATCCTGTTGATTTTGGTTGATTATTGTTTTTTAGCAAAGCAACCCTAACTCACACACTGTTAACCTGAGGGTAGGAAGCACCGAGAGATGCAATGTAAAAATAGCCAGAATCAGGCATAATAATTTATATGAATTAGCACCCTTTGGTAAAAACATACATTTAGTCAAACAGGCCATCATCTAACTTATGTTGTTTCTAAAGTTCAAATGTCTTTCTTCTCTAAGATTTAAAGCTGAAGGAAATGGAGATGGCAGAAACATTGTTTTTCAAAGTTCTTGAACTTGTATTCATTCACTTGGGTACAATAGTTACCCTCCTGAAACCAATGGGTTTTGTCTAGGTTTACAGCTGTGTTGTAGATCAGAATCTGGCTCCAACTTTTTACAAGAACAATAGAGGTAAAGGCGAGTTTTGTTCCAGAAGCAGCTGTTGAAAGGGCAATGGGGCTTTTGAGGGTAGAAAAAAAAGGAGAAAGAATTCAAATTGTTAGGAAATAATAATAAAAAATGATAAATGTAAATGCTGGCTCTTACACCACTATCCATTGTAATGCATTTTGTCCTGAAATCCATGGTCACTTAAGCTAGTTGACTAATATTGACTAAAAGGGAATGCCTTTTGGTTACAAAACCACTTTTCTTTAAGAAAGAAGTTATGTGATGAAAGCATGTGTTATATTTTCCCTTTTGAACTGAGATTCTGTTATCCCTTCTTCCCAAATACAAAATCCTTATTGTGGATTTTACACTGATTAACAGAAGAGATCATCATAAGAATTTAAAAAAAAAATCTTTCACAACAAAGATTTCTGCAGAATCAAACTGATTTCTTTATATCAAAGCAAGAGGGAGAGAGAGAGAGTGTCTCCCTGGCAGGAAAGACTAACTGTAAATTTACAATCTGAACTGGCTTTCTTCAGCTCAGAGCAAATCTGTGGCAGATGCTTGCTGCAGCTGGAGTTTTATTGACAGTAATGATATTTCTGTTTTCAAATGGCAGAAAATATGTTTGGTACTTTCAGATTTGTTTTCTTATGGGTCAGAGGCCTTTTTCATGCCTTTCATAGATGATGAAGAAAATACAAATTAACTTGTCTAAAAATTTATAGCTACAGTTTACCTTCACTCTTTGGGGAACAAGTTTATTTTTTCCAGAATGTGCTTTGAAATATTTTATACAAAGATTTCTTGTTTAGGGATAAAATAATTCCTGTTTCTTATTACATTTTTCATATTTACAGAACTGTAGATTATCTGATTATAGCAGTGAAGCATAGTTACTATGGTTTTTGATTGTTTTGCATAGCAGTACAGCATTGTAAGTGTTACACTATAAATATTTCCATCTGATACAATATCATTTTGAATTGCCAAATATAAACATAAACAAGCAATTTCTCTAAAGGAGAAAATAAAGGATTAGCACACATTTTTAAGGATTGAGGTTTAAAGTACATTTAGTAAACTAAATGACCTCATCCTGGTGAACTTCTCCCTCCCCCTCTTTTTTTTTCAGGACACTGAATAGCAGCTGATTCACAAAAGAAAATTGAGAAATTAGACAAAGCATGTTATCATGAAAAGAAGGCAAGGGAAAAAATGACCTCAAAGATGTTTTAATTGCACTGGTGTTACTTTTGGGCAGGTGAATCTCTTCCTGGAATCCTTCTATGGCAGAAACTCCATCATGTATGCAGACATTCCAGCGCTCCATTACCTTTACTGCTTGAAGTGCTCTATTATAACTCTGTTGTCGTGTAATTCAATTATTTCTTTTCTGTTCCTCTACATGTGCTGAAAACTATTCTCTTTTTGTTTGCAACAACAGCTTATGAGGACAGTTATCATGTATTTTTCAGTTTTATACTAATCTTGTTCTAAAGAAGGTATCATGAAGTGATAAATGCTGCTACCAGAGTGGAAAACTGTTCTTAAGATAAAAATATGCTACAGATGAAAATGTTAAAATATTAAAGGGATAAAATATTTTAAAATATCTCTTCAATCACAGTGGTCTGTGATGAGAGTGACAATAATCTGAAGTATTTATAGGAGCTAGCTGCTACCCTATAATCCAAAATTATAGACTTTTACAGACAGATAAGATAATAAAGATAATTCCCAAATCTTTGCAATTGTAAATAATTTGAACACTGTGACTTTCATCAGTGTAAATAAAGAAAGATCAATGTTTTTGAGTAAGGAAATGTAAAATGGCAGATTGATACAAAACACAATGAAGTTGTTAGGCTAATATACATTATTTGAAAGCAGTCCTGCTATGGGCAAATAAAGACCAGAATCAAGTTTACAGCCCATTCAGTAAGCTTGAAACACTTTTATGATCTTTGAAATAATAGCTTTTAAATATATTTTAAATATTTTGATTTACATCCTTCTTGCAATAAAAGACATTTAGAACTTTGAGGAATTCACATGAATCCCATGCAAGCGTAACTCTGAATTTAAACTAGGGAAAGTGAAGGGAAAAATGAGGTCTTTATATCATCTTATAAGATCATAAAATGTACTGACAGGATTTTTTCTTTGCATAAATCATTTACAAACATTTATATAGTCATGATAAACATAATAAATGCAGAATTTTTTAATTTCAAGGTCAGAAGATCAACACAATGAGAACAAATATTTTGTGGCAGATGATAGATAACAAGCCAAAGGACATGAATCCAATGTTTTCTTTACCTTAATTTGGAGAAAAAGTGAAGTTAAATGGAACTGCATGACATTAAATTTATAAAGACAAGAGTTCTGGCTTCCAGTTTCTCAAAACTATTTTGATTACAGCTGATTTGCTGAATTTCCCAGTCTCTACTAGCTTATTCCCAGTTTTATCTGACACTTAAAATTACTAGAAATATTCCTGATTGATAGATGCTTCTCTCAGGCCACAATTTGTGCCACTCCAGCACAGCATTCTACAGCGGAGATTTTTTTTCACAACAGATCTTACAGCAGGAACGAATCTACAGAAGTTAGGTAAAAAAGCTGGCATTTTACATCTCTAAACTGTGCTATCACACTGTAATAGAGAGGGAGAAAAAGACTGAAAAAAAAGTATACAAATTCTGCTTACAAATAGCTGAATACTGTTCCATTTGAAACAATAGAAGTTATTCCCATTTACCATTAGATGGCATACATACAGTACAAAACACATGATTAAACAGAATTACAGTGTATTAGGTGAAAGGACAAGTAATGCTTCTATAGCATAATAGATGCACACTAAAGGCCGTTAATAATACTTGTTTCCACTCAGAATTGCTGTGTTATGTCTAAAGAATCTTACACACCTAGACACTAAATATATCTAGGTAACAGACAAATAAAGCTGTGTTACTGTAAGTAGCTTAGCTGCTGTTAACAGTGCCGCACTACTGTTTATTCAGCTCCTGCATTGCTATTTCCCTTTTTCCCTGCTGAGTAAGGTTTTTCTGTTAGTTAAAAGTGCTATAACAGACTCAGAGTATTCTGCATCCTTTAACAGAGGTGTGGAGAGAAAGGAATGACCAAAAAATAAACCACTATAACTGTAGACTAAAAAGTATGAGCTTAATGAATGCACTAAGAATTTTACAACAAAAATGCTTGAATTTATTCTCCCACCAAAATGTAATTGTTCTAAATTTATTAGCGGACTGAGACAACATGTCATACCCAGAGGGTATTTGTTGTGGCAAGAGGACCTGCTAAGTACAAGGACGGTGCTGTTCTAAGATCAGTGTGGACTCTACTTGCCTGTGATCACCACCACATCAGAAGCTGCGTGCCACAGTCGTGGGTCAGGAGGGCTGCAGGAGAAGAAGGGACCTGCCAGTGCATGCTAACAGGGCTTGGTAAAATCCTTGCTACTCTCAAGCACACCAAGGTATGCAGTGGGCCTTCAGATCAGCTCTGCTTGGTACATGGAGCTATAATCATATGCTTCATGGAAAAAAAAAAAAAAAAGATCACCAATTTCTACAAAACCTCTGATACACTGTACACTGTCAGGAGGATAATTAATTCAGAATAAAACTTACAGGGGGGTGACAGGTACATCTGGGAAAAAAAGGGCATTGTATTTGAGGATGATCTGTGAGACTAATAAGAGAACTTCTGGATTCATATGCCCAGAGGTTTAGGTGTAGAGGATAAAAATGGATAAATTCTTTTTCACAACCTTATTCTCTCCTGCTTCTTACTTGGTGGTCAAATTATCCTTACTCATCAGACAAAGCCTTAGCAGCAGATGCCTGATACCAAAATGTCATGATGGCCTAAAGTAGTGTCTAAACTAAATTGTTTCTTCCCTTATTTGTGCTGCAATGGAATTTGATGAAAGTTATAACAGAATCTCAGCAGATACTTGTTGAGATACATACAGCAAACTAAAAGCTTTTTAAATACAGAAAATGGCTAGTGAAATATATTGCATGTTGTCACCTTTTAGTACAACTGAGCTTGTTTATCCAAAAAAGTTCTTTTATTTTAGAGCAACCCGTATTTGTGAAATACAAATTTTCTCTAAGAATATAATAATGATACAGTGAATCACATTCTAGCCAGGAAAATAGAAAGACAAAAAGTCTTGAATCAAAATGTAAGTAGATTGAGGCTGAATAGGGCCAGACAACCTAAAAATTGTTGTTCTTTTATAGGAGATTATTTTTTTACTTTAACCTCCTCATCATTTTGATTGATTTATGTTTCCAGTAATTTTCTCTGACATATTTTCTTTCTTTCTCTTGGTTAACCTGGAAGTCTGATTACATGGTGAAAGGAAGACGGATATAAGTCCTCATTTACTATCAGTGTGTTGTTACACTGCTGTTTGCTGCACTATTACCCGCCAGAGTTCTGTCCATCTCAGAGAGCCCAGATTCTGGTCGTTAGTTGTCTACAAAATAAGTAATTTAAAAGATAATTTAACAAATTATTTCTAAGGCATGACACCTGAATTTCTGTATGACACCTGAATTTCTATATACCAACCTGGAAAAAAAAAGATGCTGTAAATGCAGATGCTGTATGTGCTCTATGTGTTATGTAAAGGATATACTTGGAGGAATTCCTCTAAGAGTAGGAACATTGGGGAACAGAGAGAATTTACTGGAACAGGCTGCCCAGATAGGTTGTGGAGTCTCTTTTTCTAGAGATCTTCAAAATCCACCTGGACACGATCCTGTGCAACATGCTCTAGGTGATCCTGCTTGTGGAGTGGGATTGGGCCAGATGATCTCTCAATGTTCCTTAATCATTTTGTGATTCTGTGAATATGGAAGACTTGAGTGAATAAGAAGATTGGAAATATTTCATATATTTTAACAGGGTTTGTTGCACAGAGAAGTTGCTCAGTTCACATAATTTAAATGCAATCAGTATTAAAGTGGCTTATTGATTTACTAATGCCATGTAATTAACCTGGCCTCACTGAATGGTGCCCAATGGGGAGGCCCAGACATGGGTCATGATGCTGCTAGGCAAATACTGCCAGTATCAATCTGAATTTTGACTTCTAATACTTCCACTGTGAGTTCTCTACCCACCTCATTACAATTTTTCATGCTTTGACATTCTTTTCAAGCTGACTTCCTCTGTCTTCCAAAACTTTTTGTAATTCTCTCATTATTATTTAGTTCAGCTGATGCTCATATTCTTTTTTAACATAGTCAGTTTGGAGATTAATGCAGGCAATTGAGTTCATTTTAGTCACTTGCGTTGTGTATGTTCATATTCCTGTCTTAAGGAGAGTTGTTACCCAGGTCATTTGCTATGGGTTGTTCTGTGATCATCCAGCACAAGATTTCTTGTTATATATAATTATAATGGCTGCTAACTAAAATATAGTTATCGATGCTTATTTCAGAGTTACTTTGCAGGTCTTCTATCCAACTGTACTCTTTGTTTCTCTTCAGGACAGATGAAGGTCTTGAGAGTTTGTCACACTTATTCTGAATATGTTTTTTAAGATAGCTCACATGAACAAGGATGTTACTACACATGTCCTTGCATGTGGCTATGTTAAACTGAGTGAGAACTGGGCTTTCTCTCCCATGGGAATTTCTGTATTTCTACAAAGGAAAAAATACATGTTTTACACAGCTTAGATCAAAAAGTTGGAAATGCACTTCCTTTCTCTCATCCTCCCCAAGGAACCATGAACAGAATGGTTATTTTTTTCTAAGAGAATGAAAAGAAGAGGAAGAGTTTACTTATTTTCCAGAATCATGTCCCATCTTGGCAGTGGGTTCCCTCAGCTCTTGAGGGCCTGAGATATGAGAACCAGAACAGCTCTTTAATTCTCTAGAGGTCTGGGGAGCCTCAGGTGTGGAAGAACAATTGAAAACTGAGTCCACCGTAGCACAGATGATAAGCTGCTAAAAAGATGAACTCTCCAGTATGTAAAGCTTTCTGTGTCATAAATTAACTCTGTGATACTGGCGGAAAGTATAAATGTCCACTAGTTTTCCGTATGGCTGAACTTGAACCATAATCCTTGTTCTATGTATCTCACTACCCTTTCACCTTGAATATCAAGATTCATAAGACAGGCAGAAGGAAGAAAAGAATTTTTGAGGCATGATGCCTTTAGATCTGGAGACATACAGGTTAGGACAGATCTAATGATGTCAGACTGATGATTTTATGGTGCTGTATTACTGTGTGTGCAAACTTAAGAGTTCTGGCTACCTTTCATTTGGCATCTTTTTGATGCCCATAAGAATAAGACGTTGTCCCAGATAGACTGTCCAAATCCCAGCACAAGAAATACAATTTTCTTTAAGTGGACTCCATTTACAGTTAGCTATATATTTCAGTTAACTATAGTTTCTTTCCTTTTGTTCCTAAATTTGTGTGTGGTAGTGCTGGATGCTCCTTACCTTTGTGTTTCATTCTACCAAGATTTACTTTTCTGCAGTAGAGGAAACCATGTCTTTCTAAAATTATTTTTTTCGGAAGTACACTGAGATGAATGACTTGCTAAAAATACAAAACATATATTGTTTCACTCTTCCTTATTGCTTTCTCTTTTAAACTAAATATAATCATTATGACACATAATTCAATGTTGTTGAATTATGTGGCCAGGTTCTAGTATGTGAAAGTCACTAATTAGAAGCATTCAATTTCTTCTGTACCCTTAATTTTTTTTGAACTTTTGATACATCATTAGCTTCAATATATTTTGCTGATCATAGACAATTGTAACAGAAAAAACACCGTGAATGCCGAATGGATTAGATACTTGAAGCAAACTCATTTATTCTATCTTGGTCCTTTGCCTTAAAGACTCATTTCATTTTATAAATTACATTGACTAAAATGCACCCTAGCTGTGATTCTGTTTTACAGATACCATCTACCTTATTTTTGTGCTTTTTTAAAAAATGAACAATACTGATTGATAGTCCTTGTGGGTAGCTTCTTACTGAAGACAAGATGACATACCAGATGAGATTTCCCTCTTTTAAATCTAATTCACAAAATAAGTAATTAAAAACGGCAAAAACAGAATAACAAACACTTGAATCTTAGTTTACCCATGTTTGACCAAAAATGCAGATTTTACACAATGCCATCACTTCAGTGGAAAATATTTTTTTCCTATTTGTGAGAAAAAGAAGAGAAACAAACATATGACTTAGTTACTGTTGTTATGAACTGATTCAAATCATCATAACTAGAGAAAACAAATAAAAACATTTAGAGCTGGTCTGATGCAGGCTGCTTTAACGCCTCTGGGTGATTAGACCTCAGCTGATCCAAGTCTTCAGCTTTCGGCACTCCCATTCCAGTCTAGTAGAATGAGATTATGGAAAACTCTTGCAAAAGCCTTCCAGTAATCAGAGAAAGATGAAGGTTGGATCAACCAGGAAAATAAGTTTACATTTGGAATACAAAAACAGTTTATTTCATTATTGGTTTAAGGCCAAAAGAGACTTTTATAACCTTTTCCTCTGATCTCCTGCTTTCATTTATTTTCCTCGACACAAACAACAGCATTTCTGCTGTTTTGGGAGGAAAGTGAGCTGTCACATGGCATGGGTGAAGAGCTGATACCCTTTCAGTGAAAATAAATTAGTTAAAGAAATGTCTGTATTGTCTCAGCAGTTACTCTGGGCTCAGTATTATCTGCCCATTGGGGAACTGCTTGTAGCTTGCCCTCTTGCTTGCTTTAGTGACAGCTTTGACCTCTTGGTTAGAAGATGACAGGTCTTGAAATTAAGGTAGTATGTAAGAATTTATTCTCTTCCTGAGTAGCAGAAAGAGGAAACAATCAACTTCAGAGACAATCCAGAGTAATGCATACATAACCTCCCAAATTTATATAAGAAACTGAATTTAAAACCTTTTTTTCCTGTTAAAGCCACTGTCTCTGCGCAAGCACTCCAAAACTCCAAACTCTGGGGACTCATCCACCTGCCTTGCCTTGCTGATATGGTGTCTGACTTGCTTTATAAGTGAGATTTTCAAGGTTGAATTTATCCAGATTTGACTTTCATATCTTCCTTTTATCCTGTTATGTCTTTGTCAGCAAGGTTGAGGAGTCCCTCTTATTGTCACAGGCTTATTTTTCCCTTCACTTGTAAAATATCTCTGCGGAGTAATAGTCACTTTCAACCTTTTCTTTTCACAAACTGATTACGTGAATTCCTCACATCATCCCTCAGTGGGTTTGCTTTACAGTTGCTGGTTCTTTGTGCACCTGAGTATCTCTTTTCTATACTCTCCCTAGCTGATTTTGTGGCGTTATTGAAATGAGGATTCAAGGCTGTAAAGAGGAGGATAAGAAACTTCTTCCACTTGATAATTTCATTTTCCTCATCTTTAAGAGAGATAGTAGATGTCTGGATTTTTTCTTGTCATAACAGTGCCCTGAGAGTTGATTTAGAAGATAAAAGACAAGCTTTGATGTTTACTTTTTTTTTTTCTGTTTTGAATTTCTTTTTACAGATGTTCTGAAATACTGGCACTTTCTATGGGATGGAAATGTTTATTAATTTTTCAGTGCTATCATTCTACTAATTGGATGCCAATACCTCTCCCTCTTCTTGTAAAAGAGGAAAGGAAAAATGACCATTTGTTTTCAATAGTACAAACATAGAAAAAAAGCCTTGTGACATTAGTGAAAAAAACATCACTGAGCTGAAGTAAGAAGGAAGAGGTGTGAGAGATGGGAAATAACTGATTCATGTTGTTGTGAGAAAAGTGTGAATTTTCTATTGAAAAGTGGCCAGACTATGATCTGAATCACACACCAGAAGTCAAGTCAAACCGCTGACCTTGCTGTTGGCAAGGCACATCTTTGGTAACTGAAATCAAGGAACAGCACTGAGTGCCTTCTCAGAATGGAATACATACACTCGGGAAAGAGGAGATGATGAGAAACCATGCTCTGTACGGATGTTTGCCAGAACAACCCTTATCATAAATACATCCTGTGCTCTTAGTGATTATTTGAGGTGTGACTCTCTCTCAGCTCCATGAGCAAACCTGCGGATACAAAAAGCAGCAGGCCAGTGGGAAAAGCCTTATTGTGTGCCCGTCTCCCTCCTCTTTGAAGGGAGGGCTCCTTGCAGGGCAGGAACATGTGCAGGCTGGAAGAATCTCCTGAACTCTCCTTTCTTTAAGCACTGAGGCAATTGGCAGAAATAAACAAGCCTTGAAAGAGTAATATGTTAATATAAGAAAATTATAAATAGCGGGAAATGTGTCAAGATCTAGTGACTCAAGCAGGAACTGTCAGTGCAGATTCGTGAGCTCTGTTTTTGACCTAGCTATCTAACTTCATGGCAGTGAGAATCCCTTAACCTTGTTGTATTCATATTATGTAATGCATGGTCATATCCTACCCCAGAGGCTTTCTGAAGAGATTCATTTTATTTTCAGCAGAATCTGGTGATTCTCAGGGATAGAAAACATTATAATGAGTCATTATTAACCTATTGCACATTTCATGACTTTTTTGCTAAAAATCTTTTGTCTTTGATTTTTACAAAGTGTACTGAGGGATGCCAGCATTTTAAATCTTATCAATTCTATGTTGTTGTAGCTGGCTTAAGGCAAAAGCAAAATGACAAGTACAAGTGATTTAAGGCCGTTATAATCACTGCTTTCATTACTCATCAATTTAAGTGATTATTACAGCAGGTACAGTACAGGGAAGGAAGCCAAGATTGCCATGAGGAAGAAAAAATAGAATTAAAAAAAAGTATCTTTTCTCCTTGCCTTTATTATGAAAAGTTGGAAAAGTCTGGCTCTAGAGAAAAAGGAGGCCACTAAACTTGTTTTGCTTGTAGGTAGTTTTGACATTCAGATCTCTCCATTATTTCCAAATTTGAATGTGATTTAAACGCAAGCTGGGAATCCCACATCATAATTTAAGTAGGAAATATGGTTTTGCTCCTCAAAGGCAATTTTAGTCGCATCCTCTTAGGCTCTTGAAAATTAAGAGTTAGAAACAGAAGCAGAACGAACAATGAAATTGTTAGTAAAACTGCCACTGGCTTATTTTTTTTCCCTATGATATAAGTTGCATAGTAGGTCTATGTTTCTCCCCCATCCTCTCTTTTGACAGAAGACTGAAATAGTCCTTAGTCCAAAAGGAGACAACTTCAGGGGTGCAGTGAGATCAGTCACAGCACGCAAATCTTGATATGCCTGGCCCTAGCCTTTTTAGAGTGAACAGGGTAAAAGGGAAAGGAGATAGGATGAATACATTGTGTATTGTAAGCTACATAACTACCCTGAAGCTTGCTAGAGGTAAAAGACAGATTTGTCAAAATCCTCCAAATAAAATACAATGAGCTGGGGCAACATTCACAGCCCTTACAAAATACCTTACCAGAAGGAAGAGACGTGTTTTGAATGCCACCATTAACTGTCTAAAGGATCTGTCAATAAAGAGAATCTTAATTGCTCTGGAAAAACAAAAAATACAACAAAGCAAATCAGGGAGACATTGACTATTCTGCACGTCCTGAGACTGTACTGGTAGGACATTTTACTTTCAAATGTGGCAGAAATGTCGGAGGTGACTTTTAGATTGAACTTCTAATCTGAGAATTAGAAATTGAAATGCAGTTTTAGGGGACATGATTCTCTAATAAGTGTTCGTATTTATGGAAAGAGAGTTCAAGCAATCAAAGCAAAAGAATTGCTCTAGATTTCAGGGAAAACAAAACAAAACAAAAAACTACCTCAGATCATGAACCATTAAACAGTGTTCCAAAAGAAAGAGATCTAAGCCTAAAGAGAGGAATGCTGGTATTTCCTAAGAGAGCAAAGTACCCTGATAGTCTGTAAAATGAAAGACAGTTAAATGGAGAAAACATAAGCCTGATAGATGAAGCCTAAACTCAAAGCAATGCTCCTAGAACCTGTTTTTGCCCCTAGAGAGCTCCGAAGGAGAGGGCAGCCAAAATGAAGAAGCAGAAACATGAGAGGCGCCACTGCAAAGGTATTGTCCTAACCCAGGCAGCATCCTCTAGCTTTGAAGGGTAAGGTTAGGATTTATAAAAGGAAGAAAAGACACCAATTAAATCTAGTGTAAGCTGTGAGATGAGCAAAGCCATTAAGAGTTTCCTGCACACTTGAAGATTGCACCAGTTCTCTAAGTTACATACAGCCTGGCTAAGAACCGCAATAAGAAATGGTTGTCAAAACCCTTGTTTTCAGCTGTACTACCCATATTTTTAGCTGTAGTAGCTGGGAAAGCAAGAAACATCACAGTGCAGGAACCAGCTAAGCGAGCAAGAGGGGAGTGGAAGGCCCAAGAAAATACAAAACCAAGGTGCAGCTGGTAGAGCAGGAGGCCGCATGGTACCGTGAGAAAGAGTTTCTCTCCAGGAAGGAATGAAAGGTTCAGCCAGCAGGACCAGAAATGGATGTAGGGAGATGTACAAGGCATAGGAGTAACTAGTGGGAGCAAGTCACACTGCAAGATCAATTGCAGCTTAAATCAGATCTTGCTACCCAGCAGGAATTACTAATTACAGTGGATTAGATGTTGCTGCTGAAAGGAGAGACCAACCAGATGGCCTAAGTGTTTGTCTCTAGAGAAAATCTATGCTTTCAAAGTAAAATAGCCGTTCTTTAGGAATTAGCTATTTATTGTTACGTGTGATTTTTTTCCTCCCTTCTTTAATAAAAAATATTATTATTTTTAAACATGAAATTTTTAAAATCCATGTTTGCCTTGTGAAAAAATAGCTCCTGGAGCTTTGGAAAATTTAATGCAATTTTCCTTGGCTTCTTGTTCAGGGCCAGCTGGCAGGTTAGTAATGATACTTTTAAATGTTAGGTCAGCCTTTGATGCTGTTAATCAAGTTATTGCTTGATTATTGCAAGTTTTGAAGAAGGACTTCAAAAGTTGAGGTGCACTATTGAGTGAATAATGAGAAAAACACATAATAAATGACAGAGAAGAGTAGAATATTTAGTGCTTAAGACCTCTGAAACTATTGATTCTAAGAAGTTATTTAACATAATTTTAATAAACAAGTAAAAGTACAAATGGAGATGACAAAATTAAAGACTATTCAAATATGAATGATAACTAAGCTACCAATATTCATTATAAGGCACCACAGGAACTAGATGGATTCTTTCCTCATTATTAGTGGTGATCTCCAATAACTTATTTAGAGGATAGACAGGAGAAGAGTTTAGAATGATAAATAAAATAATCATCCACTCAGAAGCAGAAGAAACCAATTTGCTCATTAAGACAGCCATCTTTGAACAGAAAAAATATCCCCTCCAAAAGAAAGGAAAAAGAAAAAGAGAAAAAGCAAGATCTAACTGTGAGCATCTAAAGAATACTATGGTAACAAACAATCAAAACTTGTCATTCAAGCAGTTTCATTTCCTCTTTGAGAGATTAACCAGACAAGTGGGTAGAGAGAAGCAATGGATGAGATTTATTTGGGCTTATGTAGGCCTTCTAGCATGATCTTGCATTTGAGAGTTGGGAAGAAATGGGTGACTGAAATTACTAAGAAGTAGATGTACACTTGTTTGAAAAACTGTGAACTTATTAACTCATTCCCACAAATGGGAAGAGAAATGAAATGGTGACTTGAATAGACTAGGAAATCATGAGGGTTATGTGGCTGAAGTAATAGAAAATATTCTTTTTAAAATATGCTGACGTGAAATTCCGTGTGGTTACAAGAAGCTGGGGAAAGAGAGAGGATAGAAGTTTAGATTTCAAGAAGTTGTTGGAAGTGTTTGTAATCACTAGGATAAAATTCGGAGCACCACAGAATAACAATTTTGTAAGAGAAACTAAATGCAGAAATACAAATGGATAATAGCTAAGTAGCTGTGCTGCAGGAAAAAGATTTGTACATTCAGGACTAGAGCTTTAGGTACAAGTTGAAGCAGTGTTCTCCCCAAAAGCCGTATACATGGGATGCATCAATAAGAGTGTTATGCCTCATTCAGCAGGTAATTTTCCTACTAAACAAGTGTAGCCTCAGCTGATATATCCAGGCCTAGGTACTAAAGAGGATGGTGACAAGAACAGAAGAAATATGACATATGAAGAAAGGTTAAAATAATAAGATTGTAGCAGAAGGACATGAGATAGCCCTTCAGTTGGGACATGAGATAAACAAATTTTAGAGAGGAGACAAAGAATAATAAAGACAATTAGCTAATCTCCAGCTTCTTTCTCCTTCATGTCTACTGGAAAACAAAAAGAAAGAAATCTACTTACTTACCAACATGAAGGATGAAAGACAGATAAATAAGAACATATAACAGCAGGGGTGGCAAGACAAGAGGCCCAGGAAAATGTCAGATTCTTGTTTAAATGTCAGTTTCTTGTTTAGGGCTAGTGTAGACAGGTCATGTCCTCGGTTGAGGTGACCCGTATGGCAGGCCTCTGGATCAACGCATGGAACATCTTGGTCTGGTCTATTATCTTGGCTAGGGGTAAAAAATGGGGAAGATGTAGAAAGATATATACATATATAGGAAACTACTTAGGGAAACATAATAGCCAAGTGCTACCAATGGCCAGACATGTATGACAGAAATGTGCAGGCCTGACATTTCCATTACCTGTAAAAGAGGTTTGGTCACCCATACCCAAAGAAGCTGTATGATCTATTCAAGGTACAACTAATGTTGCCTTAGAGTAGGGGTTGCAAAGTCCCCTCTGTCTTATATTTGTAAGGTTTGCTGTGGTATTCATACATTCTCTCGGATTATGTAGAGAGTGGGGCCTCCCAGAAAATCTAGATGCATCGTTACATCTAACGCGAGAATATTTTGCTTTACAGATGGAATTCTAATCAAGCAGAGATGCCAGGATCTGTCTCTACCTCCTGGCCAGAGGGCTGGAATCCCTTTCTATGTCTGGGAAAAGTGAGACACCTGGCTGGCTGCCAGGCTGCGGATTAGGGCTGCTGAGATGCTGTCAGCAGTAGTCTCTATGTTAAATATTCATGAGACAAAATGTGCCAATATTCATGTTTGGCAAATTGCATATTCAATGTTATTGTCTATACCACTTTGTAAAGGTCATTCTGGCATCTAAAGTCATCTGAAATGATTGATCCACTGTAAAAGAACACCGTTCTATTAGAAAGTGTGATTCCAGTGCATTTTTGAGCAGTCTATGCAGACCACTTGTAAACACTTCTGTTTCCATTACTAGGTGACATTCCTAACATATAGTGTGGCTTAAATTTAGCAAGAACAGCTGTTGGTTCTGTCCAACTTTCACTGATTTTTGCTGTGCCTTATTTGACTTCGAGAGTACAAGAAACTGCCTCTAGAATCTCATAATTCTGCCTACTTGTACAATGGAGTTTTATCTGTACTGCTTTCTTCAGTGTAAGGTGGCCAAGCTGATGTCTTTGTAGATTTTGAATGCAGAATAAATGTTATTAAAAAATATCTCTCCACTTTACTTCATGAGCTGCTTAGTTTGGGATGGGGAAGGGAAATCCCATATAAATTTTCAGCAAAAGGAAGGTATTGCTGTGGGTGAGTTTCTGTCAGAGCCAAGGAAATGATTTTTTCAGCTGCAAGAATTCAGTGCTGCAATGTCATAAGAGCATGTAGTTATTATTCTGAATGCTATGCAGACTGTAACATAAGACAGAAAGAAGTGCTCACGAGGAACATATTGAATTATAATAAATCTGTCTCGTCTGGAGACAATGATGAGCTGGCACATTTTGTCAAGTGGCAGTCACAGAGAATGCTGTGCACTGCATACATATTACTGCATTAGCGATAGTCAGGGAGAGGATGGCACCAACAGGGGAACTGCACAGAGAGATAGGTTGATCATTTGTATTCCAGAGCTCAGCAAGTGCTCAATTCACTGATCCAAACCAAACATGCTGAAGTCAAGGCCTGTTTCTATAACATGTTTGATATACAGCTGAGCAGTAACTGAATCAAAACAGCATCTCACTATTACTGTCTGGTACCGTACTGGGTGGTGAAAGCAAGTGGAGCTTTTCCTGGCACTAGGGGTATGTTGTATGCAAATGGACCATCTCAGTGGTAAATCTTTAATGTGGCAGACAGAACATTAATTGCAGAGCTCCCCAGGATCATGTTGCATGCCCAGTTTCCTTAAGTTAAATTATTCCAATGATTCTTTTCTTGATAGAGAATTCCAGACGTTGCAGTCCTACTGTGTTCCATAAATTAATGATTCTACAATCTGACTTAAATACTGGACTAACTCCTGGGGTAAATGCTGTTCATATTCACAATATGCATCTAACTGTCAGATCCCATTGTGTTAATTACAGTTCATAGTCATATTGTGAAATACAATATAATCAATAATATGATAAAATATGATGAAATATATCTATATTTACAGTATCTCTTTTCTATAAGGTACCAATTCACTGATGAAAATGAAAAAGCCAGTCACTCAAATTTTTAAGCAAGTAAATGACTAACGTGCTTTCCCTCTAAATATTATAAAACTAATTCCTGGTGTGCCAAGGATCAGCCTTCACCCTTTCAGTCAGTAAGAGTATTGAGTGCAGTACTGGGTACAATATTGCACATATACTTGCACCCTGACACCCATGCATACTCCCATATTTGTTTTCTGGTTTGCACTGCTATGACTTCGCCTTTTTATTGGCTGCCCATAACTTAGCATGACTTCAGCTTGTGCCTCGAGCCACAGGCAGTGACGCTGCAGAGTCTGATATCAACGGTGGGGCAATGCAGCCCTTATTTTCACAGAATGTTTTCATTTCTTAATCAGTGTTCCTTTTATCTGTAAACAGGTAAGATTACCCTCAAGGGTGAAATGAGGGGTAACGATTGGACAGACAGTGCTGTTCTCTGAAGTCCATGAGCAAGAAGACCTGGTGTGCCAGGTTACAAAAACCAAGCAGACCTGTGCAGCAACTGGTCCTTTACTGCTCAGGTGTCCCCTTTCATTTTGGCCCCATTACCATGTGTAGGTGAACATCTATCAGAAAGATAGTCCTTTAAAGAGTTGTTCAGTTTTCTGTGCATGTAAGTAACAGTGCATCTGTGCATCTGTAAGTAACAGTGTCTTTTATTTTTCAAGGAGCATGCTAATGCAGTCCCTCTCATTAGAATGAAGATGCACTATTTTAAATTGATTAGTCCCAAATGCAAAGAGAAAAACAAAGCTCAGTCCCTTTGAAAATGAAAAGCTCAGCATATCCTAAGGTATACCTCATTTGAAAGAACAGTCTAATCCATGCTGGCCTTGCTCCCATGGTTCCTTATTGAAGTTTATTTTATCTTATTTTCTCTTCTTGAGGATCGGATGTCTTTAAAACATAACAAATCCCCACTAAGGTGAAAAAAAAAATAGGCAATGAAAGGGAAAAGGTGGAGGGAAAAATCTCTGTTTAAGAATAGGGGGAAGAAGAGGATTGCCTAGAAAAATATTGTTAATTTTCCAAACAGATCACTTTTGTGCTCCAATGCATGCCCTGTTTTGTCCCCTTCAACGATATATATGAGAAGCAGGCAGGAGGTACAAGTCTGTCCCTAGTAACAAGTAAGCAATCAAGCTATTTATTTCTGCCAAGAATTAGTGGTAGAAGGAGGTGCCCTCTGTGACCAGATGCATTGCCAAGGCAAGCAGTGTTTGGAATACATGAAAAATGGTTATTTTCATGGTTTATTTGAAAATTTACATAAACAGAACAGCTAGAATACAAATAAAAGGAACAGAACATGGAGTCATGTAAGTCTGAATCAAAATGTTTTTAATAATAAAATATTCCCTGACCACATGGCTGTGACCTGAGCACAGCATAAAGAAGAAAACACATCCAATCATTGTTCTTGTCATTTCAATGTAGTAAGTATAGAAATTTGGCAGCATAAAAGTTATTTTGTATTTTATGATCTATCTACTGTTTTTACACATAGTATCAAATAGAAATTCAGTCTATGGCTAACTTCAATTTTTACAACCAAAATAAGCAAACAGGGAAAATAGCACTTTTCAGGGTTTTTCTCTGCTTGTGCCTTGTCTGATACTCAGCTTCAGCAGGTTTTACTTTGTCCTGATCATGTAAAACAGAATGTTTAGTAACTTGAACATAGAAAACTGCTTATGAGAGCAGGACGCTCTAACATTCAAGCCACACTTTTTTTGGAATGGTTAATCTTACAGCAATTAAAGACCACATATGCCCTGTAGTATAATACCTTTTCCAGACTTAGCTTTCAGTAGAAATTGTTCTGAAATATTTTAAGACTATGATTTATTTCTTTTCCCTACAGAAGCAGGCTGCCTGTGTTTTTCTGCATGTCTATTATTCATGTACTTACATTCTTGGGAAGGAAGATCTCTGAAATTGCCCTTGAAGGGTTACAAAAAGAGATGGTTTGGAGCCACCAGTTTTTGCATGGCTGCTAATTCCCACTGCTACCCATACTCATAGGAATAAGAGGAACAGAGAGTTACTGTAATAACTTCTTAAGTCATTTATTCTTCCCCTGGGGTTCTCTTGTGGAGGTGCTGCTACTTGGCACCTCTTATGCAGTGCTGTGCCTAAAGGCATTTGTTATTAAAAAACGACATAATGTGTGTAACACTGCAGTCATTTTTAAGCCTGCACAATATCTGCTTGGAGAGGTTTCTTTATAGCATGTTTAGTGACTGATTATGTAAACGGAACAAAGTTCTTTTTCTGTTACATGAGTGTGTAATCTCTAAATGTTTATGATCCAAACAACTTGAAAATGTTGGCTTTTTTCCACTCTTAAAGGTTATACACCCAAGTAATCCCTACAAATACCAAACTGCAATAACATGTATTTAAACTTCAAATGTCTCTGGCAAAACGTTCTGTTTTTAATCATATCCTGGAAAATGTAAATGCAGTTTCAGAGGTAACAAATGGTTTCTGACAGGTTTTACTCCTGTAAAGTGGGGGCTCAGAGAAATTCATTCTATTTAAGGAGTAAAGCCCTTGATGAAGTGAACACAAGTGGTAGAATCACTTCCCCTGTTAACAGAGGGTGTTTCTGTGGCTCTAGATATTCCTTAGCTTGGAGACATGAACTATTATTTCATTACAGTACAGTGACAAATGGCACAGAGGCAGTCCAGGGTCTATAAAACCTCCAAATGTGGCAGTAATAGTTATGCCAGCCATTCCCTTACCTCAGCCTTCACAAGAAAAAATAATAGACATTTATTTTTCAGAAAATTGGCCAATCCCCATTAGTGTCTGATCAAGCTGCCAAGCAGAGGATGCCTACTTGCACCTCAGTCAATGATATGTGCCTTGTAAAAGAGCATATATTCTGCCCTCAAATCTCTTTATTTATTTATTTATTTATTTATTTATTTATTTATTTATTTATTAATTGTACCAGTAGAAAGAGGGGTTGGGAAAGACCCACATGAGCATGGAGTATTTCCTACTGCCCCACAGTTCTTCCACATCTGTTCACGCTGTGCTTGGCTTTTATTTACCGTTTCCATTCACTCTCATTCTATCTATAGGGCAAATATAAAACAGCGACAACTCAACACTCAGCCAACAGCCTGCAGGTGGTTTCCTCCTTCCCCTCCCTTTCTCTCCACTCCTCTTCCATAGATAAAGGGGAACAGGCCTGACAACAGAAGATACAGGGGGACTGAATTCTTGCTCTTTCACATTGGGCTAGAGGGGATTGATGAATGATCAAAATATTTTCTCTAAAAAAACACATTTTTATATGCCTTTGATATATACTGACCTGCTTAATAAAAGTGTATGGTTCTCTTCTTCTAACTGAACATTACCTCTTGGGTAGATGTAAGACATAATAAGACCTTAAGACATTCTGTATTCCATTTTATATTTTCCTTTAAAATATGTTTTTCAGTCTAAACTATGTTTTTTTTTTTTTTAACTATGTTTTTCAGGTGCAAATACATTGTTTCAATAGTTAATTATAAATATGACTAAATGTATATGAATTACTATATACTAGGCCACACAAGGCAATTCATTCTTTCATTTCAGAGTAGCGGTTCATCTCAGAACTTGAAACTTTTAAAAGCCAAATCTGATGGCCCAATCCTCCACTAAAGTATGTTATCCTGAGGTGTGCTTAACTGAAATATTAACTCAGTTTATTAGCAAATGGCTTAGGTAATGTTATCCCTTTAACATGTCAGAAATTGCCAATGGGTTTCTGAAATATAGGGAAATGACAAGCCTACTTTCTGATACAGAGAAACACGAAGCAGTCTGCAAAAATTGTATGTTTTATATAGAATATTTTTTAAATCTGCTGATGAAATGTGTAGACTTATCCTTGTCTGTAAATATTTGACTTCAGTAAAATTTATGAAAACAACATAAATCTTGGAAGTTTATATATCGTATAGGTTTTCTGTAGGTGTAGAAGAGAATTCTTTGTGAGACCTTCAGAAATGACTGTCAGGTGTTACCTCTTGGTAAGCTCTAATGCCATAATGAGGACCTCTGTAGACTGAGACTCTAGGCAGGTGTTCCTCCACTTCCTAGACATGTTGATCAGCAGAACTGAAAAATCAGAAAATTATATAGCTTTGAGACAATGGTGATAGAATTAAATTCTGTAGGAAGATTTGGGCGAAATTAGAATGTTGAGCTTGTACACTGTGTTCAAGAAAATGGCAAAAAAAGAAGAAAAAATAAAACATTCAAAAAAATAATCCTCTATCCTATTGATCCCTGTTAACATTTTATAACAAATAAACTTGGTGGATTTTGAAGGGAATTCATTACCTATGGCCCCTTTCTCATATATCCCAAATCAAGATTAAATCCCAAGAGCAGAATCATCAGACCTGTTCTCAGACTTAATTCTGCTGGGACGCATGTGGCACTTTCAAGGCAACTGTTTGTATCCACCAGCTCGAAGCTTGGGACAAAGCACAGATTGCTCAATTGATTCCTTAATTTCAGTGGAGTGCATAATGTATGCTAAAGGGTTCAAGGAAATAAACAGAGGATAATGGATCCTTTGTCCTGCTATAGCAGGGCATGATTTGCAAATAGTTGTTTAATTCTGGCAGATTTTCTGTTGATATCTTGTTTGTATGTTTTTAACCTTGGCTTTGCTGAACTTCCAAATTGCTAGTACACAATATTCTACTAAAGTTGAATGTTTATTCTGGAGTGTTCAAGTTATTTAATGCAGTATTTATTTTTGTTAATTCTCCCAAGTGCATAAATCCTTTTAATGAATAACAGTTCCCCATATTAGACTACTGACTTAGCAATACTATTCCCCACTGACCTTTTTTTCTTCCCTTAAACAGTAGGGTTTTTATTTTTATGTCCTCTTCCCACCTCAATGGAAAATGTTCAGGGCTAAAACCTGTTTAGATCCATTTCTTGCAAAACACAGCGTTACTTCTGGACTCTGGATCAGCATTTGTGGAGTTCTGTCACTTTGTACAGAATCTGCCCTGACTAGTCATACTAACCAAGAGAGGTTGCCAACTGCCTTCACAATCCATATAATATGTAAAATACGAGCGTATGCATGCATATAAACATACACGCAGATGTATATATACACAAAATATTAGCCTGGATTTCTGAAATGCCTAGTAGTTGTATCTCTTGTTGCTTTAAATCAATGACCATACAACACAGATAACTTTTTCTTTTTTTTTTTTTTTTAAGGATCAAGTCAATTCCCTAAGCCAATAAGAAAACCTAAGTTAAACTCTGGCCAGTAGCCATGCACTTATCACTTGCCATCTGCTCCTTTTTACACTCAGTTCCGCTTCTTACCTTACTGCTTTATAGACACCTGCTACTTGATAGGATTCTTTAATGTGTTACCTCTGCCTATGTTTGATATTCGGTATCATTTTTGTTTAAGGAACTGACCCAGGGATTCTCGTTCAATAATATATATATATTTGCATGTATAAAAAACATCCTGTCTAACATAGACAACTGCAGTGATAGCTGCTTTCAAATGTATATGCACTGTTATATTCAAGGCTGTTTTCACAGAAAGAACAATAGTTCTAACATGTTTTATTTTAAGGCAGAATTTGTTAAGCTTCTAAATGGCTGAATTCACTTGAGTATTTGCTTATATGCTGTGTTGGTTATTTCTACTGTGCTGCCTGTTAAACATAACCTGCAAAATATGTGCTTGCCCTAACTAATTTAGGTGGTGGCACACACTTTGTTGTTGACAGCAAAGGATGACTCACTCAACATTATTAAGTTCATATTCAAATCCACTTGTCTTCCAAATCTTCCAAGAATTCTGCTTATTCTTGTGCACAGAATTAATTTCTATAACTACAGTTTCAAGTAACCGTGAATCATCTTCAAGTAATATTTTGGAGGAAGAAATACATTCCTTCATTGTGTATTTCTCAGTGCAATAAACAATGTGGAGAACTATAATTGGCTGAATGCATAAAAATACTAAAATTTCACATCAGAGTTCAAAATGGAAATAAAATTTACATTTTTAAAGTGAAAATAAACAGGTATCACACAAAGCTTTTAAAGTATTGGATAAATCTCAGGCATATTAGGTTTTTAAATCTGGGCAACACTTTCTTAACAATTCCTACAGTTTCTAGATAGATTCCTTCTAGGAATTCCCTTCTGTCCTTGCCTACCTATCTGTGAAAAAGAAAATTACTCTCTCTGATTTTCTTCTTTGGTCATTTGGTCTATTACATATTGTGCATTAGCCTGAGACAAGTAAAACCACAGGAAGGCAAATTAGAAGTCAGCATTTGGACCAGAAATTGCAACAGATGTTAAAATTTTAATATCCAGTTTATATGCCTGAATGTACAACATGTGCCAAATCTTCAAGAATGCAGGCATTTGAACTTGTAGAGATGGATCACAGAAATTTATACAAATAAAGCTCAAACTCTTTTTAAATAATCCAATAAAAGGAACCAAGCTCCCAAATGAAATCTGGTGCTTGATCCTCTCCTCACCCTGCTGGGAGTTCAGATGTTTTGCTACCCTGACATGTCTGGGTATAGTCTGGAGATATTTGGACTCTTTTGAAGTCCTTGGAAACAATTATTTGCCTTGTTATTTCTTTCTGTGTTACCAAAGAATGGTGAGCATATTCCTACTTGGTATTTGATGCAGTATTACCCTGAAATGTTTGTTAGTGGGCAGAGGAAAAGAAACATAGTCTGTTCTTCTAATGTATAGGGTTGATTGATAGTTTTAAACAGCCCTCTGCTAGGGAGGTACAAGTACTGCCATTGGCCCTGGTCATTAAAATGTTGCATAAATACTATAGTCACAGTTCATGAATCAATCTAATTCAGCATTTGCATGATCAAAAAAACCTAAGGTAAGTCACAGGCTGAATTTAGTGAACTTATCAACATGTTGTCTGCCCACATAATACAGTCAGTATAAGTTAAGAGAACTGGGTAAATGCTACAAAAGCATTTAATCCTGCCTTATTTTAAATTTCTAAATCAGAGTCACAATTAGAATTTATCTATCAAAAGCTAAATCTATGAACTTATTATGAGAAGTTCTGAAATAATAGAAGAAACAAAACTATCATGGGTTCTCTCCATAGAGAGGACAACAGCATGTCTGGTGGCAGAGTATCTGGTATGAAGTAAAATAGCTTAAAAAATGTCACCTAGTGAACTTGCTACTATTCCTATCAAACCAATTTTCTGCTAAGATGCCCATCAATTTCAAGACTCAGTCTGATATATTTGCTTTTGCTAATTTGAAGGAATCTAAAATATTAAGCACACATTAAATTTCATGAAGTTGATATCAAAGACACCCCTGGAAACTGACACTAAGATAGAGTGACAAGTAAAAAGAACTGGCAAAACTTCTTCAGAGAGCTAACTAGACAAGCAGAATAGGATGAAAAGGCAGCCCTTAATTGCAAAAAAAATGTACTGAGGAAGCATGCTTGCAACATATAATTGACTGTGTTGAACTATGAATTTGAAGTCGTGCCTATGACAGGCATGAGTAACAGCTGGCCCAGCCTTTTATACACATTTGATATCAGCTCCCTAAAACTCAGACTTTTACTCTCTTCCCCCCCGCCCTTTCTTTTTTCTGGCACCGGCATAACCTATTCATCTGCTACCTATTGTCTTATAAAATTTATTCAGGAGCAAAATCTCATCTGATATTTGTACATCACCTAGCATAATTAGTAAAAACCTGATTACTGTTTGTAACTAGGATTATGAGTAAAAATGTCTGCTGTTCCTAACCTTATGTGCATATAGATGAGCAAAATAAAATTCTATTTTCACTTGAACTGCTCATTTAAAAAACTATCAGCTGCTTCAGTAGGACTAACGTTTCCTGCTAAATTGTAAAGTTGCAGCTGAAACTTTTACCATTAATGTTCATATTAGACCTTAAGTCCATTGGGCTTTGTAAAGAGAAGGAATTTATTACCTGTGCTTTAATGTTTGGGTGCTGGCTCTGAGATCTGAAACTATAAAAAGAAGAGGAATGATAGTGGAAAGAGGAATTGTCTGTCCTTGCTTTTTGATGAGGAAAGCAAAATAAAGATCCTTGGTTTGATATATTATAATTATCAGCATTTTTATTTGGAAGCAGGATTATTTCCATGTGTTGTCAGCAAGATATAGAAGTCATTGGTCTATACATTTTTTTTAGACTGAACTTGCTCAGGATTGGAATTTTTATCTTTTTGTTTTGAATCTGCAGACAAGATGAAATTAAAATAAAAAAAGATGAAGAAAATAGATAAGACTTCCCCCTTCCCCACACTGAACACGCAAACACATTTCTGGACTTTTGGATTCACCCCAGACATGGGGGTGGTGGGAAGAATGACATTTACTTGTGTGGATAAACCAACAGGGTTAGGGAAGCTCTAGTCCCTGAACCACTGGTTGTTTCCTACTGTTAAAGCTTCACAGTAGCCATACGAATTGTGTCTGTGATAGAGTACTTCAGATTTCCACCTCAAAAGTAATAATGCTAAGAGGCAACAGAGCTTTTCCTCAGCTCTACTCCCCCACAGTGTGATTTAGTTGGTGTCTTGTGATACCTTGAGACTTGGTCTCAAGGTGGGGCTGGGGGTGGATATTGGTGGGGCTGAGTTGTGCAGCCTCTTTTGATAGAGGTTATATTTTACATCTCTTTTAGTACAGATGACCTCTCTCCTTGTTAGTTGTATAGTTCCAACACTCTAGATTTTAAGAGACAAATAACCAAAGCGAATGCTAAAAGTTTTATGTTGGGCATTCTGTCTTGATTTGGTCCTATTTAAAAATAGAGTGGCTCTCCATGTTTATTTCAAAACACTATTTCACTTCAGTGTTCAAAACACTATCATAACCAATCACACTATCAGGAGAACTATTACTTCCAAAAAGAGCCATCTGATTTCTTCCTGACTTTCCAAAGTCAAGATTTCCTCCTGACTTTGTTTATACAGACGAAGACATCTTGACAGTTGCAGTAAAAGTAAAGCAAAAAAAAAATAATAAAGAAAGAAAACCCGAAGAAAACCCACAAAATAGCAAAATAGCAGCAGCTCTAGGAACCCTTTATAATGGCCAGGGATTACTTTGTGCATGAAAACCCACCTACAAGCCCTTCAGCCTCCATTGATAATCTTTTCACTAATATGGTTAGCTGTCACTCAAAGTTATCTTTGTGCAGCAAGGTTGTTTAAATATACATGCATACAACTGTGACCCATTGTCAGACCTTACTAGTTAACGTCGTTTAATGAACAATTGCAGTATTTTGCAGGACCTGTTCTTCAGTTAAAGTTATCTCAGAACTGAAGACTCAGGGACAAGTCTCTAGCGCATGGTGCACTGTAGCTATGGCTTGTGCATGCTGCATAATGCTCAGTACCTGTCTACTGTGATTTGCTCTTTATTTTGTGTGTCTTCCTTTCTTTCAGATGAAAGAAAAGATAAGGTTGGACTTCAGCCCTTCAGGCAACTAAAGACAACCAACTTCTGCTCTTCCCTGGGAATAGTTCCTTTCTTTTTGCTTTTTCTTTTATTTGTGTGGTATGAACACAAGCTTGTCAGTGTACCTGAATTGGTTTCTTAGCACAGAGGAATCAGAACAGCTTACTCGTGTCACTTCTTAAGAACTTTCTGGAGTTTCCAGTTACCAGCTTAATGCCTTGATTTTTTCATAATGATTTTGGAATCTTTGTCTTGATAATTTCAAGACAGCTTTCCCTTACAGAAGTCACAAATTCTTCAAATGGAGTATCTTCTCCTTCCCTAGGCCTACAGCCTCAATATTCTACATTGCTTCATCTTGTACAGCGTCTCAACTTATCTGCAGGCGGACACTCTGTAGCACAGGATGCTTGTGAGTGACATATAAGTATGATAAATCCACAGGAAAGTGAAATTCTTATACATACCAGTTAAAACGTGCATTGGCATCATACAAGGGCTCAAATAAGACCACCCATGATTTTCTTATCGTACATGTCAAAAGGAGTAATACCCACAACACTACCCAGCTGGAGTAATATGGACTATAGATGACTGAGGAATACAGCACCCTGTAATGAGATATTTTTAACTACTGGGAGAAGAATGTTCTGTTATCATTTTCAAATAGGAGTAGTAGACTAAAGAAATGGAACTAGCTTATAGGTAGAGCTAGAAGAGTTTGTGAAAACAAGTCATTAATTTGCCTACCAAAAGAAAAGCCTGCATGCTATGTGAGAAGTTTCTTGGGAAGCTGTGTTCTATCAGGTACAGTCCATCATTTCTACTCAGTCACGTTTCTAATTACATGCATGAAATTCATAGCACATTTTTTCTTAGAAGTCTCTAGGTATTCAGGAACACTTCAGAACTTCAGCCTGGCAGAGTTTTGAAAAGGTGGCTCCTTTAAAATTAAAAATGAAATGAATATATGAATCATACTTATAAAGGAAATGTTTATATAATTTGCTTGAATTAAAAATTAGCTTTTTATCTTTCTGTGATACTAAATAAGCCATTACCAATATATAAATGACAGTAGTAAATTTTCTAGAAAGCTATATTCCTGAATTGCCAATCATTTAATTTAGTAAAGAGACACCATTAATTTTCAATATATTCTGCTCAAAATTCACACTTGTCTACATACAATTTTGCAGTCTTAGCCTTCTATATGTTTGTCATCTTAGGATATTATTTGAAAGCCACAAGCTATACTGATAAAAACTCCAAGATGGTATCAGCATATTTAGTATCATGCTCAAACTTTAAATTACTGAATGTTGAAGAAATCTTCTCTTTGTATTTGTTAATACGACCAGTTGGTTTTAAAACTGAATCACTAATAAATATGCGATAATGATCTGTATATTTAGAGAATGGTGAGACAGTTACAGTCTCTACAGTTACAGTTATTACCTAGAATTATAATTCTTTTTCTGTCTCTTATATTAACTTCTTCCAAGAGTTCCAGTGTCTAGCTCCCGAGAACTGGAGTACAGGTAAGCAGAAATATCATAGGGATTCCCAAGGTGAAAAATAAGTTAAGGGGCTAAATTCTTGTCCTCTCCTGCATATAACTACCTTTGGATGTCTTTCATTCCTGTGCTAAAGATCATTGTATCTCTGCTGGAATTTTTATGTTCATAGATTTTAAATGAACTGAGACTAAACAAATATTGAGTACTGATTACTACTGTATTGTGTGAGGACATTCTAAGGACATCCCAAAAGGGTTGTAGATGTATAATCAATCTGTATGCCCAAACCTCCAGGGGAATAAAGCAGCATCCAACAATAGATTCAACAGGGTTTTCATATTTTCAGAGTATCTCAGTTGGAAACCTGCCCGAGTAATAGAGAAAAGCAATTATACCTTTTTTTATTATTATTAAAACATTCACACTATTTCATGTTGTACTGTTTTTGATTAAAAAGTCTGCTCATAGTGTTTAAATGGTTATAGATTACTGGAGTTTTAAATCAGGAAGTTAATAACTCTGCAGGTAACCATGGATCCCACTTCATATAGAGTATGTGCAGCTGAAAGACACATATAGTTCATTATAGCTGCTTAGACTGAAATTTTATTCTTTTTATCACCAAGATATTGTAAATGTTTTCTGTGAATAGAAAAAAAACCAAATAACTAGCAGACTAAAAATTTTTCAGTTACTGCCTGATATCAGTAATGCCAAAGTTTGGTTTTGTAACATCCTAATCTTTTTTTGTCCCTGCTAAGTGCTGGCAACATATATACTGCTGATGTAAACTTTTTCACCTCTTTGGGACAATTACTGTGTCTTATAACATATTGCTCCTAGGTCCTTGCTGTCACGCATTTAAGCCACAGCACCAGACAGTGCTCTCTTTGTTCCCAAACTTTGTTCCTTGAGTATCTAGTTCAGGATAATTCTCCTTACAGAGAACATGAACTTCATCTGACACCCAATTTCCTGACAGCACCAACAGAAGCTTTTTCCGTTGTACTCCAGCATATGTCCCTCCCTCTGGCTCTCTGTGTCTCAATCCTCTGGAAAGGACCAGCATTGAGCCTCCCAGGGACCTTCTCCAGCTCGGTGTGGTCAGCTCAGGTCAAAAGCCCATCAGAAGCAGGTTGTTTTGAATTTTGTCAAGGTGACCTATGGATTATTTTTATACTATGTATGTAAGTACTAAGCATATGCTCTGCCTAAGTATTTTCTATGAAGGAATCAGGCTGGGGACCATTTTTTTCTTGGTTATGAGGCCCGTCTGCCTGTGGCCCACAGGCATATATCTTTGAGAGTAGTCCCTGCCATGTGCTATACATTCACACAACGTCCCATAAGCTGAAAGAGCACCTAGTGAACATGAGCCAAAACTGTGCCAAGGACTGCTCTAATGTTTAACCTGTGTTGATGTTTGTGAAGTGTGGTTTATTTACTAGCATAGACATAGCCACAGAGTCTTAAGTCAGTTCTGCTTCTATTAAAATAGATCTCTTTGTGCCTAGGCTTCTATGTTGTCCTTTTCCCAACATGCTCATACAAGGGCAGCATAAGCATAGCCCTAGTGACTTCAGCTGGACAGAGGCTCTATGTACTGGGCCCTGTGTAACCCATTTTACTACACAAACTTTGTTTGACCACAGGGACTCGGGAGGATTCACTTGTTCTTCCATGTGTGTTGAAGCAAAAAGAAACCTTTGGCTGATAAAAAAAAACGTAGTGATGAGTGAATTTGCTGTCAGCAAAAGCAATGGAAAACAAAACCCTGTGTGCTTTAATATTAACACAGACACAATGTGTGGGCAAAGCAATAAATTACACTTCAACTTTGGCCCTGTTAGTTGGTGCTGACCCGAAAGTCAACAGAGGTTAGAGTATTTCAGTGTGAGGATCAGGGCAAATTAAAACAAGCTAAAAATATAGACTTTCTATATTTGCTCCACAAAAATAATGCCAGTAAAAACGTGGAATTCTGGGAAGTAAAGCACAGTAGGAAATTACTTAAGTGAATCAAAACTAAAAGAAGTTTAATTACTGAGGTTTTTAATAGGGTCCGAGATATCTCATTCTGTCTTATACAAGGATGCAGGTGATCTTTAATCGCACAAGGAGATGCTAAGTATGCAATTTTCTTTGCACCAATCAAATCAACATTTTGTAACACTCCAACAAAAAAAATCCCAAATGAAATATGAGAAAATAACCTGAATTTAGTAGAGAGAACTCTATTATGAGTGACCTCTCCATTATGCCCAGACAGTAGGCTTGCTGGGTAAAACTGACATAAGCCATAACCAAGCATAGATTTCACAAAGCACTATATGTGGTCCATATGGATACCATGTGCATGTTTTTTATGCCTATACAATGATCACCCACCCATAAGATAACTTCTATTGAGCTCCCTCTGGGGTACATGAAAAGTTGACAAAGGGAACAGCATGTGCCGGACATTAATTGGCACCAGATAAACTCATTATTCTCTGAAACATGTTGTACATCAGTGAACTATCAGTGAACAATAGTGAACCATCTCCATTGTATTTACATAAGTAATTATTGGTTTCTGTCTTATCACTCCACTGGATCCTTGATGAAAGAGCAAGGTATTTCTAATACAATTATTTTGATTATGCATCCTGCTGAACAAACCAGGCAGGAAATATGCGTGAATCCAAGTCCCTGTTTAATTTAATTCTCTGATGGTCAAATAAGTGTCTATCAAAAGGAACACTGAAAAAAAATAGCTTAACATAAGCTTTGGTCTGTGAGAAGACTAAGTGACAAACCCGTCTCTGGTTATGACAATTACTAGACACTTAAGGAAAGAATATAAGAACAAAACAGATAAAACTTCTCTTTCATAACTTCTGACATTTTGAAGCTGAGAATTTCTGAGCAAAAGATCATTTCAATGTCATAATATCTGATAGTCCATGTTTGGTCTTCCATAACCTTTTAATTTTTTTTTTCTGTCCAATATATGCAGGGATCTAGTATAATTCCATTTTGGATAGAGCCCATCCTCTTGGTATAGTCTCTTTCTATTGCACAATCTCCAAATTATACTAAATATACTCCAACAAAACTATTCCACCACTAAATCCACTCAATCAGCTAAACAGCAGACTTTACCCTTGTAAATAGTTCTATGGATCGTGCTACACAAACTCCAGAAATGTTGTTGTGGAGGTTCTCATTCAGGTTTTACCTACCTCACTTCAGTCCTCCTTTTCCTCCATTTTTGGTATCCACAGTTACACCAAACAGGAATTCCACAGTTAGCTAGAGAACTATGAATTCTCTAACCTTTTCTCCAAGCAGGTGAGTTCTCATTATAGTCTTCTCCGGTGTCACAAACACGGCCATCTAGCCCTAGCGCATGAAGCTGCATGTTGTAGGCAAGCGATATCTCTGCTTGTTTAATAGTAGAGAAATCTTCCTGAGCCTTAAAAGAATCTGGCTGATACCTGTAGGCAGATTATTTTTTTTTTGATGCGGGGGGCTATATTGTATAAAACCCTTTAATAGCAGATCTTTAAAAGTACTCTTCGGGGGTTTCATTAGGCTCATAACGGAGTGAATTTATCAGCACATTTTTGGAAATAGGAACTAGGGTTTCTATTTTAACCATTTCTATTTGAATTTTGTGCCAGGCAAGATGGAAATCATATAGTAACAAGAAGTCCATGCTTACATTTAATGGCACCTCAGTTTAGAGGGCAGCTGGAATCTGAAGTTAGCAAGTATACAGGCAGAAACTACACCACTATTAGCTGCTAGCTCTTTTTAGTTAGAATATTATGTATTCTAATTTTCAGTCCAAAGATTGATCAAAGATAGCTAGCTTCATTACACTGGTAAAAATAATGTAAATCTTTGATTAATTGATTTGTGTGCATTTTTGCAATAGATCCAGCAGTTCGGGAGGACAACAAAAGCTGAACAGCCTATCAGAAACTTTGCTTAATTGTACTGGCAATGAAGAAATACTCACAGAAATTATGGGAGTTGGATCAGTGGAGAACACAAAATCCCAATCAATCTACATCTCTTATGGTGACTATATAGTCATGGAAGTCATGTAAGAAATTAAATACCAACAAATATTCCTTGGACGTGGTTCCTTACCACTGTTCTGCATGGCTTATTTTGATGCTGTTAAGCTACCTCTGAAAAGCGTGTTTGATTAGAAAAGTTTTTAGCAAAATTTTTAATAGAGTGCATGATTCAGAATGTTCAAACTCTTTCTTTCATTTATCTACTCTTCAGGAAAATTCAAGGCAAGTCAAAGTGTTTAATTGGTCTTCAAAAGGCTCATTGTTGGTGTACAAGTAGGGAAAATTATTTTATAGCCAAACTTATGTACTGCTTTTGAAAGTTTTTAGCTAGTTAATGTATTTCTATGCCTGCAATAGAAACATAGAATGCATACTGAGAAGCATTTCTCTGCAGAAAAGAAGAAAAAGAGATTTACTTATTCAGTATGGTTGGACCCTGGGGAAGAGAGACTCTGGAGATGTTTTGCAAACAAGGATGCTACCAGTGTGGGTATATGTCTTTGGTAGTGTTGAGAAGACGCTGTGTCCCTGTTCACTGCTTATGCTCATGTTACAAAGCAATTCTAGATTTGCATTGAAATTTAAGTGGAGTTCTGACTGTTAGATGGTTGTAAATAAGCTATAGATTTTATTAATGTCTCTTTTCTCTTTGAAGCATAAAATCAAAGTGAAGTTACATGTTGATTCTTTTCTGTTATATTATATCATATAAACTCAGTATCAACTAACTTTGGAGAACATAATAAGGATTTTTTTAAAATGAGATTTTCCTTCAGAGCTGGTATAGTTACAGAATAATATAAATTCAAAATTGCTAAATCATTTCCTAGTTTTAATATAAAGTGAGGAATCAGTGTGAAGTTCTATAAATTACTGAAAATCTGTGTCGCTAAATTACAAGTAGTTATATTGCATTCCTAAAATAATACTGCTTCAGTTATTTGAAAGCTTGATGAACTGTGCTTTTTGACAAAACCTTTTTTCTTATGGAAAAATATTTTCTGTGGAACTCAAAAAATCAAACCGTGATGTTATTCAAGTGGATGGATATGAACATGATGGTCAGCAATCTCATTCAGCAGTGTATTATTCCAGGCACATATGTTGGCTATCTATGATAGACACCATTGAGGTATCCCAGTCAAGAAATGGTCTCTCTCCTGCATAGTAACACGACTATCTGCTGTAAACATGCTTTTATGGATAGATTTGAAAGCAATATGTGCATGTACAAGATATGCATAGGTTAGTTTTATCAACAATGGATTAGTGTAATAGGCAGATATCCAAGACACAATGAACTGTGAATTGAAGCTTGAAGTTTACACTAGGAAACCTCAATGGCCTGAAAAATTATAACTCATCATTTGCAAATATGCTTAAAGTTTATTTACTGATAGTTCTATTTGAATAGACAGCTCAGAAAAGAATGTGTTACCATTACTACCTGGGCATGAACTCCTGCGTTGGTTAGGCTGATTCCTGATCAGGAAGCCAGGGCACTCTGCTGTCTTTTCATCCTACTGGCATTTAAGAACCAGTCCTCTGTTCCTTCCTAAATGTGAGGAAACAGGAGAAGGAGTTTAGCTACCCCACTTCCTCTTTCAAGGACAGATCATTCCTAGATACTCCTTTTCTTTAGGTTCTCCTAAAGGATCAGGTGAGGGGCTTGATTCCACACTGGAAGTAACCTGTGTGCCTCACTCCAAATGTTTTCTGTGTTGAAGTAAAAAAATTGTCAATGAAAACGTGCTTTCATTTCCTTAGCTTTCTAATACTCTATGTAATGTTAGAAAGTTTACAGAGAGAAGTCCCCAGTACCTGTACTGACTGCTTGTATACAGGCAGCCTGGTGCCTTAAATACGTCAGTGCCTTGCAACTCAGGAGAGCCCTTGTGGATTCTGAGACATGAAAAATAAGGCCACTCACAGTCTTTCAGGATGTTTAAGGGCCTCCATCCTTTTTAATTCTTTTCATAAGCTCTATTTTGCTGCGTGTTGCTTGCAGCAGGCCAGAGAGCAACCTTTTATCACACACATACTGTCTTCCCTTCACTGAACCTTGGGAGATTTGAGAATTTTAAATAAAAGATATTTCATCTGTGTAGAGTAAGTAGGGTTGAAGATTGAAGATCCGAGGCATAGTTTGATTTTTGTGTCATATTACACTAGACACTCCACAAGAAACATGCTAATATTAATACAAGAAAGGCCTGAAGCTTGAAAACATTTGGGAATATTTTTTTTCTTTTATTTATTTATTTTTTTTTCAAAGTGAAAAAGCAGCAAAGTAAAGCTGCTGCTTTCTAAGAAAAGAGCAGACAGCTAGCAGGATGGGAATAGTCTATTTCTATAACCGTATTTGCCTTCCCACAGTATTTTAATCAATTTTATGCCCCTTCTCTCTTCTGCAATGCTGCTCCCTCTTCTCTTTTAGGACTTTTCACCTTTTCCCTTCCTTTCGGCACAATTCAACGTTGCCTGTTTTCTACTCTCCAGATTTTTTTTTTTTTGCACCAATGTAGTTTAGTTTTTATATATAAAAATATTAATTTAAATGCTAGTGCTACTGAACATGCTTGTTGAGAGCTACAGCTGTCAGAACAAAAGAAATTGTATGCATGCATGCACCTAAACTCATGACTTTACTTTCATTTTTCTGTAAAATGTAAAGGTATTACATGATCTAAATAATAGGACTGCTCTGGCTGTAGGGACCTTTCTTTCCATGTGCTTCCTTGACACATTGAGAGCAGAGATCTTGGAAAATGAACTTCTATTTAAAATTAGTAGGTGACTGGATCTCCTCCAGACTGATTATATACCTCATATGTGCTGATTTTTCTGGGCGCTCTGCAAACACAATCACTAGGATTTTGATGAAGACTGGTAATATGTTTCCTACTGGCAAAGAAAGGATAAGTAGGCAGTAGGTCCAAGTAGAAGTCTCTCTTGTGTTTCAGGCTGATTCTTTAACTTAATTTTACTGTGTGATTTAGTATATTATGTGAGATACAGCCTTGCAGAATTCTCATTTCAATCCAACTGAACACAATTTATGAAAAAGAAATCACACTAAAAATAACACGGTTTTGGTTTTTTTTTTTTTTTCCCGGAGGACCAGGAATAGCCTTGTCTTGCCCTCTGTTCTCATTCTTGCACAATGGAATTCTTGGTATGGAAATACTTGTATTTTTCCAAAATAAGAGCTAACTTGTCACTTTCTGCACATTAAGAATTGCTGGGGACCTATGTTCCAGTCATATCAGAATACTGCAGAACTGTTTCATACTATAAATCTAAAGGCATTTGAAGGCAAGTTGGTTGAGCACAAGATACTTCAATAACCTTCACAGATCTGATTACAGAAACTGAACTGGTACCACTCTCTAAGAAACCTTACTCAGAAATTTTGCAATGCTGTTAAAGAATAGTGACAGAGATGTTTATGAGGCAAGCACACTCTTTCTATATATAACTCTAGAATTTATTTTTAGTACGACTGAAATTTCAGCAGTGTAATTCAATAGTCTAGAGATGATTATCGCCATAAATGAGAGAATAAAAATGCATTTTAAATTATTACATATGTAGTTATGTTCTATCCCTTTTTCTGGTGTTATGCTCACCCTTCCCCTGTTCCTCTGAATCGTAAGTTTGGTGCTGTCATTCTGATTTATGGATTGGCATCAAAAGCTTTAATTCAGAAGTGTGCACTTCTCTCCATTCCCTTGGACATATAAAAGACCTTTCCCTTCAGAGAGATAGTCTGAAGTCCAATGGAAAAGTTTAAGAGAAACTGTCAGGCAGTTGGAATGAATGGCACATTTTCTTTTAATTCTGCAAGAATGATGGAATGACAGAAGAACTCAAATCAAAAATGTGCTTTAGCTAACATCTATATTCTGTTATGCATTTTTTTAAATCAAAATACATTAACTGCTCTTTTTGAGCATTCACCATAACCTGCTCTTATAAGCTCATCTAAGGCTTCTGAAGAAAATGTTACCTTTTCCATTAGGGCTATATAAGGAAGATTAAAACTTAGTAATAGTCTGACTATTGGCCATTGTTTGGTAATAAAGAGAGACCCATGGAGTATTAACTGCTTGAGCTGCTATTGGGAGACTCAGTGTAATAACCCAAAGGTACAGCTACTCTTTTACATTTCAGCTGGATATGCAGGCCATTACAGTATCTGTAAGTCTTTTTATTGACTTTAATGTATTTTGGAAAACGTCCTTATATGGTTTTTGTTTTAATATAGATCCTGGCTTTACTACTTCAAAAAGTTTTTCAGTTATATCCAAGGAAAATAACTTAGAAAAGGACTCATTTTTGGTATTTTTTGTTTATTTTCTGCTTTGTTCAGACTATCATCTACAAGAATAAAACATTCTCTGTCTTGCCCTTCTCTACAAATAAAATCAGTGAAATATCAATTACTCCCATTTAAATAATATAGGACAAGTATTATTTTCTTTCATAACAATTTTATACCACTGATTTAATATATTGGATTAGATGTGATGATAACTCCTGAGTATAGTTTTCTTAACTCATGATTAAAAGTCGTGTGAAAAGCATTCATGTAGCTAATGAGAAACTAATCTATTCAGGAGGACAGAATGTTTATAGTTAATTTATTAGTGACCTACAACACAGTGTGAAAATAATTTATCAGTGATGTGCAATGTGCAATGCACAGGAAATGAACACAATTATTTTTAGATTCTTATTAATTTGCTGTGATTGCAGCCATGTGATTCTTCAGTAGCTAGCTACTGAAGACATGTTTTGTAGTGTGACTGCATGTTTTTTTACACTCTCTCTCCTCTGTTTTTAATTATAGTACCATCACGTGAGTATCTGGAAATAGAACACTGTAGCCATAGGCCAGTAATAGCTTAATTGTTCAAGAGCCGACATAAACTAATTGTTGTTTGTGATGAGCTTTCTTTAGAAAAGATTACATACCCAGATTGCAGGAAGCAGAAATATTAGGATGCTAAAAATAGTATTTAAAAACATAAGTTTTGTAAATTGAGTTCTAGAATGATATTTAAAATTATTCATATGCTTTTTCACTTAGTGTTAGCCTTCTTGCAACATCCACTTGACTATGTCAGAAATTGTATTTATCTAATGATGACTTATATGATGACTTCCAATATTCATGGCAGTTTTTGCTGGCTACTGATTTGGTCCTGAAAATGGACACATATTTAATTGTTTAGAATTACCTAATATTTCTGCTATTTAGTTTTTAAAATTATGTAAATCAGAAAACCAAGTACAGTGCTTGTCTAGCAATCAAAAATTTTGCAGAGGAATCTATGAATGTATGCAAAATAAATAACTTTTCTGCGAGAAATCTAACTTTTTTGAGTATATAAATAATGTAAAAACAACTAGAGAACTACATTTTGGCTAACATCATAGAAATATAAATTGTTTAAGAGAAAACCCCAAACAGTTTTAGGGTAGACATTCTATTAACTGACTAAATATTTCGACGCTAAAGGTAATATTATCAGAAATAATAAAAAATAAATGCAAAAAATTGATGGGATTACACAGTGTATGTGTAGCATGGATATATAAAATCCCTACTGAAATTAACTGAACAAACAGCAATAACAATTTAAAATGTGTAGAAGTAATAAAAGAAATCATTCATCTCATACTGAACATGTAAATGTGTTTTTCTCTTGATAATTGTAACCGAGAAACGTATGTTTTTCTGAATATCAGTGTTGAACACCATTTTTTTAAAAATTCTTATTAAATTCACCTCTCCAGTCAAAAATGCAACAGCAGTGAATATTTGATATTGGCTCCTTATCTCATTGCCTCATCATGTTCAATTAATCTTTTTTTAAAAACAAAAAAGAAAAAAAAAACAAAATTAATTAGTCATTTAAATTAATTATGTCACTAATTTTTGCAGTCCTATGTGTGCAAGTCTGGAGATATATAGCACATAGATGCTCTTTCATTTCTACTGTTGCCTTCCTGAGGCTTGACGTCCTTTCCCTCTTCTTTCACCAAAGCTTTGACATGAGTTAGGTTAGAATACAACATACTTACTAAATGAGTATCTCTAAAGGTACTACATTTACCACTTGAAACATATAATGATTAGATTCTATTTAAACAAAAATGTTTTGGTAAAGACCAAGACATTGTTTCAGCTATTAAAAGGAAGATTACTGACTCTATGTGTAACATCTCTTTTCCAACTCCTATGCAGAATAGGAGATCATAACTGAGCCAAGAAGTCTGTAGTCTAGTTGATAAGACAGAATAGAAAAGCATCAAAAAAAACTTCGCAATGAAAAATATGAAAATAATAAATATTGTTTTCATACTGATTACACTTAGAAGAGCAGAGAAACTGAGTTTCAGCTATTTTATTAAATATAAATTAAAACAAAAGAAAGAGAAGCAGGCACAGAAGTAAGGGAGAAATGGGGCTGATGAGGAAGGGGAGGACCACAGCGTGAGGAAATACATGACTGAGAGAGCAAGAATATGGAAAACAAAAGGACTCATTCCCCAGAAAGCTAACACTGATCTCACCAAAAGTTCTTGATGAAACACTTCATGCAAGCTGCTGTGAGAATGCTTGACCACTGCTTGTTCTTCCTGGGAACATCTGTGTTTTCTTTACCTAGCTGTATGGATCACCCTAGCAATTAAATTTCTAATTTCTCATTGTTCTTGACTTTAGCCTACTTGACTGAAAAAGCATCTGTTCATATAAATCATTATCAAGAAGTCATGGACAGTATCTCTTCGGATCAGAAAAAGTCAAAATGGCCTGGTAACGTAGGAAATTTTTTCAATAACTGATGTAGCTTGGATTGATATCTTCTAGGCAAATTCAGTTTTTGCCTGTGTGCACTCTCTTTGTACAGTTTCTAAACTGTATGACACATAGATGCTTCTTCCTAGCAATGTACTTCTTCAACGTAAATCTCTCTTCTATCTTGGTGCTTTTTCAGTTCCAAAACTGAGATAAACTATACTTTTGAGCTGAATATGATGCTTTAATCATGAGTTAAGATGTACCTCGTCTCTAGCTCCAAAACTCTCTGCATAACATGCACAGGTTGTCTGATTTTCCAGATAAGTTGGCAGTTTGACTTTAACTTGGCTGAAGATGATATACAAGCTGTTGCTGCAATGGAGTCATGGACTGATTCATTTGCTGAACACTTTATAGCTGGAACAACATTCAGTCTAGTGCATGGAATGAATTGTGAGTATAGCTCTGACATCAAGTGTTCACTGTCTCTATCCAGTCACCTGCCTTCAACAAAATTACTAGGTTTTAGGGCTTTCACAGAGCTTTGTGAGGTTTAATTATATGCTGCCTGCAAAGCTTTACTATGTAAGAATGAAAACCCTTTAGAGAATTCCCCCAACACTTGTTAAATTTCCAACAACTGACTCCCACTGCAATAACAGTGAGAGGATCCAGTATTTGTTACAGGTGTCAAGTATTTTTTCCTTACAGGCCTTGGGAAAAAAAAAAAAAAAAGGTGATTTTCTAATTATATTGAAAAGTAATTTTTCTATGTATTGGAAGTATATAAAAATAGTATCTTTAGGAATGCATGATTTACAGAGGCTTTCCTATCCCTTTGCACTTATTGTTTTGTATTTCTGATGCCAAATACAGCACAGGCAGTGGAATAGCTCCTGTTAGCTGGAAGGACCCTAGGATAAGGACCTTAATGAGGGATTTAGATATCACAAGTGCCTGAGCATTTGAGTGGGCATTGTTAATTATACATCAGAGTGCCTGAGATTACTTTCAATATAGACTCATCTGCTGGCTAGAAACTCATGATCCTGAAAAAGCAAACATTCATTGCTGAGATGAAGGGAAAAGGCAATGGAAGTCTAGATCCCAAACACGTGGATTATATATGACAAACTCCCTCCGTGAAATTGTATTTTAAAACCTGCAAAGTTTGTTATACTGCTTGAAAACAACTTTTTTGTTGTCCTCCTCTGAGAAATATTTTTCCACATTATACAGCTACAAGGTCTTATGATTAGCTTTAAGTCTATACAACTTTCAGCAGGACTAGCATTTATATGGCTAAATTTAGCTATAGCACTGCTGTTAGTTGCTGATAAGCTAAAATTACATCCTTTTGATTTGCCTGCCATTTAAAAAATATTTTAGAGGATTATTAAGTTCATAATCAGAGTTATCACTGTCTCTCCACACTGAATTTAGGTCTTGTGGCTGAAGTGTGATTTCATACTTGACTATCCTTTTTTTTCTCCATAGAGAATATACATCATAAATTTAACTCCTAATGAAGTAACCTTAAAGAGAGTAACAAAACACATTCAGTTTTTCATAACAGTTAAAGGCTCTTCACAATATCCTGTCAGAATAGTAATTTGCTGTTAAAATAAAATGGACTATAATTAAATGTCCAATGTTACCAACTCACAGAGTTAGCAAGGTCACTTTATTTGTATAAATCAACATTGCCTTTGATAGACATTTACAAAAAGTTTTCTTGGGTAAAGAATTCCTGAAGCATTCACCTACCCTAAACACCCTGCAAATGGTTAACTTACCTGCTTTTGTAACTCTCCCAGTCTCATCTCCTTGAGACATTTTCAGGAATGCAAGTTTCTGATATTGCAAATATGTTTGCGTTATCTTACTGGGCTAAAAGGAGTTAGCAGCATATGGTCTAGAGGTTAACCACCTGGCTTTGCTGCTGTGACTAGTGTGCAAAGTGCCTTTCTCAGATGGAGCAATAGCAGATCGAGTCATCTCCAGGACTCGTGATGGACCAGTGATTACCAGATCGCTATCAATCCTTATGATTACCAGAACTCATGACTCACTATGGAAGCTCTCTGATGCTGTATGACCAAGCACAGCTTTTGTCTGTCACAAAAAGAAACATCTCAGTTTGAGAAGGAAACTTTAAAGTGCTCCATTCTAGGATGCTTTAACCATAGATGACTTAAAGCTATATCTTCTTGTCAGGTAATAGGCAAAAGAAGGAATGACTAAATGAAGAGGTAATGGCCAGAGAATGTCACTCGACTATATTTTTGCTCCTCCTCAATCTTGATTTATCTATGGACAGTTTGGTATACTAACTCAGCAAAAGGTGAAATGACCGTGCAGATGATAAAGGCAAACAGTAAAGCCTATTTGTTTAATACCCTTCCAAGCTCTCACAGCCATACTGGACCTAGAAAAACACTACTTTAAAAATTAGAATAATAGAATCTGTATTATTTCTCTCTCCTTTTTTGGGGAGAGGAAGGCTTATGTTTTTGTTATTTCTAAAAGCATCTGTGATTCTGCTCAACTCCCTCTTCACTTCATCTTGAGACTGTATAAAATCAAGTTAAATCCAGAACTGCTAAGGTCGAGACAACACTGTAAAATATCTTTTCAGTTTTAGGGCACCTCAAGGGCTTCTGCATTGTAATTGTCTGATCTCCTTATCACTTCAGATCTCATTTGTAAAGCTGTTAAAAAAACAGCAGTTCAGCACTGCTCTGTTTAAGAAGGCCAGACTGCCTACCTGACAAAACTTTGTGTTCTAGAATAGATATCTTCTTTATTTCCCATTTTTGGTGGTTTGTGTTTTCTTTTTTCCTCAGAAAACTTTTATCATCCTAAGAGGTCCTTTTCCGGTGCTCTAAATCAAGAAGAGGATTTATTTAATACTTTTATACTAGTAATGATCTTTGGTTACAAGGGGGTGGTTGGTAAAGCTACCTCAAATAAAAAATCTAGACTTTACTAGAAAAAGTAAATTAATTCAAATGAATAAATTCATATTTATATTTTGTTGTTTCTCTGGAAAATAAAGCAGACTAGCTATTTGTTATGGTTAATACAGAGTTTATTAAGCTATTTCAGAATAAAACCGATGACAAAAAGAAATAGTTGACAACACTGCACTATATAGCCCTGTCTTGAATTCAAGGTCAGAATGGGTTGAAACAAACAAACAAACAAACAAACCAAAAAAAATTTTTGAATTTTGTCTACGGTCCTTCCCTAGCACGGATGTCATATATGCTGATAATCAGCATGTAAAACTGACCAAAACACTCCCTTTTTAAGTTAAATTTAAATGGCATGTATATATACTTTCTGGAAAAATAGCCTCTTTTGTTTTTGCTTTTTTATGCAGAAGTTCACAATTCAGATATAGAGGCCATAGCTTCACAAACAGAAAAAAAAAATTGTAATTAGACGCTGTAATTTCTTAGTTATAAGAGGAGGCAGGATAAAAATACAGATTAAAATTATGACCTGCTGCGTGTGATTTATGGCTGAAACCCAAATTAAAAGAAATGGGAAATTGTCTTCCTAATGAGCAGGATTATTCCATAAATTCTCCAAGCTTTACTGGAGATCCTGTTAGAACCATCTAGCACCAAATCCTGTTGGTGATGGACTATTGTGTTATCTTCAGGGAAAAGAAAAGCAGCAGAGAGATAAGATTTTAATCCTATTTTGAGAAGCTTTGATATGATCTGCTAATAAAATGCAGATATCTTTAACAGTTTGCTTATCCTAGAACACTCTTATTTGCTGACCAGTAGAGGAGATGATAATAATTGGTAAATATCTGTAAAAAGTTAAAAACATTGGAATGACCTTTCCTTATTGTCTATGCTTGTTTTGTGCTACAGCACATGACCATGCATGTGGCCTTTCCAAGGAAAAAATAATTTATTTAAAATATGCTCAAGGCCTAGTAGCTTTTTTTTTTATTTTATTTTTTTCAACCTTAACTCAACTGACCATAGAAAGGTAAACTCTGAATATTTTAGAGCTATATTCTTTTAGAACCCACTACATGGCTCCACATGCTATCTGGCTGAAATTTCTGTAATAATGCCTATACCTTTAAATTCTTTTGTCCTTATGTTTTATTTCTGACGCTCTGGAAATTAGGAATTATGTATCTCAGTATACAAGAAATTCCTTTTTTATTATTATAAAAGCTTTACAACTAAGACCCCCTTTTCTCTCATGTGGTATTATACAACAGAATATAATTATCTGAGGTGAAGGACATTTGCCTTGTTTTAAAGGGCATTCACATAGCTAATGCTTGTCAGTCAAGAGGCAGTGGTCATTCATGTAACGAGCATATACAATATATAAATCAATTATGAATCAAGATCTGGCTCAAGCCTGCTAGCTCTGAATTGACCTTGCATACATCAAAGCCTTAAGACATTCTGGCATTGCAACAAGACCTTTAATCATCCTGCATTTACTCACTAAAAAGCATCAAGAGCACTAAACCAGCAGACACTGGTTGGCAGTTTGCATGGAGCCAGCTGGCACTCCTTGTGCCCCACAATGCACAACCTTGTGGTTGTATCATGTTTAGAAAGTTTTTAAGAAGGATTTCTGTCCATTTTTATGGTTTTGTGTGCTCTCATGAAAGACGTAAGTGGTTAATGTGAAGATTAACCCAACCAATTAATGTAAGAAATCAGTTTTTGTAATGGTGGTTAATTCTGCTACATCTTGTTCACAGATGGGTTTCATTTGGGTAGAACTTTTTCCTTAAGTATTCCACTATATCCATTCATTAACGAATGGAACAGCACCTACACTACATGCTACATTAGTCAGCTCAGTGTGCCCAGGCAAGTTCCTAGGCACTGTGAATAATGTGATGAATACCCTCTGTCTATCATAGTAAACTCTCTTAGTCCCCAACGCACACAAGCTACTCACAAACTGCATATGAAGAATAATCCTTGTAATTGTTTAAGTGCTGAATCATGTGCATGAATTCATCCGGAAGAGCATGTGTTGGCCAAGGTCAAAGTCTTATCAGTGACTAGGGGGAGTCATTACAGTAGGCTATATACATGTACTAGTAATGTGCTCTATAGATGCAATCATATAGAGTATGCTCTTGTCCCTAATTTTTCATCGTGCTCTCTAAAGAAGTCAGTTCACTTGCTTACTCTGGACACAGATAGAGAATCTATCTTAGTATGACCGTGCCACAGTTATCTTTTAACTCTTTACTGTAACATTCTGGATGGAGGTTAGAATCATACAGTCATTATGGTTGGAAAAGACCTTCAAGATCATTGAGTCCAACTGTAAGCCCTTCAATACCATGCCTGCTAAACCATATCCCTAAATGTTTCATCTACACACTTCTTGAACACTATGAGGTACAGTGACTCGATCAATTCCCTAGGCAGTCTGTTCCAATGCTTCATCACTCTTTCCATGTAGAAATTCTTCCTAATGCCTAGCCTGAACCTCTCCTGGTGCAACTTGAGGCCATTTCCTCTTGTCTTATCAGTAGGTATTTTGGAGAAGAGATTGATCCCTACCTTCAGGTGATTGTTGAGGGTGATAAGGTTTCCCTTGAGTCTCCTCTTCTCTAGACTAAATAATCCCAGCTCCCTCAGCTGTTCCTCATGAGGTCTGTACTCTAATCCCTTCACCAGCTTCATTGCCCTTCTTTGGACACATCTGAGCATCTCAATGTCTTTCTTGTAGTGAGGGGTCCAAAACTGAATACAATATTCAAAGTGTGGCCTCACCAGTGCCAAGTACAGGGGGATGATCCCTTGTCCTGCTGGCTATACTATTCCTGATATAAGCCAGGAGGCCATTGGCCTTCTTGGCCACCTGGTCACAGTGCTGGTTCATGTAGAGTTGTCTGTTGACCAACACCTCCAAATTCTTTTCTGCCACGCAGCTCTCCAGCTACTTTACCCCAAGCCTGTAACACTGCATGGGGTTGTTGTGACTGAAGTGCAGGACCCATCACTTGGCCTTGTAGAACCTCATACCAATCCACTCAACCCATCAATCCTGTCTGTCCAGATCCCTCTGTAGAGCCTTCTTATCCTTAGACAGATCTACTCTTCCTCCCAGCTTGGTATCATCTGCAAATTTGCTGAGGGTGCACTCAATCCCCTCATCCGCATAATTAATAAAGATATTAAAGAGGCCTACCCCAATACTGACCCCTGCGGAACACTGCTTGTAACCGGTCACTAGCTGGATTTAACTCCATTCTCTGGGCCCAACATCAAGCCAATTTTTCACCCAGTGAAGAGCACACCTGTCTAAGCCATGAGCTGCCAGTTTCTCCAGAAGAATGCAGTGGGAGACTGCGTCAAAGGCCTTAAGTCTAAGTAGACCACGTCCATGGCCTTTCCCTCATCCATTAGGTTGATGCAACAGAAAACACTGGAGATGATAAGATATTTGTAATTCTGATACCCTAGGTGTGATTTCTTAGCTCTAACCTGTTCATTGTTCATGCAAAAACTAAGATATACAAACTTTTTCTAAAGAAATAGAGTCAAAAGACAACTAAGAACAATGAACTGTGAGCTGTGACAATAGTGTTTCCAAAGCATCACTTAGTGCTCCCTTGCTCTGTACATTAATTCAGGTATATTTACTTTTTAACTGCTGTTCGTGGATATTTGTCTATTGCATGATTTGGAGGAGTTTAATTTTGTGCATGTGTGTGTGTGTGTGTTTTTGTGTAAAAACCATTTCTCCTTCCACATGCCACTGATCCAAAGAACAGTGTTTGTCAAAAAAAACTGTTAAAAATCACAAGTTGTACTGATTTCTGTGCTTTTGCTTGCTTGTTATGATTCGTGAGGAAAATCCTTATCTTACAGGATTTGATACTATGAGTGTGTGTCAGCCAGGCCTGAGAGTGCATTTTGGAAGATCAGTAGTGCTTTGGTGTATTGTTAACAAGACAAAGTCAGCAATTTCTCTGGAAATTTAAGAGAACAAATGTCTCTAGGTGAAAAATATGTGAGCTGCAGAGTTTCCCTGTGCAAAAGATGTTTTTCTTCCAAAATAACTTGTAACTTAAGTAGATCTGTCAGACAACTCTTCATATCAATCACTGCAGCTCAGGCAGGATGGCACCCTACAGATGAGCTGGAAATTGACCTCCGGCCTCTAAGCCTTTGACTAATATTTTGGTTCAGTGTATTTTCTTTTTAGGTACATTAGATTTATTAAATTTACATTATCTTCCAGTAGTGATATGAAAAACTGAATCTGACTGATGTATGGACAATCTTTGTATTCACAAATACAAAGGACTTTTACTGCACTAACTAACATTACCTTTTTACTAGTCATGAAAGCCTGAAGGGTTATTTCTCTGGTGAAGCACCTCAGATTGGATGTTTTCCTGCTGGACTCAAAAGTAATTTATCTCTGCTTCCTTCCTCCAGCTGGGCTTTACCTCACTTGTACTTTCATTCCCTTTGATGAAAATATTCTTACTCTCTTTAACATTTATGATTCAGGTGATTGCAGACTGAAGATGTTTCCCCTCTGGGAGTGCAATTCTGTCACAGGATCAGGTGCAGATGGCAGAGCCCTCGTTATCTTAATTGATTATTAAAAAGATGACATATGGAAGGAATTGCTTTCTTGTCTGCTTGGGGAAATTGTAATAACTTAGAGAGTTACCAAAAAAATAGTTAGTGATATATTAGAGGGCTGGCTTTGATCTTCTCAGGAGTTCTTTCTTCTCCAAAAATTGGAAGGTGAGCACTACTTGTTATCATGTAGAGCTGCATTGTTGACAAATCACATATGAAAATAAGTCATCCACAGAATTAGAGAACTTTCATCCTTCTGCAGTAGTTGGATCATATTAGGAAAGGCAAAACTATTGATTGTGTTGAAAGAGTCCAGGAAATATGAGAATGTTAGAACAGGAGTTAGTGAAGACAAAGTGCATGTTTGCTTTGTTGTGTGGTGATACTTGTACACCCTAATATCATTGTTTAAAGAATTTTAGTTTTCCTCATTGGTTTTTAAAATAAGCTGACTAAAAGGAAACACCAATAAGCTTGTGATTTCAGAATAGTGAGAGGGCAGCACTTTTATTTCAAAGATATGGATAAAACTAAACATAGACTTGATCTACAAAGTCTTATTAGAAGGTTTGTCAAACCATGCATGTCCTAAAACTGTCAATGTCTAAATCCCAGAGCTCTCATAATGAGCTTTGTTGGAATCTGATTGTGTTTTGATGCTCTCTTCATTCAACTCCGTCATATCTGGCTGTTCACACTGGCTCTTATTCCTCAAAGGTAAAATATTCTCATAATTTTTATGGTGCTCACTGCTTAGTTATTTATAATTTATTTAGAAAATTAATTATTCATTTAGTTAGTTATTTATTAATAAAATATTTATTAGTTATCCTCATGCTTACCTGACGGAAAACTACATGTACTGTCTATTTGCCACTGTTTGCATGAACTGTGTGTTAAGTTTTCAGTATGTAACTTCATGATTTTTTGCCATGTTGCCACTCACACTTAGGAAGAGCTTCTTGTAATCCTCATAAATCCACCTCTGTCCTCAAATTATTTCTCAAAAATGTCCAGAGGGAAGCGTGATAGCCAATAACTTCCTAGAGGACTGATGACATAGCTTGTCCTGCTGAGCATTGTCCTGCATCCATCTCAGTCTTGCTATTGAACCATTAGACTATAAATGCTTTGTGGTGGAAAATTATCACTTTCGTCTATTGATTTTGCATGGCTTTTAATGCATCAAGGTCCTTGTCTTCGGTATTATAATAACACTTCTTTCATCCTCTTATACCAACAAAGAAGGAGCAAGATCTGTCCCTAATGTCCTTCTTGCTCCTGATATCTAACAATTAAATAATGCCACACTGATCTTTGAAATATTTTTGTACAGTGGCAACAGATACCACTAGAATGTGTTTCAGGAGAAAATGCAGATAGTGCAGTTTTTAAAAAAGTCTTACTACGTAACATAAATAGCGACCAAAGTGTGAATTGAAGAGTGAACAGCTCAAGCTTGCAAAACTTTAATGGTAAAATTAGAATATGATCAACTACAGAGTCTTATGTAAATCTCTGTTTCATGAGAGTTATTCATGAGGTCCTAACTGAAGTCACAAAAGTTTCTGATACCAAGCAATTTAAAAACAGTTGTGCACATGGTCTTGTCACTTTTGCAGAAGTTTATTTTTTGTGTAAAAACAGCTCAGCACTATGAATGGTTTAATCTGGTCATGAAATGGTGTTGAGCTGAGCTGGCATAATAAGATATCTAACTGCACACCAATATAAAGGAGTAATAAGAATGACCAAGAACAAAACACTTTGCTTGTTATGATCTTGCTCTGTAACCAAGAAGAGTCTTCAAAACATAACTGTTTTGTACAGTTTTTAAAGTGCTGTCCAGTCTTCCTTTGCTGCCAAAGGCCAAAGTTCATCTGTGTGCTGAGGAAGATATGACTGTGTAGTGATTTTTAGACTGAGCTGTTGTGGGTGGATAAGCATCCAGGGAGTTGGGAGGGGAAACTTTAACAGTACCATGTTTTCCTTATTTTGGATGAAAAAGGAATTCAACTGGATGAAGCCTGATGAGTTGTTGGCAGGGAGGAAGACTGATCTCTAAAAATAGAGGATTTTCACTCCTTACATTGTAGGGAAAATAATTTTTCATGTCTTTAAAACAGCAGAACAGTGGTTCTCCACCTGCATATGCATGAATTATGCTGGAGTGGAGGTTGACTTTTAGATTGTAGTTGGAACAGAAATGGATTTGTGGTGGATAAGAACAGAGAAGGAAGATGCTAGTACGTTTGATGTCTGATAGTGAAGGTGGACTTTCCAGAACTTCTCTTCCCCTGCTCTGGACCTCATCCTCTCTGTGAACTAGCTACACTGCTTCATCCCATGTTCTGTGTAATGGCCTACTAGACTGTCAAAGGAGCATTGACAGTTAACAGCCTAACAAAATTCTCTTGCACCATTTTCTCAATTACAGGATGACAACCAGGCTATCTGATCAAATCGAAACTTTATTTAACAATTTCAGTCAAAGACAGATCTTAAATTTACAGGTATCAATGCAGAAAATCAATTTAGACATATCTGATGAAAGGGAAGGCAGGTGGTCCCTTTTTAAATCTGTGAATCTACAGTTGTAGGGAAAAATAGAGAAATTTGGTTTAAGAATAATCATAGACTGTTGATAATAAAATTGAAAAGGATATGAATTTTCCAATCAACAGAAAACTTGTGCATTGGATCATGTTAGCAGGCATGTTGGCTCTATCATATATCAGAAGTTTCAATACATTAAATTCAGATCATGGTCTGTGCGTGTGATTGACTTTACATTCTTTACTCACTAGGACTGATATGGTGGAGTCAGCATGCTAAATAATGTCAAAAAAACCTTTCATTCTACTTGTTCTGAAAAGTGTATAAAATTGGTAAAGATTAATGGACAGCAGCAACATTCTGGATAGAATCCTGTATTCTTTCTTTTCCAGCATGTCATATGTTATATTGCCTTGTTACTGAATGAGCAAAATGAGATCTTAATTTAATACCTATGCTTTTGTGTTTCCTCAGCATTCGGTATTGGGAGAAAGCTCTGGGGTGTAGCTTATTTGGAAAGCTGAAGAGCAGGCACTGAATGTCTTCTAATATGATAAAAATGAACTCTGATCTACACAGCTCTTTTTAGAAAAATAGTGTTTGGGTGTATTTTAAATTAGCATTGTAAATATCACCGCTTTATACAAGACAATGACTTTCAACCCTTCCTGTTTTTTCAGTCTTGTAGCTGGTCCCTTTGCAGTACCTTCATCCTAGTATGCACATCTCTGCCAACAGTGTGTTTTCCGTTTGGAAAAAAAAAATCTCTCCCAATGAATCCATTTACCTGATGGAGTGCTTATTAGATGTCTAAATGCAAAATCCATTAAGCTAGTATAATTTAGATCTGAGACATACAATATATCAAATCACATTCATATCTGTGAAAAGTATTCCCTTCTGTCCAACAGGTTTTTCTTTACTCTACCTTGGAGATAAAATGTTTACTGTGGTAAAAAGGAGGTGGGAAGGAAGTGCTGACTGTGTGTAAAGCTGGATTATAAATGTTCAAAATTGCTCACAAAAATAAATCAGAGAAAAAGAAAGTCTACTTATTGTTTCTTGAAAATTTACATACCAAAATAATCGAATTCAGTGTAATTTTTTTCCATTGTCAAGCATTATCTGAGTCAAACTGTGATCTTTATTTCTTGTACATAATTATCTGTAAAAAAGGTACTGAGAACAACCCCGCCTACCTATTTCTTGAATGTCATTGACACTTCATTAGTAAATGTTCGAAAAATTTCTTACACAACCTAAAAATTTAACAGAGTTTACAAATGATCACACAAAAAGCTCTGTCATTTCACTTCCTTTCCTTCACCAGTCTACCTGAAATATATGTCTAAGATTACTTGCATCTTATTTGAGCACACAAAAGCATAGAGGAAATATTAAGCACACAAATGTGTCTAAAGTTCTGACCCACTCACAGTTCAAGTTTGGAACCTATATCTGGACATGATGATTGGTTTCCAAGCCTATAGAGGTAAAGTATCCTTTTCTATCTAAATAGTATTTACATTTGTCTCAGCAGTGGTGCTAGAAGAAGAATCTTCATATAGCTTTAAAGATATGCACCCTGAGAAAAATATCACAAAAGATGTCCTGCAAACCAGTCCAGAATGTTGAGCCATCTAGGTCTGCCAATATACCCCTGTCTAGACCGCGAAGGGAGGAGAACATATGTTGCACCAAGGAACAGGGTGTCTATTTTGTGTAATATGCCCTCTAGGAGAGCTGGAATTTTGCTTGGCTTTATCTATCAATTGGTCACAAAATGTTCCTGTATGAGCAGAATTACACTGGATCTATCTTCTTCCAAAATACTCAAATGCGTTCCTGGCTGACTTCGTATTCTTTTCATTATTTTCAAATGCCAGGGAGAAGCAATACAGGTCTGCTCTATGATGGGGGATGATGCAGGAGCCAAGAGTTATCACAGCACAGGCAGGACCCTCATCAACAGGGTGGAACCTCACAGCATCTGAGCAGGGTGGAAAGAACTGGGTGCTGGCAACAGGGTTTACTATCAGTCCCAGACATGGCAGCACAGGGAATCAGGTCCTGATGGAGGTAGTTGCACCAACATGGCTCACATAAGGATTGGGGTCTGACCTTACATAAGGATCATGGGACCAGGGATAGAAGGTGCAGCTGAAGGGCCCAGGTGAGAATGGGGAGGGAAATCAAGGCCTGTCAGCTGAAGAGCTGAAATATCCCCCTACCATTCTATCAGGCACTTTAAACTGAAACCAAATAAGAATATTGTGTTAGGGACGTAGAGATACCTGATGGGCCAGAGATAAAAATCCAAGGCCAACACTGGGCTGTGGTCAGGTTGTGCCTCTTAGCCTCAAGCTAGGAGAGCGGTCTCTACCTAAATATTTTATTTAGCAGTAGAGGTGCAAACAGCTGATCCTGCTAAAGATACTTTGCCCTACAGTGATGATGTATACAATGAAACGTGGCCTAATTAGATATCTGAGAAATCTCCCTTTGGATTACTGTCAGTGGAATCTTTACCATCAGGTTCGGCGTGACTAGTTCAAAACTTACATGAGGCTGAAGCTATACCTTTTTTCGTCGTTGTCGTTGTTAGCAAAACAAGATATACCTGTTTAAACTATTCAAAAGGAAAGATGTTCCATAATTCTTTCTCTCAGGTAGAAATGTGAATGTAATATGAATTTGCAAAACTGTTTTTCAGTGGTTAACTTCTTTACCTATATTTGTTAAAGCACCAACTTACTTTGCTAAGACATGGCATTTTAAATAGACATTAACTTATAGCTATCAATATTTATCCAGCATGGAGAATCACATGTAATGTGTTATCATATAATTATAATAAAGGATTTATACAGTGATGTATTATCAAGTATATTATCTATATTTGTATAATAGTAGTTTGCTTAATTGTCATGAAATGGTAGATGGTTCTAGTACATATATATATATATGCATTGTCAGTATTTTTTTTCTAATTCTTCTTATTTCTTTAAATGTAAAACAGCAAAATTTATATGTGGTCATTTATGCACAGCTTATAAAATGCCATGTAGTTCTTTTACTAAGTATTTTTATAGACTTAGAAACATTCTTTCTAATTTCTTTCTAGCTTCTGCCATGAAAAGTCTCTCCATCTTCCCCATACAACCTAGTAATCTTTCTCTGCATCTGTTCCAATTTCAGTTTATGTTTTCTAACCATTAGTTACACTCATTACACTGAGGTCTGACACAAGAGACATGGGGGTTTGAATGGAATTTTATGCCCTCACTTATTTGATGTTACCAAATACAGTATTCTCTTCTGCATAAAAATACAACATTCCTAATCATCAGTTTGCCATTATATTCACAGAGGTAATAGAAGAACATATTTCCTCTCACAAAAAGAAACACCTTAAATTATTGCAATTTATAATACTTTTTTTCAAATGTATTATGTTAGTAAAACAAACAAACAAAAACCCCAAAACTCAGTTTGGAAAGGATAATTCAAACATTCTATTCAAATTCCTCATGTTCTCAATATTCAAAAAGAAGCAGCATCTATTGTACCGTTTGGATTATTTTTAAATGTCACTCAGAACAAATGAAAACTTTTCTCTACCACCAAAGAAAAATTAACCCACCTTATAAGTTAAAAACAAAAAAAAAGGAAGAATGTCGTATCAGGTCAACAGCTACTCTATTCTATTAGAAAAAGTGAGATATGCATAGCTTCATTCCTGGGAATAAGGATTAGGTACCAGGACTTGGCATCCTCATACTGGGCATCCATTTCTCCTAAAGTGTTTGTGAATGGACCAAGGTTGCAGTGGGGCTGTTTTATGTCATCTGCAAAGAATTTGGAGTGAACACAGTAATTGCTCAAATGGAACCTTGCATAAATAGCAGTACTAGTGCTTCAGAATCCCATGGGCTGCACTGCAGATCTTTGTTCCCAAACTGAATGTAATTCTTTTGCTCAGATTTTTCGCTCATCTCCAACTACAACTTATCATCAGAATGTAGATATTACAGGAGCACTATCATAGAGCTTCTTAGTGCTGAAAATGAGCTCATATTTCTATTGACTTTGCCTTTCCTTCATTGGGAAAAAAGAAAGGAAGAAAGTAAATTCTGTGTCTTAAGAGATGCTAGAGGGTAGGCAGGAAGTATTTTGAAACTCTAACTAAAGCTATTTTTAAGAACAAGAATTGTTCTTTTGATTAGTATATAATAATACTTAATTCAAACTTACTAAGAGATGCTCCAGAGAAAACTGAACATGCTGACACACTTTTGTACTAACACATTTTGCTGTGAGAGAAGGCAGTAGCAATGTTTCAAAGACTTTCTCAATTAAATACTTGCTAATGAATTTACAGCTCATGCAATAGAAAAGGATAGACTGTACATTCAAAATATCCTGCTGCAAACGGACAGCCAGAGAAAGGACTGAAAATAAGAGAAGAAACCTGGATTACAACCTTCCGACTTTCAGAATATAGTAAAGAGTAATGATACCTTAGATGATAGGATATGTTAACTGCTCTCTCTTCTCCCTGACCAAAGGTGGGAGAGAGGAATCGTTAAGGATCCTCCTTGGAAGGCATAAATTCCATTGAACTATGTGTAGTTCCTCAGTTATAGCCCTCTGAGAATGAAAGCTATCACTACCACAAAGCTCAAACTTTTTTGGTAACAGGGAGAATTTCCTTCTTTTCCTTCCTCTCTACGTCTCTTCTCTTTTGCTGTTTCTCTCTGTTACTCTCTCTCGATCTTTCTCTCTTTCTTAGACAAATAAAGAGAAAGGCTGGAGGTAAAAAAAAAATAGGAAAAAAAAGACTTTCAGCAATATGAAGCTCTGCTCTGCAATTTCAGAACAAACTGTGACAAATAGACACAGTGCTCCTTTTTAGAATCATAGAATCAAAGAATGCCTAAGGTTGGAAGGGACCTTTTAATTTTGTTTTTATTTTTTTAAAGTGCTTGGTTATTACTATGAGATCTGGTGTTTGTGAGAGGGATTAATCAGCAGGAGTCCTTGCTCAGACTTCTTCAGCTTGTTACACCTCATACCTAAATGTACAAGATCCAGCCTCATATCCAACTGAAGTACAAGCAGTATATGTCCTGGGAAAGCCTGATTGCTTCTCGTTGGAGTGGTGCATGGTTACACCAGTTCTAATGTGTTCTTGCCTTTTTATCTTGCCTTTAACATTGTATGCTAAGCTGAAGTTAGTGCATCGTCACTTTTCTTAATAGCATTTCAATTGCAAAAGAAAATTATGCTCCACTTAAATTATGCAAAGATGTTACATATCTCTCTTGCCTTCTTAAACTGTACATTTATTCATGTACATTAACTATAATTACTGTACAGGCTCTTCATGCCAGAATATCACAAAACTATGGTTAGAATTTAATCACGTATAAATAATCTTTTCAGCAGACACGGTGTATGCAAACAGAATTCTGTGTGATACTACAGTACTCCTTGAAGCAGCAGTAGTTTTGTCACATGGTATCTACTGGTTTGGTTTCCATAGGAACCTTTTGCAATTGAATGTAATGTCATTATTAATAGACTCTACATGTGTTCTGCTTTGCAATTTTGGGTCAGTTTTACAAGTGACAACCATTTCTGAGTTTGGTATTTAAAGTTTCCATATGGATTTCTGCGATACCTTTGATTGCCTTAAAAATTGAGCCTGTAATTTTCCCTAAAGCTGTGTTGCTTCACAGCAGAATATGATCTTGCCTCACCAGAAAATCTAAAATTTTGACTCAGTTCTGGTGCTAGGACCAACCTTCTGTGCACCGCTAGCTTAGCTCACTGAGTCACTTCATGAACCTCTATCACACCGTTCAGTACAGATTAACAATATCATATACATACTAACAACGTCACCCTGAATATGCAAACCCATGATGAAGAGATGATGTAGGGTTATAACCGTGACTGAGGAAAGGCTAGAGAGGCTCGTGCTGGATCGTTTCTAAGATCACTCACTCAAAACTTGCCTGCACTAAACGCGGCTGCTTGCTTTGGAGCTTCCTGATGTCTGCTGTCAGCTGTACGGTTGCACAGGGACAAAATGCTTTCCAGCAATCAGCACAACATGTGCTTGTTCCTGGCTGGCTGCATCACAGTTTTACTGACAGAGGTGTGGCTGTTCTGTGAGAGTTACCTCTCCAGCTCAGATTTGATCAACTGGCAGTGTAAAGTAGCTTTGTAAACTAGTCAGGATCTAACCTGTTGTTCTATTTTCTACCTGCTATCCCTGATTCTGCCATCTGAATATAGATACATGGGTATATACATATATATATATACACACACACATATAGAAAGATTCAATTAGGGAAGGAACTGGCATGAAAAATTGCGGTGTTTGGTTTCAATTTTCTGTGGCTAATTCCAGCGATTTACTTTTAGCTGTTCTTGTGGGTGGAACAGTTTCTTAGGTCTTGAATTCATAAATTAAAGTTCCATTCTTAGGAACATTTAGTTCTTCCAACAGCTAATTTGAACTAATATGATTTGTCAAACAAAAGTGTCATTTCTCAGTAAGAATATGGCATTTTTTCATTTTCTGAGGGTTTTTTTTACTGTATTAACTAGGTTGGCATTTTTATTTGACATCATTGTCTATAAACGGGCAAAGGAAATAATAAGCTAAGCCCTGCAATAGGCAATAAATGAGCTCCACACAGCTGAATTAGTAGGAGGAGGTGGAATACTTGTAGCTTGGTGAAAACATATCTCCTGCATAAAAACTGGTTAAGTTAGTGCTGAAACCATTGCTCATGCAAGAACACAAGACTTTTCCATTGAGTTGTAGAAGAGGCAAGTCTGCCTGAAGTTTAAATGTCTGCTATATTAAGCAGCAGAGACAGGGGAAGTAGACTGGTCCATTTACAAGTACAAGGTCCATTTACACTTCAAATCAGGGCTCACTCTCTTGGTGTGAGCCACGACATTTCCTCAGGCTTGCTACTCAATGCAGGCTGTGTCCATGTTATATGGATGAGAAGGGAGTTTGAGTCCTAACCTGGACTCAAAAGCCAATGTCAACATCTTCCATGTGCCTTGGACAAATTATAATACAGCTACAGGACTGATATTTTGTTTTCCTGTCATATCACACGAAAACTAAACACCATTAAGAGGTTATAATATATATGTAGGAAAAAAATGGTTTGTACAAAGGTCGAAATACCGTGTAGCTTATAACAGAACTTGATTCAGAAAATATTTCTTTTTGTATCTATTTATATATTACTTATGCCTATGACGTTCCAAGGAATAGCTGACAGTATGCAGAGGAAAATGTCATCTCCTGGATAACCTCCAACTTGTTATAAGTACTGTGTAAATCTTTGGAAGATTCGGAGAATGAGTTCAGATAAGCATCCAAATACCTAAGCTCTTTGAACCTTTTAAGGCTTTGCCTAGAATCTTCCCGAGAATTTCCTTTCCTCTCCCTGTGTTTTGTCATCTTTTGGGTTTTATTCTGTCTTTGTAGCACTGCTCTTGATGTACTCTTTAACCTTCACGGTTCCTGGAAATCTCTACTTCTGCCTCTGAGCCTTTCCTCCAAATGGCCTCTCACCTATTTTCAGAAATTTTCCTCTATCACTCTTTCTCCATCTTTTTTTTCTTGAAGTAGAACATGAAAATATGATCCTTTGCTAAATTTTACCCTCCTTTTAGTCTGACTCAATACTTCTGAGTCCAACATACTAAGCAGCAACAGATTCTGTCTGCCTGTAGTAACTATATGTAATGATTCAGATGAAGTCTATCAAAAATCTGCCAAAATAAGCATCAAAAAGCTTATCAGAATCAGATTTAAAATAAGAGATCTGTACAGTCTCATTGATGCCTTGGCTTTTCTCCTCAAATCCATGCCAGTTGAGGTCTCTGGAATCGCATCATCGCGGTATGCTCCAACACTACATTGATCTGATCAGCTTGCTCAGATGAAAATTTACTTTCCTGTTTGCTGAAGGGTAGTGTTTTTTAAAGGTAAGTGTCTTAGACTTGACAGAGGAGACCTGCTGATAATGTTGGGATAGGAGAATCAATGCCTTTTCTTAGCTATAAAATTAAATTTTATGCTTCAGGGAGTGTTTCTCATTTATAGTATTGTTTCACTATTCCTGTCTGTTTTCTTTAACAACACCTATTAATTTCACTGTATTCATACAATGTAATATAAAATAGGTACTCTGAGGAATTTACATTATTAATAAATGTGATACAATATTACCCTTTTCTTCATGTAGTGGAACAGTTTTTTGATAGACAGTAGTGTTGGCCCATTCCAATGAGATTAGAAATTCTTTTTTTTTTCCCCATCTGAGAATTCTCTGCAGTCTCCTTATAAGGTCTACTTAAATTCTGACTTCACATTGCCTTTTGGCTGAATGCAATGTACAGGCTCTGTTTTACAGATAATGATCTCCTTAATTCCTGAAGAGAAAGAACTGCAGAACTGTAAACCGTAGTTTATAATAGTTTCAACTATCTCCCTCTAAACTTTTTTAATGCAAATTACATCATTTTCAAGGAATGGAGAAAATGAGTTTCTTTTCTTTTTTCTTATTTTCTGGTGTTCATACCTTTTCAGAAAAGGTTTATAGAGGAAAGTAGGTAGGCTTAACATTTATTTTTCCCTATAGTTTAATTGGAGTCAGATTTTAGACTATATGCAAGTTGAAACTAGAATTCTCAAGGACTCTTGCTCAAATAAAATGCAGTCATGTCTTCTCTGCACAGCCTTGTATAAAAAAACATGCCAGAGAAGCTGTGAAATACCTTACTTGGTGTTCAGCTGCTCCTCCAGAATGTCATATGTCACCCATAGACCTCTAACATATGCCATCTCCAAGATGATGTGTCTAATATCCTCAGGCATTTTGGTTGGGGCTCGGAATCTGTGCGTGGGCCACTGCGTCTCACCCTCAATGAGGATGTTTAAAGAGAGATGGTTTAGCAGTCACATTTTGGAGGTTATGACAATTCAAACCTCTCAAAGATAAATATCTTAGAAAAAAAAAAAAAAAAACCCAAAACAACAACAACAACAACAAAAACATGATTCTGAAGATGCATGTGAACTTATACTTAGATTTATTTTGGATTATTTGGAAAGCCCGAGTTTGATTTTAATTGAATTGGCTTCTTTCTCGCTTTCTGTAATGCTTAATACTTCTGACAAGAAACAAAGTGAATTTAAGATATATTCCTCCATATCTTTTGAAATATTGGTGCTGTGTTGTCATCCATTCAGAACAGTGTCATCCACTTGTCATGCCTTCATTTTAATAAAAACAATTCATGTATTTACAGTGGAGAAGTGACATGACCTTGAAAGATGATTGTGTTTCTTTTGCAAAGAATATACCCCTATCACTCACTGACCTATTCATCCACACACAGTCACAGGTTCTGTATTAAAAACCTCTTGTAGAGTTTAATATATTTGCCTTTGCCCTCTTAATAAATGTGTTAGAGAGAGATTTTTAGGTTTTTTTAGGGGATAACTGCTTCTCAGGAATAAAAAAAAAAAACCCACGGGCCTGGATTCATATATCTTTAACAATCTAAAAGTTTGATGTGTTATCTCCACAGCTTGTCTAGATTTCCTTCACAGCCTAGAGCTAAAATAAAAGGATCCTCAGACAGTGACTTTTCACAGATAAAATATATCTCAAGTTAGATTGCTTTTGTGACATACCTCTCTCTTTCTCTGTTCCTCTTTATAGGCCGAATCTATACGAACTACTTAAACCAGACATCTAATTTTTAGCTAAGTAAAATTAGATGTTAATCTTGGGCAAGTGTCTTGAATTAATGTTGATATGTAAACTAAACAGTTTCTGCATGTATTAAAACCACGAGATTCCTGTCTTCATTGAATTCATTTCTTCACTTTCAACCACAATCTAATGTAAATATATTGGAAACTCAAAATTATTCTTAATCACAATGAATACAAATCTAAACCTCCATGCAGTTTTTCTACTAAACTCTGCTGTTTCTAAAATCAATCAGCATAAGGACATGTGTTTTGTGCTGGATCTCTCCAGGTATTTGTAATAGTCTGACTGGAGGAATGGAGTTTTCTGTGCATATGCAAAACCTCAGCACTTAGGTGGCATTCATCTCACACAGGCCATTCGGAAATTCTTCTTATAATTGTCTGAAAATGCCTGAGGATGTTCTGAAGATGATCTTCAGTTTAAGGACTTTGTTACCAGGTCTCAAAGTAGAAGGTTGATTCTCCTGCTTATACAGAGTGCCATTTAAAATGTTTTAAGATATCTATACATATTTTGATGCAAGATCTATAAGGATCTGTGGCTTTATGGAATGGCAACTACAACTACTCTAGGATATCCAAAATGAAATTAAATGTCTACGTTTGGGCAACAAAACTGGGCCACAAAATGCTATATGATTTAAATCACCCTGGCAAATGACAACAGACAATTCACTACCTCAGCATTTTCAGTGCCAACTATTTGGGAAGCACATTAGAGAAATCATCCAATAAAGAAAAAAAAGCTCTCAAGGTTTAATTAATGATATTGATGATAAAGGTTCATCCTGGCAGCATTGTTTGGCAGTCCCAGTCTCAGTTGGACCTCTACAAAGCAACAAATATTTCAACAGGGATTTTTCTGCAATTTGTGTTTTGGCCACTGGAGCCTGCTTTTGTGCCACTGAAGGTGGTTGTTCAGGGTTTCTATTTGTCTTGCTCCTTCTCTTGAATTAAGGACTGAAAAGAACTCCTGCAAGTAGATAGAGACTCTTCTTCATAGCTCTATATATCTTAGGCTGCTCACTACCACTCGTGTGGTTGCCAGCCTCCTTGAAGATGTCCTAGCTCCTATGGGAGCTCCTATGGGGTATGTTTAATAAGCACACTTTTAGAGTCCTCAAAGGCTGTGAGCCTATGGCATACCATCCTGCAGCACTCAGCACCCTAATAACCACATCCCTGTCAGCTTCCCAGCGAGGCTTCTCAGCAGGTTCAGCCTTGCCACTCCCACTCCACTTGCCAAGTTTTATGCAGTACCTAACATGGGTTCTGATAGGGCATTTTGCTGATAAATATGTTTATATGCAAATCGTTTGCAGATCCATCGTACTTACAGGAGATGTCATTCATGGAATCAAACCATACTTCACAACTATGACTACATCAAGACCACAGCCCTTAGCAATACCGTACACCAAAAGCAATCACTCAGTTATGTATCAACATGGATCTGCCATCAGACACTTATGGGAATGACACCATAGATTTTTTTTTCTCGCCAATACAGGGAAATCAATGCCTTTTTGTCTCTTCTCTTCAATGCGTACATATAATAGTGAAAATGCATTCAAATCTATCAAGTAAGTGTGGATTATCATGAGCCATTTTCTAACCTCATTAGCTTTGGCATTTAAAGATTTACCACTTATTTATTTTTTTTCAAGTGATTAATTTCTGCACCATGCTGCCTCTGTTAATTTAAAATTATCAGTGCTGGTAATGTGTTATATAAGTATGCTTCTGTGCAGGAAAACACTCTAATATAAAGGTTAACATTTAGAAGAAAGTCAGAAACGAGGAAAGCAATGGAGGCAATTTGAATAAAATTTGGAGAATTAGGCAACCTCATCTGTTTTGCCCTTGTTCTCTTCAGTTCCTGAGACAGGCTGCTGTGTAGTTCAAGCTGTACTTTGCTTTATATGTATTTTGTGCTTGCCCTCAGGAGAGGTACAGTCAGCATAGGAGCCAAGGTAATGCAAGCCAGTCAGCCCAAGAGCAGTTGAAAGGTTACGGTTATACATATAGGAACATTTTGTACTGCACTGACCACTTTAATAGATTTGGTCTGGGTCAGAGATGCAGGAGTATATCTGGTTCTTCCTCTAACACTGTTTGATGCAAGATACATTCAACCTTTTATCAGTTTGCCTTTTTCTTTTCTTTTTTTTTTTTTTTAAAGACTACAAAATCTTATCAAAGCTTTTATCTTACCTCTTAAGCTGTTAGATACTTAAAAGATAAAATCTTATCCTATGACAAGCCAAACAGGTTTTTTATCTGGGGTCCTTTTTTTTCTTTCATTGCAGAAATTTGCATTTTTTTCTCCAGACACCAGTATCAGACATAATACCATCTCATTTTCATGTGGGAGAAGTGTCAAAATTTATAGATTGATTGAAAGATCGAAGGGCTAATATAGTAAGTGCCAGTATAATCAGTGATAATCTCTAAAAGGTAGATGTTCATGAGCATGCTTACTCTTAATGGACAAGCTTACACAATGAGCCTGTAAGAGATGAAGTACCATCCACAGTGAGAATTATTCAGTGTTTAACAAAATTTTATGTAAAGGACAGACTCGAATGTCTTTGCTTTTTTTTTTATTCTTCAGAGAATAATTAGGAAACTTGGAAAACAATTCTGCTTTTTTCTTTTTTTTTTTTTTTTAATCTCAGTGAAGAGGAAGAAAATCCTTATGTTGTTCTTTATTTAGGTATCTGAGTTAGGGATTTACAACTCTATTACCAGCAAGGAACTTCATGAGAAAGGTTTATATTCACCTAATGTTCTGGGCAAATAATACCTTTAATAAACTACATTTGAAAAGAAGACCTGGCCTTTTTTTGCCATATCTTCTATAGCAACCTGACCTGGACACTAGCTAGATGCCAGAAAACCTGCGGCAGTAATGAATTCTGGCTGATTGCCAGTTACACTGACTCAACTCACTGCAACGCTAAGTCTTCTGTAGAAGCCTATGGCGCAGTGACAGAATTGCTTTCAGCTTGGCAAAAGCAGTATAAACAGACCTATGGGTTGAGACTACAAGTGCACAAGAGAACTGTAAACAACTTGACTTCAAGAATCCCAGTTGAATAACAGATCATGTTCTACTACAGTTACAATGCTAGATCTCATGAACGTAACCTTCACAAAGGATAAAAGCCACAGAGAAGGTTGCATGGTGCACATTTCTTTGTATAGCAAACATGCAGAAGGAGAAAAATCTTTATTACTTTGAGGACAAATAAAAAAGTTCCTTACTAAAAACTAAACAGAAAAAACCCACCCAAACGCAGTTACACACACACAAGAAAAAAAAATTCAAAAAACCTTATGCAATCTGTAAAAATTTACCGCACCTTGTAAAATATTTAAATAAAAACAAAACAAAACAAAGCAAGTAAATCATAGAAAGTAAAAATACTAGCTAAGTTCTTGGGATTATGTCTTTGCTATCTGGTCTCAAGGGTCAAAGGAGTTTGCTACTGTCCTTAGAATTCAAGAGGACACAGTGCAACTGATGATGTGGGTTTACATACTATTGATGGTGGTCATTTTCTGAGAGCATAAACAGTGATCCACACAGAATTACTTTTTCATGTAAATTTAATAGTCATATATTTCATCATCAACTGAAATTAATAGCACACCCGTGAAACCATTTCTTGTGCAGTAAAGTGTTTACTTTTCTTAATTTTACCTGAAACAAATGTCTGCAAGCCATCTTGAACCTAGACAACTTCTTTCTCTTCCTGGCTGTCCTTCTGGAGAAAAAAGTTTCTCCTTACATGGAATCAGAAGCCCTCCTCTTTCAGTGAATCCTTGTTCTCTCCTGCCCACCTACCATTCCCCATTATGAAGAACCTGACTATGTCTCTCAATGACCACCTTGAATGTTTGGTCCCCCCGTCCTGCCAGCCCTAGAGCTTTTCATTCTCCAGTCTGAACAAGCCCAGATTCTTCAGTTTTTCCTCATAGGGCAGGTATTCTGGCCCCTATCCCATTTGGGTTGCCCTCCACTGAACTTGCTTAGTTTATTGCTATCTGTCTTGTACTGAGGGTCTTCAAACTGGGCACAGCATTCTAGATGCAGTCTGATGAGTGCTGAGTAGAGAAGGATAATCCCTCCCTTGATCTACTGGCTGTGCTCCTGTTAATGCAGCCCGGGAGTCCGCTGGCCCTCTTTGCTGCCAGATCACGTTGCTGGCTCATGTTCTGCTTGCTGTGAACAAGACCAAAAGTTCCTTTTCTGCAGAGCTGCTCCCCAGGAGGCCAGTCCTCAGTGCAGGACTGGCTCTGCATTTGTTCTTTGAGAATTTCTTTCTTTTTTTTTTTGGTCAGTCCATTCCTCCAGTCTGCTTAGGTCCCTCTGGATGACAACCCTGCTCTCAAGCGTATTGACTGGCCCCCTCACCCCACTTTGGTAGCACCTGCAAACTTGGTGAGAAAGCACTCTGGCCCCTCTCCAGGTCAATGATCAAAAGGTTAAAAAGGATAAGTTTCTGGACATATCCCTGCAGTAATGCACCTCTCACTGGCATCCAGGTAAGGCTAAGACCCAATAACTACAACCAACTGAGCCTTATCATCCAAATGTTTTTCTATACTCATTTGATTTTGTTCAATTCACATTGTAACATCCTCACTTGGATACAGGAATATTGTGAAATATGAAAGCCTTGATAATTTTTTTTCTAATTTCTGTTGTCAATCTCCTTTGCTGAAGTTTCAAGCAATATTCTTGTCCTACTTACATGAAGAAAAGAATGTATTCCTTTCCCTTTTATATCGATCTGTCACTTCTGATGATTCTTACCAGATCCACCTATTTAACATAAATTTTATTTAACTTCCCTGTTTAACATAAAACCTTCCTCTTTCAGTGTTCACTCAAAGGTCTTCTTTCCTAGACCCCAGTCATGCCATAATTACTTAGATATGCACATACACTCACACATACGGATGCACACACATAGATAAATCAATGTAAATGACCACTTTGCATTTTCTTTTGTAGATATTAGTGGACTTCTCATTCACTTTAATAAGCATGTTTTTTCTAGTTTTATGACATATGTACAAATAGACCATGCAGCTAGTGATGTGACCAGGATAGCTAGGATTAGTGTGGCATTGCCCTAATATACTGTTATGATTTTAAACTAGTTCCTGCAATATTCTGTGTCTCTGTTTAATCATCTATAGAATAAGAGTATATAGGAAAAGAGAAGATTCCTCTCAGATCTTGCTTTGCTGAGCTCGAGTAATCGTATACTGTCTAGTACTAGTGATAGGGATATGGAGGATGTTCGAGAGGTTTTCTAGTCTCTTTCCAGCTCTTGGCAGCACATTAGATCCTATTGGGAAAGAAAAAAAAAATGAAGGAAAGGTTGTGTAGTTCTATGATTCATGGGCAAAGTCCGAAAGTCTTCGGAAAATGGAGATATTTGTTCTCAGATCCCTACTGAGAGTAGTTAAACAGTGATTTTCCAGCAACATTTTTTGTAGCTTTTCAAGGAAAATATACTTATCCCAATATTTCCATATCACTAGGCTTTCTGTTCCTCATCCAAAAATACAAGAATGCAGGAGCTCCAAAAAAGGTGAAAATATTCATATTCATTTTGGCAAGTCCATATATTTTCTATAGATTAATCCTTTTAAACAAGTGACTTCTTAGTTTTTGCTAAAGCTTTGTGTAAGCAGTAAAGCTTAAGACAAACTTTTGGCAAAGAACTTTTCATCCTTGATGATTTAACAAGATCATAAACAACTGAAAAAGTCACACAATAAAAAGTCTTTGGAAACATTAATTTAACCTAACAGAATCGTTAGTTCTGCATATAATAAAAATAAATTAAACACAGCTGAGAAATCGTTTTTTTTCCTTCGAAAGTTTGTTTTCTAAACTTACATATCTGGGATATATGTATGTTCTCCCATATACTCTTTTTCTACAGAAGATATATATTTTTTAATTTATAGCCATATACATGTCCACTGAAACATAATTAGAGATGTTCAAAGATATGGGAGAAGATAAAGTTGAAATAGAAAAGTGTGGAGGTCTAGTAAGGTGGGAATGGGTCAAATGCAATTCCTCAAATTCAGACTCACTCTTCTGATTTTATGGTGAAGTTAAATTTGCGTTTTGATATTAGCATGTGCTGGTGTACATGTATCAAAATCTCTTGAGAGAATCTCTTTTCCTAAACTCTTCCTTAATACAAAATATATTTTCAGGATTCCCTTATTTCATATGTTTTTTGCCCTTTTTTGCTTGACAAAAATCTGTCAGAAATTGGGCAATTCCAAAACAATTTACTTGTGATTGTAATCATTGCATCACCAATCACAGAAACCTAGGCTTAATTCACATACTCCCAGCTATTTATAATTACGTCTTGCCGAAGATATTTTGTCTCAATGACATATATAAAATAATTTAACGAAATGCCTTCTTCCAAAAATGGTAGTTGTAGTTTTTATTAATACACACCCACATTCCCACATGAGAAAACACTGTACTTGCATTTTCATGAGATTTTATTTGCATGTTTTAAAAAAGGCTTTGCAGTAATTTGTAGTAAGCAACAGTTTTGTGGGGGGGTTTATTTGTTTAATAGCTGTGTTTATTATGTGCAACATTGCAGGATTTGAGGCAAAGAATTGTTAGACTCAGGATACTGGAGTGCAAAACTTTTTTTTTTTACCTGTTCTTTCTCTAGGGCAGAGATGTGATCTTAGGTCATAGAATCAGTTTCATTTTGCATTTGGCTGAAATTAAAAGGAGAAAAGCAGCAAAAGCCAATCTGATTAGATTCACTTTTATTTTAATTTCTCCTTTATGTCTGGTTTTAAGAAAGTAGAAACAGATACAAGGGTATTGAATATTATCAGTCAGTCATGGGATAAACTGCCCAAAATTCATTGTTGAAACTTGAGCAGGCATAAACAATTTTCCTTACACTCTTTTTTTTTTTTTTTTTTTGCTTCTCAAGTACCAAGTAACTTACTGAAAAATACTGAAAAATGTAGTAAGGTGCAGGTCTGTTAAAAAGGCTGCTCTTTCGCAAGACGCAGAGCTGTTAGGGAAAACTATATATTTAAGGAAGCATTCTCTAACCTTTTGCTTTGTTCTCACAAATAGTCCAGATAATTTAGCAGTGTATTTTTAAAGAAATTGGATTAATTTGCTAAATAGCTTTGCTGAGATTTCAGATACATGACTGGGAATATGCAGTATGATATAATTTTGATTACAATAATAGTGTTTTTATTTCATGTTAATATAGTGATTATTATAAAGAAATATTCACATCATGTCTGTCAAATTTACAAATGGAGCTAAAACAGAAAACTTCAGCTCTCTAGAAGGTAATTTTCAAATACATGTATCCTAACTGAGATTTCCAGAAATATCCAGACTAACTTTTGCCTAGGCCTTTACCAGGGTGCAGACTGGAATTCCATGGGTCAATCAAAGATGTGCAATGAATGATGCTGTTGTCTTTAGGATTTTGTGTCATTTCTTATAGAAGTTGATATGTACATAGCAAGTATGGTCACGGACCACAGACTGTTAAATGTTGCCTTGCAGATAAGAACCTACAGAAATCCCTGTTGATTATGTCTTAGGATTCCTTTATATTGCTAAAGAATTATATTAAACATTTTTTTCTGAGTGCCTTTTGTGCAAAATCATTTGAAGAAGCGCTCTGAAAAGACCAAAATTAAGAGGGTCTATGTATATTGAACATCCAGGGCTTCTCAAGCAAATTTAATGGGCACTTTGGTATCTTACTCATTGTCAGAATGAAAGTTTATTAATGCTAATAAACTTTCAAATATAGCAGTGGTTACTGAGGTAGAAAAGCCTGTGAGGAAATGGATATCTTCACTGAAAAGGATTTTGATTGTATCCAGTAAAGAGAGTCCAAGATGTCACAAAGAACAATGAGGAAATGCAGAATACTGAATCGCTGCTCATCAACTGAATATTGCCCATCTAGTACATTAAGCTGTAGATTTTATGGAAAAATACAATGGGGACTATAATTAGTGATTTCCTGTACTGTTTATGTAAAGGAGGGCTGAATTATGATTGCATACATAATCATCTCGGTTATGGCATTGCTTAAGCCTGGAAGGGTTGAGCTTGTAATTGCAACACTACTTTTTAGCACTTATTTTGCAGATGTTATATACATATGAACATATATATAAGATGGTTTTTGTTTGTGTGTATTTACATTGCAAATGTGATATACTACTATAGAAATAGTTTGGAGAAGATTATGCTAGCCTAAATAAGAAGACAGAGTATTTTTATCATTGGATACACATAAAAATTAGAAAAGTAGGTTGACCTGTCCAGTCCTCAGGAATTTTATCCCATCAGGAAAATTTAATGGATATATTTTCTGGCTGAAGTTTGGGAATTAAGAGGCAAAAAGAGATTTGTATGGTTTTGTAGATTTAAATTCAAGAGGTATCCCAAAGAAGAATTATGGACCTTATCTAAAGGCAATAAGAGTTCTATCATTATCTTCAGTTGAAAGAAATTTAACCTTAATTACTTTAAATAGAAGGAATTGATTCTTCTTGGTTAACAGCTTTACAAATAAAACCAGTAAGTGTTGACTGTGTTTTGGAACAGTTAGGAAAAACAGATGCTCATACCAAAAAAAAATATCAATGAGCTCTATATAACTACAACTCTCTAGCAAATATATTGTGACTTTAACATATATTCTTTCAATGCAAGTGCTGTGTATTAATTAGTTAATGTGCATGAGGATTTTGAAGAGCTACTTAAGTACTGATCATTAATAATAATTATCCATATAAAATGTCTTATTATTATATGCCAGAGATAAGTGTAGTTACATAGTTGTGTCAAAAACTTGCCAAACCTGTAACTACTGTGAAAGAAGTAAACTGGCCAGAAGCCCAGCAGATATTAAAGACCCTGCTTAGTGTGTCATGCTTTCAAGAATGAGGACTTATTCTGAGCTGGCAGAAAAGTCAAGTACATTCTCATAGGCATTGCACAATAAAATTCAAGCTCCTGTAAAATTCAAGGCTTCAGAATGTAGTTCAAAGTGTATTAATGATACACTGTAAACTTTTAGACATTCTTCTCCATCATTTCAGAGTAAGAAGACTGGCTAATGAATTAAAGAAAAGGAAATATAATACAGAGATATCATTTAAGCAAAGAACTGACAGCAATTAGGAATAGTTCTCTAAACATACCAAAACTATAAACTTGCACATTATAAAATGTAAAAGATGATATTCTTAAAACAAAAATCCTATGCATTTTTTTAAAAGAAAAAATGAATTAAAATCTTTACACTATATAAATAAGCTTTGAATAAACTGATGATTTTTTTCATCTACTCTTTCATAATTTTTACCTTTTTTTTTTAATTGTGAATCAGATAACAACATATGCTCTTGGAGGCATTATATTGAGTGAGTTTTCTCTCTTATACCTATAATTTCAAAGCATATCTACCAATACGCTAGATATATTTACTGGTAAGATTGCTTCCATGTCTGCTTCTGTCAGAATAAGCAGAATCCTTTGGTTTAGGCATATGAGACTCACTCACTCATTTACCATGGTTATTTAATCTAATCATGATGTTCTTTTCATGTTTTCCTCTTTGCTAAATAAAGGTCATTAGCTGTCAGTACAACTTGCATAAAATATGATGACATTGGTAATGTTGACAATATTGCAAGAAGAAGCATTAAATACTGGGGGAGGATATGGAGTGGGAATGGCATAGAATGAATTTAGTGCACAGATACCGGACAAGGTGATCAGTATTTGTGATGAAAAAGACCATGGAAATCCACCAAAATGCTATCTATTTTGAAAGAATTACAATAAAACTGTTAAATTTTCATGGAATGTCTTATAACACATTATAGATTGTCATTTGGATGATACACAATTTAATGCTGTTGGCTGACACATACAAAATGTTTTTAAAATACTGATTGTTCTACACTTCTTCCAGTGCCTTCAAGCTTGAAATATCGAGCTATTTTGAAAAAAAAAAACAAGTAACAGAGAGGAGGAATTTCATTTGTCAGATCATTGGCATTTAAACTATAAATACTTCATTATTACTGAGAGCATTTAAAATACTGACAAAACAGTTATTTGATTAAGAAAGTAATTTTATAAAATATACAGTGGAAAGATCTATATGAAATGTCTTCTTAGGTAATTTTTAGCAACTACAAAAATGTTTTTTTCATGTAAAACATGATATCATTAAACTATTCTCTAGACCACAGCAAGTTTGAAAAAACTGTCCATGCAAACAGATATTAATGTGCCCTCTTTACCAAATGAAATAACTTATCTTTTTTGTTGTTTGTTTTGCATTACCATTATGGCAATCAATTAAGCATAGCTGGCTGTATATCTTGTCAATGTTTCAGAAATAAACCGGACTGTTGCACATCATTGTTTCAAATAAGTCGCAAGTATTGTTCAGTGGAGAGAAAAACTGTTATTTAAACTGTTATTTAAATAATTACAGTTAAAAAAAAAGTCTGTTTTTCATTCCAGGGCTTCTAAGGTGTGCTGAGTTTTCTATGAAACAAGCTTTGAAACAAAATCAGTATTTTTTCCTTTTATTGTGCAATTGAATTAATACTGTTTTAAGGTTTCTTCTTTCTTCTACTAAAGAAAATAGCAAAAATCTCACTGAATGAGTATAAGGGGAGAAAAAAAATGATTATGGGATTTGGCAGTTAATGATTAGATGGTATCCCATCAAAATTAACCAATCTTTTCTTAGAGATTTCAGATCCAAATATGTGGCCCTTCTGGTAGAATAGCACCTGCAATAGCATCATCAAAGATTAAAGAGAGATCAAAGTACTGAGAAAATATCAAGCATTAATAGTTCATAGCAACAAAAAAGATTAGATTGTTTGAAATGTAAGAAATAATGCTGCCTAGGAGGTAGAAATAAGTAAAAAAAAAATGAAGAGATGGAACTAAAAGATACTTCAGAAACCTGAATAAAGAAGTAGACTCATAATTTTGAAATCATGTCTCCTGTTGAACAAATTCAGAGAGCAGAGCAAAAGGGGTTCTTACACCCGTTGTCATAGGCTTTGTTAATGTTCAGAACATGGACAACTAACAGTTCCCTTTGCTATTATAATTTGTTCCATACTGTACAGCATTAAACATTTGACATTTATAGCTAATCATTTAGTTAAATGTTTAATGTGTTTTTCAATGTATTTTGTACAATTAAATTCATCAAACAACTTGAAATAGCGCATACCCATTATTATAGCACAGTAAGATTGCTTCTGGTTGGAAAATGTCAGTTAAGTAAAATTAAATATTACGATAGTTTATTGGTTCCAGCACTACCTTTGAAAAAATCTGCTGAGAGCACATTGTTGGCCAAATGTAAAGAGAGTCAATAGTCTGGTGTCTAGGACACAAACCTGAGGTATCACTGAGACGGTCTCAAATTTCTTCTCCCTGAGATTTGGATTATGTTCTTTAACCCGCTTTCTTACTGCCCAGGTTTGTCCCCTAACCATTAGCTTTTCTAGGCATCCTTCTCTCTAAGGCTTGTTGAGGTGTTCTCGGCTCTGTCCAGTCTGGAAGTGAAGAGCTCATCTCAGTGTTACGAAGGCTGGAAAACCTGTTTCCTATCCAGATCCATTTGCAATCAGTAGTTTGATTTATGTTCAGTATGAAGGTCTTCCTCTAAGTCTTGATACAGAATGAATTGACAAAAATCTACAGGTTTTACTCCATTCTCACACTTCGCAATAAATACTGACCTACAGTCCCTTGCTTTTAGTGTGCATGCTAAAAGTCCAGTCAGGAATGCTTGATCAACTCTGAAAGTCCTTCAAAAAGACATGAGGAGTGTGTGTGTGGGGAAAAGTAAGATCTGAGTTGCAGTTCATTTTGCAGACTTGTCCCTTACCAAGATTGACAGCTCACAAACTCTTAAACTCTGGGTAGATAACTTATGGGTTTGCTGCACCAAATCCCAGCTCTGGCCTCTTTTGTAACCACTGACTTTCTGCAGAGCAGCTGGTGACTGGTAATTTACTTCTCTGATATTGAACCTGTCATTCCTGCAACTTCTCTACTGTGTTTCCAGATGAACTGTTGCCTGAAATTAAGTTCTTCCTCATTGCAGGTAGTAGTAGCAAAAAGTATACGTTTTTAGGATCCAGTGAATACATGCTTTGCAATTACCACCCCGTAGAGATTTTGCCTACAGGTTGCAAATAATAATTTCTGAGAAGCTGGTAACCTAGCTGGTTGACAAAACATCAGATAAGTTGTTCAATTTCATCTTGGGTTTTTTTTTTGGGGGGGGGTCATTCCTTTCTGCTTTTCAGAAAGAATGAGACATTTGTTTTATTTGGAGAGCCTGCAAATATATCAAAGTATCATTTGTTTGGTCCTGTTGGAAACACAATGGCTATGTCTGTACTGGGAAACTAAACAGGATCAGGCATGGGTTCAAGCACTCCATGTGATTAACTATACTGTTAATTGTTAGTATGATCTCTAACTTGGTTTTGGTCTTTGCCAACTGTGCCTGGGCACAGTGAGGGAGCCACCAGAGACAGAGGATAATTCCTAATAGGCAATTTGGACTTGGCTACTCTGTTCTGGGAGGGAAGAGGGTTTAACTCTGTGGACCAGTATGAGCTGTGGCGTGCCAGCTGGCCTCAGGTCCACAGAATGATCCATGGCTCATTTTATTTACTGGTGTGCATGTAGGCAGTAGAACTAATGCCAGCACAGCAAAAGGCAAAGAAAAAAAGTTTCAGCAGTCAAAAATATTTTCAACTTGATGTTTGCAGCACTTTAAATCGTCTTTTTTTAACCAAGACCTGCATAAAAGCTTATTTTGATGAGAAAAAGATATAATTTTTAGTTATAGCTCAAAGGAGCTAGCTTCGTCCCTTTAATTTAAGCTGCCCAAGCTAACAACTGCTCTAGGGAAGCATTTTACATGGTGCTCAGAGTGATTTCATACTTATCTATTTAATTATCTTCACTCATAATAAACCCTGCTTTGTAACAGTAGGTAGTGCTCTACCTTGTTCTAATTAATGAATCAGTTAATGGACAACCTGTGGAGTCAGAATATGCTAATTTAGGCAGACTCTACTTAATTTGGTGAAACCCACTGATGCAGTTCAAGCTGTCAAATAGAGCAGGCCTTCCATACAGAAACCTATATTCACCAACAGTAAAACTGCAGACAAAAACAAAGAACTGCTTCTTTAAATCTATCTCAGCACCGAGAGAAAATACCCCTTTAAATGAGGTTTCTTTAAAGATTTTTTTCATGAATAATGCATTAGAGTCACGAAGTAGATACCTATGATTGTATATTAACGTGTATTTCTAAGGCACAATCTAAGCATATGGCTGTTCCATGCTGAACCTGCTTTTGTGTAATGAGAACTAATGATTTTGGAATCCTGAGGGTCTGTGAGGCCATGCTGGATGTGTGGTTCTGCAGATAATGAACAGAAAGCCGTGTACAGCACTGGCAAGCCGTCAAAAGCCTGGGTACCTGCACTTTGGAAGGGAGAGTAGTATGGTTAACAGGAAAACCCTGGAGATTACTCCAGTCAAACAGATGTCTTTCAGAATATGGAACTCAAATAATGTCACACACAAAACAGGAGATGAAAAGTCAGAGTGATAAGATGGATTTTGAATAGCAAATTTCTAAATAGAGAAAAATAAACATTTTGCATGAAACTGTAAACAAGAAAGCTTCTAGGGAGTTAATTGGTATGTTCACACAAATATCAGAGAGTAGCAATTAAAAAAGACAAGAACATTACAGAGAAGAAATTATCTCTACTCGCAGAGGATCTTCCCTTAAAAGCAAAAAGATCAGCTACTATCAGACACAAAGCGTCGGAGAAAAATGAGTACACTGATGAGTAGTAACTACTTAGAACAGGATAATGTGTATTTTGTGTTCCTCAGTTTAAGGATAAAACTGCTGAGTATACAACAAAAGTTTGGGACTTCCTATTAAAGTCTTTTGCAATTCTGAACTCTGAAGTTTGAGTGAGTGTGTGTGGTGATGAAGTGTATCTATCTGTCTATTGAAAATTGCTTTGAGAAAGATCTTGAACCCTAAATACTGACAAGTTTTCTTTGAACAAGAAGCGCATTGTTTGAAACAGTATTTAAGAATTGAGTTCATAAAACTTTTTGGTGTGAGGAAGAAAGACAAACCAGCTTGACTTTACCCCTGAATATGGTGAGGTTTTGATCCTGAATAGTTCCTGTATAAGTCAACGAGATAGTTGGAGCAAGAAGACTGGTGACATTTTACCTGGTTTTGAAAATATTCCCCTTGGGAAGAGTTTAGGAAAGCTAAGTAGTAAATGGATTAAAATAAAAGTTCTGTCATAGATTAAAAAAAGATAAAAGACAGAAAAAGAGTTTATATTTCATTGAGAAAAAAATTAAATGAAGTTTCCTGGTTTTCCATTTCTTTTGAACAAATATTCAAGTAACAGTAAGGAGCAAAGAAGTGGCAATATCTACAGATAACAAAGTTACCAACATTAATCAGGAATCATTAAACAGGAAAATGATGAAAGACCTAAGGACATAAGAGGGGCTATACTGCGTCAGATTACAATACACTTTAGTCCGGTACGCTATTTCTGACAGCAAATGCAGAGGGAAAAAACAAAGCATACTAGGAAAGACAAACATTAATACTTTCTGGAGTATATCTTCTTACCTTCTAGGTATCTGCAGTGCAGCCTTCCTGAGACCGAAGATCCATCTGTGTCTTTGCATATAATAGATTCAGAGAATCTAACGAGTTAGATGTGCAGCTTAATGGCAAATGAAATTCAATAAAGATAGATGCTAAGTAATGCATATTCCAGTAAATAATTTGATTTATACACATTGCTAGGTTCTAAATTAACTGAAGCCACTCGGGGAAAAAGAAAAAAGAAAACTCAGACATAAAATCCAAGACACCAATATGAATGCTTTATTATTTGTCAATCTTGTATTAACTATTTGTATTACAATAGATGCTTCAGGCACTGACTGGTCCTCTTCTGTGCTTGTCTCTTGCATAGATAAAGTCTGTGGTCTGAAAGACCTTGCAATCCAAGTGTCACAACAGACAGGCAGATGTGGGAGAACAAGGAAACAATAAGGCAGTATCGATCAGAAGCATAAGCAGTGGTGTCAGATTAATTGACCTTTGCTCGCTGTGCATTGGTGGTCAAAAAGGAAACAACATGTTAGCATGTATAATGCCATTATATGAATCAATGAGCTCTAATCATCCTATCTCAAAAGGTTAGAGTGAAAACAGAAGGAATTCAGACCCCGATGACAGAAATGAGTAGAAAAATAAAAATATAGGATTGAAAGGTTAGGAATGGGGAAACATGGCTTTACAAAATTATAAAAGAAGGTGTAATAATGAAAGGCACAAAAGATATCAAGTGGCTGATCCTAATAAGGCATGTTAGTTAGGGGGGGCATAACTGACACAAACAAAAATTCATTTGAAATGTAACTTTTCCTCACACACTGTACACTTTCTGGAACGAAACAGTAATTTTATGTCTCTGTGATCAAGACTTCAGTAGGATAGAGTTTAAACTAACTCCCTTATATAGTTGTTTTGAATAGTACATAAATTCTTATGTTTCCAGGCATAGTCCAGCCCCTAGCTCATGAAGGAAACTAAAATATTTTCCCTGGAGACAATTTAGTCCATAATTGTCCAGCATTGAGTTTCTTGCTGCTGCCTCTGAAACACTTAATGCTACCCACTGTGAAAAATAGGACATGGGATTAGATCAGTCTGGTCCAGAGTAGCAATTGCTGTGACCCTTAATGAGAAACTCTATTAAGTAGCAGAATTGAGATTATAATGTATGCCTATAAATAATTGGCAACATTTAGTTTTTAGCATGCATTTGGCTCAGTTCTGGTTCACTGCACATCAGGAGCTGCAGTAGGGCTGATATGAGCATTTCAGGGATGTCTTTCCTTCCCCTGCTTTTCTCTAGTACTAACGAAGCAGGGAGAGGAGGGGAAACCTTCTCCAAGCACAATATTGAACTGATTTAGCTCCAAATGGTACCGATAACTTCAAGAACAATTAGAAATTGCACAATGAATAATTCAGTGTTTTGTCACTTCAGGGGCTTCTAGTTCTGCCTCTATAATTCAGAGCTTGTCTCTTCCTTCCCCCTTCTCGTTAAGGAGAAATCCTAGCTGGAGAGGCACAATCTCAAGGGGCCACCTGCCTGCTTAACATGCAGGTGGCATTTCTGGGGGTTTGCAGGAAGCCCCAAGCTGGAGGCATGTTGACTCTGTGCATGTGGGACCTCTGACACACGTCCCAGCCATGCTCACACAATTTACAGTACCTAAGAAGGGATCTTCTATAGAAATGTTTTTTTTTTTTTTTTTCTGATTCCCTACATTGTTTGAAGAGTAGGATGGAATATCAAATTAAAAGTGAAACTGTATAAGCCAAGAATCCCAGAGTAGTAATAATTTGCAGAGGGACTTCATCATTTTTTCCCTGGCAGTGAAAACTGTTACTCAGTACCAAAATGGTCAAATTAAAGAGAGAAAAAGTAAGAGATGAGTGGGCAGGCAAGCACATATTATGAGTACAACAATTTTCTAGCACTTAGTCTGTGTGAGAAGCTGAAGACCTCTTTCTGTCCTTCAGAAGAAATTGCAGCCATTCAGTGACATCTATATGTATAAACAAACAAATAAACAAACAAAAATCATTCTGTGCAAAAAGCCTCCTCTGCCCTTGCTGCCTCTGTCAATAGGAGTATTGCATTCCGGTGACAAAACATTCAGCAAAAAAAACCTTACTCAAAGGAAAGCATTAAAATAGACTTCCAAGGACAACATATTGTTTCAGCTCAGAATAGAACTGTGCTTTTAAAAAGTCAGGGATTACAAGGCAGCATTTTTATAGTGCCAAGATTTATTATTGCAGTGCTGCAATTTATATATGCAACATTAAATATTAATTTATAAGGGAATAGTCAGGACAGCTAGATGAGTACTAATACTTGAGGATACTTTTTTATACTGTGCAGGAACTTAACACATCTTCAAGCACTCATTTAAGGAAATATTTGGGCCAAATTGTGGTTCATAACAAAAATATCTTCAAAATTATTGCACTTTTCTGCTGTGAATTTACATTAACTCTAATATTTTTCTGTCTAGGAAAGAAATAGCCTTCTTGCATCAGTGTCTCTCAGGAGCATGGTAAGGGGTAGAGAAGAACCTGTGTTTTGGATCAGCTTGTAGAGGTCATTGAACTGCACCCTCAGTCCTCTTTTATATTTCTCCCTCCTAGACGCCACAAACCAAGTAAAGGCACAGGATGATTTTTGTTTATGTTCTCCAATGATGTTGAACTCTAGATTTTGTTTGATGAAAGAGTCAAAATCCTTATGTAGATAAATCCCCTGGCTTCTCTGTACTGCATTTGGTAGGATGCCATTCTACGTAAAATGGCTTTCAGGAGCTCACATACATTTGGAAGGCTATCTGTAATGTGAAGCTAAATCAGCTAGACAGCAGAGAATAGCATATGTCTCAAACGTTTCTTTACTGACAATTTTGTTAGATTTTTGTAATGCAACACTTTTGCAGATAAGTCTGTAAGAGTAGATTGTTCCATGAGCCATAGAACAGATGAAATTAGTCATTAGCTGTGACTATCCAAAGCTGTGCACAGTTTGTTTGCCAGTCAGTACGCTTGGCTGACTGGGCAGTAGGTACATGTGTTGTACTGCCAAAACAAGATGTATAACAGATGAATTCTGCCTATCTTCCCCTTTCTGGCACTCTCCTCTAGCCAGCCAACGCTCTTCATGAAACTTGCAGGAATTTTATTAACTGTAAGACTCCAGCTCCTCTTTCTAATTTGATCAAAATTAGTCAATAGCAACATATTGCGGTCTGACAAATATGTGTACAAACAGCTCATCTGTATAAGTCTTAGGAAACCAATGACAAAACACAGATCAAAAATAAAATGTAGGAAGGAGCCTTTCTTCTCACTAGAGTTGAATCTTGCTCTGAAAATAATTCATACAATGGTCATATCAGTCTTGATGATACGCCTGAAAATAAAGCTCTGTAAAGCAATTCATCTTTCAAAGAGTATGTGAAGGGTTTTTTTTCAGGTTATTAGGCTATTATCTTTGTGTCTCTTTTATTTTTATGGTGCTACTGAAGTTCAGCTGCTCTCTTATATATCTGTGCTTACTAGATCTTCCACTGTAGATCACATAACTTTAGGCAATGGCAATATTATTATGTTAATATTGTTATAATATGCTGGTAATCAGTTGTATATAAATATTTCATAAACTAATTGCCTAAAATTAGAAGTGCCATAAAAAGTCTTACAGACAATACAGTCCATTCTGCTGCTTTGTAAGACTTTTATGCTCAAGTTTGTCCCTTGCTTCTTGTTATATCAGTTGACCTGATAAGAGATATTGCTTCTTCCTCCAAAGCCCGTCCTTCTCCCACACCTGCAGTCATTCTGGCTACAACAGCACTACCAGACAGCTGACAGTGCACTCAGCTCCCAAGCCATGCTGAATTGCATGGGGAAACCAATTTCTAATTTCATATAATGATTAGGATAACTATAGCAAAAATTTCACAACAAAACAAATATTCATCTTTTGCCTATAGCCCTACCATCTTCTACTTCATTTTTCTGCCAAATGTTTACATTTATGTGTTTTCAAACTAGTAGCTTCATTCACTTTCATATTGCTTCTCACCCTTTGCATGTTTCTCATATGGAAGTGCTAAATTTTCTTGTATTTCTGATCACTACTCGGTGTGCTTCAGTAACTGTCTTTAAAATTGATTAGCATTTTCTCATTGTTTCCCCTTATTCTCAGTTATACTTGTACATCTGCTTACATCTGTTCTCTTGGCAGACCATCTTTTTGTCTAGTATTTGCTCAGTGCACATCGCACTTTGGCATGAGATCTGGCTATGAAAGGGACTCCTATCTGTTCATGCAATAATTTACACACAGAAAAGTATGATAAACTGTATACCCTAGTAAGAATTAAAATATTAAAATAGCAATGGAAAATCATCATATTTTTCCCCAGAGCTTTATATATATACATATACATAAAGAGAAAAATAAATGTTAACATCCTTCACCTTTCCTTGAATTAGGTTACGATGTTTCAAATTTTTGATTCCAAAGCATTGAGAACTAAATCACTACCATTGACAGAAGGCTGAGGCAAAGACTCCGAGATCTCCATGGTAAAATTCATTCACACTCAGTGCCTGAACTAAGCATGTGCTTCGTGAAGTTAGGGAGCGGAGAACAGAATGTTATGACTAGCACATTTTAACAATCCCTTTTTAGAAATGCCAATTGCTCTGAGTAATGCAGAAAACAACAGCCCCTCACAGTGCCCAGGCCCTAATCCTGAATTTCAAAGATGTCCATGACAGGCAGCTGCCAAAATATAGTAGGTCCAGTGCCAAATACCCTAAAGCTGTTTTTCATGCTTCTTGTAGCTCTGGTCTGTACCACCACCACAGTCCTACACCGCCCATGCAGTGAGTCCAGACCACACGTGAAATGCAGAATGAAGTCTAATGTTACCTGGAATTATTTTAATACAGATATCTTTTCACATCCAGAATCTTAAAAGGGTCCCAGCTTTCTACATTTTTTTGGTCCTTGATAATCCTTAAACAAAACTACCCCCACCCCAGTCACTCTGGGAAGTCATTTTTTTCAGGTAATTTAGATAAGAGATCTTTGGATTCACTTGTCTACACATGCAATATCATTACAGAGTAAAAAATAAGTGAAAAAAAAAACAATTTGCATTTTATTAGGTTCATCTGGATGAGATTTGTTGTCTCATATGCTATTTTGTTCTTATCAAGGTACTTAACATCTTGTTCTACTACCTCCTATTTTTATGACATATAAAAGACTGTCATAGTGACAGTCACTATGACTAACTCCATGGTGACTGTTCACTAATAGTTACTCATGGTGACTATCATAGAGGAACTTCTTTAAAGGAAAAGATTGTCTGTGTGCCCACAAATTTTCTCTGCACTCATCTAAGACAGTGACATGAGCAAGAATTGAGGACCATCACAAACCTAAACACATTTTTTCCAAACATCTTTCTGTAACTTTTTCTTCTGTAATATAAATCAAACAGTATTTAAAAATCATAAATCTTAGTGAAATAGCCAACTTTATCACTTGTGCTTCTTGTCCTATGAGATCAAATGTGTGGGGAAAAACATATCTAACTCCATTATTGATCTACTACTGGAACGCAGATGTAAGTGAACATAAATTCCGTCCATCTAAACCTCTTCCACGTGAGAACTCATGTACTCAGAAACCCACCAGAACTTGAGCAGTGATCCAGTCTGCCTCTTCCCATTGCACTCATGAACCAAAGCTCCACTTAGTGGAGTTAGTGATCCATAAAACTATTTATCTGAGTAGGTTCAGGGCTGTGCTGTGCTGCACATATCCTTTCTCTGAAGCACAAACTTAGCTGTCTGATTGTAACAGAGGAGCCTGTAGGCAGCTCTCCTGTTCGGCACCAGCACTACCCAACTCTCCTTTTCTGTATCTAAAAGTGAAGCAGAATGTTCTCATGTGAGCATCCTCTTGCTTAGCAGTAAAAATGATGGATACAGTTGTTGGGAAGAGGTGTAAATAACAAAATGATGGTGAACTTCACCACAGATGGGATCTCTGCCGCAGGCCATGACCTGATTGAGAGATCCATTAGACAAAATATTATTTCAGGCTTCCTAGCATCAGGAACGTAAGATTATATTGCTAATCTTTTTTTCTGCTCCTATCAAATATTTTCATTAAATAATATTTTGATTAAACATTGTATTTGAGAGTGCATTCTTTCTGAGATCCAGAAAGCACCAACACCTAGCCAGGGCACAACACATGAAAGAGGTCTATTGAGACTGACACTGCACTTCGTGTCAGTTTTTGTTTAGAAGCTAGAGGTACGTCAGGCTTGAAATATACCCTGAGCAGAAAATGGAGAGATCTGGAAAACAATCTGGGGAAAAGAGTATCTCTCTGTTATTACACTTACTTGCTCATTCATACCGTCTGTTTCTATTTTCCTGGCATATGCTTTTTTTTTTTTTAAGAGAACAGGTCACTGGGTGAGGTCAGCTCTTGGTCTGAAGCAGTATGTCTCTTTCTGCTTTCTTTAACTGTTCAGTCATGCAAGCACATGAATTCTGTACGTACCTTCTCATGTGACCTACAATTTCTTTGACTACACGTATATTCTCCTGATGCAGGATCAGAATAGGAGACATGAGCCCTAGATCCTTCAAGAAATGTATTCTACATCAAGATTTCCAAATAAGTCTGCTAATGAACACATCTCATAGTGAGTAAGAGCATTTGCTCAGGCAGTAGACAACCTACTACCTAGATGACTCTGCCAGTTTGACATTCTTGAATGCTATCACATACTCAGTCTCCTAATATAACCCTAAAGTTTTCCCTTTCTGAATGAAAAGGCTGGCTCAGATGCCAAGAATATTTCTGTCTAGACTGAAAAATCACTGCTTCCCACTCTTCACTAAGAGGTGGCACTGTCCTGTTTTGTTGAAGATTTTCTCCTTGAGGCACTCTGCATGTATCAGAGAAACCTGAGGATTTCTGTTCCATTTTCTTCTAGTCTTACAAGCAAACCCACCCTGAGACACAGTATCACAACTACAACCTTGCAGTTCTGGAAGATTAGCTGAGAAGCCCTGTGGAGCCCATAGCCTCAGATAATTGACTGAGTTTAAAGAGTATCATAAGGAACTCCCTCAGTGCCAGACTCTCATGAATCAGTTTTCTTTCTTTCTTTCTTTCTTTCTTTCTTTCTTTCTTTCTTTCTTTCTTTCTTTCTTTCTTTCTTTCTTTCTTTCTTTCTTTCTTTCTTTCTTTCTTTCTTTCTTTCTTTCTTTCTTTCTTTCTTTCTTTCTTTCTTTCTTCTTTTTTTGGAGAAAGTTCTTTTTTTCTGCTTTTTTTAAAAGGGTTCTTCATACTCCTTTTTGGGGTAAAGAACAGTGAAGCCTCGACTGTACTTTTGATTGCTTTCAGAAGCAAAATCCCAGGGGCATTCATGTAAGGTGTTATTGTTTGGTCACTTGTCTGGATTGTTTGCCACCGCTTGGAAGAATTAAAGTCGTTGCAGAAAATAATCCTATCACATGAGAGTGCAATTAGACATTTCATAATCCTATCACTCGTGTGCTGAAATTACCATGCCTTCCTAGCAAGAGCTCTGCTTCTAAGAACAGAATGAGCAGCAGCACAGCATGAATTATTTAACTAGATGCTGTACTTCCTGTTTTCGAATAACTAGAATAACACCAGCACCACAGATGGCAATTACTCCTGGTGCAGCGAAGAAACGGTTAATGGAACCTGCCTTTTAAATCAATATTATTCATTCAAGGAAAGAAACAGCATGTACTGTGTGACGCCTATGGAGTTTTGATCGGGGCTTGATGTCACGCTGAAGTAAGTGGTTGCCATGGTGATTTGGGCATATGTCTGCGCATCGCTCGGTGTGAATGGCGAGGAGCGTCGCGGGAGGAAGGCCCATCTGGAGGCAGCCGCTATTGTTCTCCCGCGCCAAGCGCCCGCGTCAGCGCGCGGCCGCACCGCCCCGCCGGGTGACGGCTCCCCGTGGAAGCACGTTTATCCGCACGGCCATCTTCACCGTCGTTTGATCATCTGCTTGTGTTTTCTGGCTGTGTTAATGCTCTCTGTTAGTGATATTATCACAGGATCCCTATGGCTCGATGGTTCACGGGGATGGACAGATCTCCTTGAGCTTGTTTGTTTGCTTCGGCACCCTCTTCACTTGAGAAAGCACCCTTACTAAGCCAGCCTCATTGCCCATTTTCTTCCCTCCTAGAAGCAGAAGACCTTGGAAACCTGAATGTGCTTATGCACCCTATACACGTTCATGGCAACTGAAAACTGCTTGAAATAGATCCTTGTATTAAATCATCATTATTAATTGCCAGCATATGTTTCTAGAACAAAGACTGGCAGTTTGGCACACTCCACCATGATTATTGAATATAACTGTTTATTAACCAATTAGGTAATGAGCTAGTGCGCCAGCAGCATTATGAAGGATGGGCATTATTACTCACTGGAAGATGTCAGAAAAAATTATTTCTGCTACTTAAGGACAATGTGATAAGACATGATCTTGAATTTCAGATGAAGTCTGGAGGCTCATTTCTCTTCCTACTTAAGCACATTATCCAAAGTAATGTCTCATAAACTTCTGACAGAAATACTAGGAAGTTACCATCTTGAATACTGTACATGGTAAGAACACGTTATGATGGAAATAAGAGATTAATTTAACTATTTCCCCCTTTTTTCTCATTCTTTCCCCCTTATTTCTTTTTTCTTATTCTATTTTGTGTATCTCTTGTTATAAGTAAAGGTACATTAGAGCTAGACTCCTCATTGAAAGATGTTCAAAAGGTTTTTAGTAGAGTCACTGTATGCCCCCTCCTTGCTATCATTCTCAGGACTAACTGAATTGAACCCTTATCAAATCAGCTTTCAACAGACACCGGTCAGAATAAACTATTGAAAAAAAAAAAAAAAAAGGGTAATTTCCAAGAACTGTAAACATTTCAATCAGGGGGGATAATCTTGCCAGGGATTCTGGGTCATTACTTAGCCACTGAACTTGGTCTACATTCACGGATATAGGTGATAACGAGATGAGAGCCGGAATATCCTCAGTCCAGATGCAAGTGTAGCATTCACAGCTCCAATCGCAGTGCATGCTAACTTTCCTAATGACATACTGCATGTAGCTTTGTGTTTGCAATCTGTCACACTGCAATAAGTAATACCAACGTTTCTTTAGCCCTAGAGTCTATGACACAAAAAAGTTTCCTGAGGCAATGCAGTCACCTCAGAAGGACTGTGCAGCAAGGGAACAGGGTCTTTTACCAGCACTTCCCCCAGCATATTTTATTTGTATCTCTTTTCTTCCAGCTGGTCAGTTGTTCTCGTTCTGGTTATGCTGGAAACTCATGGATTCCCAAACTCAAACTAAATTGCAATAAGGCTGAACAGGAGAGTTTGCAAATTCTTGGTGAAGCTGGACTTCCCTGCAAATGTTCTAATTTTATGTAGTTTTGAGTGAACCTTGAATGGATATAAAGTGATTTTTCAAAGGGATGTTCTAAATAGCATTATCAGTTTTGAGAGGTTTATTCTTACTGCAGAATTTCTGAAAGATCTGCCAAAACATGTGTTTTTACTTTGGTAAGTTGGTGCTCTGTTGAAAACTTTGTTGCCAGGCTTGATTGATGATTTTTGAGCTTTTGGGGCAGCCAGTCTGGACAAAGTGGCCAGCCCCACCTACACAATACAGATATTTTGCAAACAGAAGGAGAAATAGATTTAAGATTTAAGCAAGGAAACAAAAAAAAAATCATATCTGGAGGTGATTGGCAAGTTGGATTGCTACTCAAGGAAGAAAAAAAATCTAGATTTCTCCCTACATACTCTTGAGATGGAAAGCCTCAAATACTCTGGAATTATCTAAGCTTTAATACAAGTAATCTTTTTCATATATAATCTGGTCCTCTAAAGAGCCAGAATTAATGTTTTTCAAAGACCTGTAGAGCTCTATTTATAACCTAACACATTATTCAGCAGTTATGGGACATGCGGGTGGAAAGCTGTTTTGTTTTTGTTTTTTACATACTTTGTTTTTAATTTAATGTAAAATGTGCAAGCACCTTTGTGACTAAAGTCACAGAACTTCTGTTTCTGAGAAGGCTTTCTACCACGAAAATTCCTATTTTTGTATTAAGATAATTTTAAAATAAAATAGTAGGGAATTTCAATTTAATTAAAATACTTGAGTTTTATGAACATTAGGGATGGTTTTTTATTTAGAAAACTCACCATTTTATCAGATCTTAACTCTCATACAATGAAATATTAAAGAGTTAAGATCTGGTAAAATGGTGATTTTTCTAAATAAAAAACCATCCCTAATGTTCATAAAACTCAAGTATTTTAATTAAAGCTTGAATTAAAGTCTTGAAGCTTTGCTTTGATCACGAAATTAATAATGGAATTTGCAATACTTTTTGATTTGTTTATTCTAGTTCTTTCATCTCATTCAAGTTCTTTGGCCTGTTTTCATTGCATGCAAAAGGACATGTTTAGCCTCTGTCAGCAGCCACCGTCCATTTTATGTTCTGTAAGAAGTGTGCTGGAATGGTCCCCTCCAGCAACAAATGGCCCAATTTATTTATGACAGTGCCAAAAAAACTATTTCCAGGATGTTCATAGGTCAAGAGCTCCCCTGAAATAGAGAATGCCTCCAGGACCTATTGCATTGTTGATTATTTACTGTGCATGTTGCAGTCGTGCCCTGAGGCCACAATCAGAATCAAGCAAGTCAAAGGAGATTGAAAGAATGATGATCTCACTCGTATTTTCAGAGTATCCTTATAACTTTGCCTGTCTATGGCCTGTCACCCCCTTCCTCTAGCACATTAGTTTATCCTTCAAAAAATTTTCTTTTTAAAAGTCCTCTCCCATTAAGTTTCCCAGTTTGCCTAGCTGTAGTCTTGATATAAGGCCACTGGGTACTCTAGTAAAAGTACTTGATATTGCCTTTTGTTAATACTTCAGACTTGTCTTTTTAGTCCTTTTATACAAAAATACTATCTATGTTATGAATGCATTATGCCAGCAACTTATTTCTCAGTAGTTTTGAAAAAGTCTCAGGGTTCACCTTTCATAAACAGTCTTTGGGGAGAAGGGTACTACTCTTGGACATCTTAGTTAAGGGACAGATTAGTTAAGGAATTACTTACTTAAGTGTTCAAGCGTCCTGCACACAAGTTAGAAAAAGTTTGTAGTAAGACACAAGTTTGTAATTAGCTTCAGCCTATTCTGTGTCTTTGTTTATGTATTTTACTTTCAATCCTCCTAAATTTTCATTCTGATTTGACCTTTCCTTCGGTCATATAAAAAGATCACTTTGGATGGCTGAGGCCTATCCAGGATATTTTCCAGGAGCAATGCAGAAGCCCATCAGTGCGAGAGTAATAAGAAGAAACTGGTGGCAGCGAATTAAGCTGATTGTGTTTTTTATAAGATTTTCCTCTGTTTTCAAATAGATCCACAGGAATCAGTATATTTACTGTAGCCATTCAGCATATGAAAATAAAGGCTAATTTACGAGTAGTTGATAACTGCCAATGTTGTTTATAAAACATGAGTTACAGTCTTTATCAAGTTCCTCTTCCTGCTTAGCTAGTCCAAAGTTTAAAATTAGGATAATATTCAACAGTGAATAGAGGATGAGCTTGTCATGCATTGATGAGCACATCGCAAAGAATAACCAGCATGACACTTCATAAAGTTGCTTGTATATTGTCTAGTGAAAAAAACCTACTTGAAATTGTCCAGCTGTCCAAAATTCAGATTTCAGTTTCCTCTTCTTCTCAAGAAAATATGTCTCTGAAGGTAAGAGTGGAATGGAGGAGAAAATCTAAACTAAGTTGATGGAGTGAAGGGATTGACTGGGAATAGGATTTAATTTGTATTTATTCTGTTTTGCAGGGGTTAATTAACTTTAGCAACTGCTCTTTTTTTCTTTGTATACCCTGCAGAAATTTCTGATTTTCTTTAATTTATTTTGATCTATTATTTTATTTTAATTTATTTTTCCCTACTGTAAAATGTTATAATATTATCTTATTCTGTCCACCAGGTCAGACCAGGGTCCAATTACTCATTATATCAGGAATTTGTATTTCTGAGGTTGGATTCCCTTGAAGTTGCTTTATGCTTACACACAGGATAAGCAGAATGAAGAATGAGTCCATAGAGCACTGAGATCAGTAGTGTTTTCGGCATCTGCATGCAATAATGTGGTTTGACATACTTGTATGGACCTGAGCCCAAAAACTACAGAGAGGATTTATTTAGGCCGTATTGGCTGACATGTGGAAGATGTTCTTACTATAAAAGCTCTGAAGATTACAATATGCAATCATTTTCATAAAAACAGACAGACTTGTCTCAGTTTTGTTCCTTAGCTAGTGTTCCTCTAGCCACTTTCCATCCCACTGTTTTCAAAATAACTTGTACATCTTTAATAATTATATAAAGTTGGTTCAGAAAAACAGCTAAAATTCTATTCATCTGTACTGAAGGCTTTCTGTACGAGTCTCTGAAGAGAGAGATGGAGAAGAATACAAAGTGTACTTTATCTTCCGTACAATTCAGGTTACTACACAGAACCTCCTACTCACCACACTTCAGTGAGTCATGCATGCTAAGCATAATGTTTCCTCTTTCTTTAATGTGCTCCAATGCTAATTTGCTCATTTACAATTATAAATGTTACATTCATTTTAAAAAGTTGACAGAATCAGATTGTCAAAAGTATACAATAATGTAACTGTACAGTTTTAACTCATTCTCAAATCCATTTTTTTGAGTTTTATGTATTACTGTAGCTGTTTTGTATTAACTTTGTACAATATGTACTCTGCTAAAATATTGGAAAATATGCTTTTAGCCATATTTGTCAAAGCCTTTTCTGTGTGATTAGGTTTTACATTAATAAATTTGAATAAAACATCAGTCATATAATTGTCAAATTATAATGCAACTTTTACTAAAATGTTGGCTGAAAATGACTCCACTTACACCTGATGTATAGGTCTCTTTACGCCTATCTTTATATAATATTTGGAATAACATAATGGATTTTTTTTTGCCTTTTTGCTGTACTCTTCTTAATACCTGTGGGAAATGAGATTATGAGATCTTGAAGACATATTTCTCTTAAAACGAAGAGAGAGTATTCACACATATTCAACAGTTTACAATAAAGTACTGATTTATCTCTACAGGCCTTTAAGGAGAATTTTATGATCTGAATAAGTAACTCCTTGCAAATTAAGGCAAGGTATTAGAAAATATATTAGCAAAGTATCTTCTCTTTGCTTGTTTGAAAGAGGATAAAATCCCGCCTGGCTAAACAAAAGATTTGGCCTGAACACTTGCTAAATACTACAGAAGCAGCATTTGAAATATTACAATATTATCAGAATAGAATGGAATAGCTTTGCAAACTCACAGATATTGCATCATTTTGCAGCTTAGGTTATTCATCAAAGAGCTCATGGGTCTTCTACTACATGTGTGTGTATTCAGAGGTGCCCATGATTCCTATAAGAAAATAGTAGCAATGAAACATGTCAAAGTTGTGCTGTTTCCATATCATGAAGCTTTTCAGCGAAACAGCCATACTGAGATTTTTAAAGTTATACTGCAAGCAAATTTTAGATACAGATTTTGCTAAAATGATTTTTCTATGCCAAAATGAAAAAGAAAATTTATTTGTATATTCTTTTTCAGAGAAGGCCTGAGCTTGCTCTGCCTATAGAGCATGCCAAGTCAGGATGATACAAACAAGGTCTGATCTGAAAGGTCTGTGCTTGAGAGACTGTGATAAGTCATTTTGGTAGAACAGTGCCTTTTGGATCAGGGATTATATATGTCTTGTCATTATGAAATGCAAGTGGAGCAAGTGTAGGTCTAGGCAACATACTGAGGATTTACGGCACCCTATGTAAGGCCAAGGCTCAAAGACACAATGGCCACTTTACTGGGAGACCTGAGAGATGAGGGATTCCTCATTCACACAAATTTGGAAGACACATATGAGCCTAATGAAGAAAATATAAAATCATGATGCCTTGTCAAGGGTACTTTGTAATATCTTAACCAGTTTCTTCCAGAGAAAATCTTCACACAGAAAAGACTCTTCCTCTAGATGACCCTGCCTAAAATATAGATCAAATTATATACACGTTTTATTCTTGTTCCTGTTCTAATGTTCCATATATTAATAATGGTCCAATTTATTTTTGGACCATTATGTGCTCTCTTACAAGTTTGTTGTCAATCTTCTTTTTCTGGCCAGTAAGTCCTTTGCACTGGGGTATTTAGATGCCTATTCAAAAGTGGGCAAGTCACTGATGATACATTGTGCAATAATGTTAACATTGTTGGATACTCGCACTACTGTTATCCACCTGAAAATTGGTTCTTTTATCTTCAGCAAATTGTGTAATTATCCACTGCACTCAACACTGAAAGAAACTCCATTTTGTAAGTAATTTCTGGCCAAGATTATCCCAGATTTCTGCAAATCTGCAGATGACTCATTACCATGGACTTCTGAAGTAGCAGCTAAAGGGCGGGTAGAAATTGCTAGGGCGACTCCAGTAGCCTTAGATATCTGCCATAAGACAGATTGAGATACTAAATTTATATGTGTACATGTAGGAGATGATAGTATGTGAGCCAGAGGTTTGAGATTCCTCTATAATCAATGAGAATGCATCTCAGCTCTCCAACATATTGCAATCTGAGATGCTATAGGGTACTTCAGGCCAGACACTGCCACACCAGAAGATATCTCAAATAACACAAAGTGCTCGGTTTTATGCAATGGAGTTGAGCATCCGATCTAGCCAATATAGACAACAGAAATGAGAAAGCTATTCAGCTTGCTCTAAAACAGTGACCCATTTTTGGCCATCTCAGCAGCTCTCTGTGCTACACTCACTCAGTTGACTAGATTAGCAGACTATAAAGGTTGCGTAGACCCTAAGCTTGCACCTTGAGTTGCATGTCTGAGTCTGGAGCTAAATTTTCCTCTCCTAGCTAATGGAGGCCTAAATCTGTGAGAGATGAATCCCATCTCCAGTATTCAGTACAAGAATATACTAGAGTCAGCTCTCCCACACTCACGTTAGCACTGTAATGCTTAGTTCTGAGTGTCTTGTCACACTGTTAGCAGCAAGCTGTTTATTTAAAATATCAGTTATGTAATTTATGACTAATTAAGTGTTTTCTTACTTATATTACAGTAAATCAACATAGCTTAAAAATTGCTTCTCACTTTATTCACTCAGAAGTTACCAGAGTTCCAACTTTTGTCAGGACATCAGTGAATATAGTAATTTAAACAACCTGAAATTTCAGAGGCTACCTTTTCGTCCACGAGCAGTTCTCTAGTTGTTTTCATAGTGGCACAAATATGATGTTTTTTCAATAACAGATTACTTGAAATAATGGTACTCACTCTGCAGCTTTGGCCTGAAGTTATGCAGCAAGACGGTCTGTAAAAGTTGCCTAGGCATCACTTGGGAACAGCATTTGCTTTAAATTGCAAATTAGATGAAGTTCCCTTCCCCACCACAAAAACAAACAAACAAACAAACAAACAAAAAAACAATCCAAACCAAAACAAAAAAACTCCAAAGTATTGAGTTTTCTACTTACTTCCAAGGAGTAAGTTCCTGTGAAGCACAACTCCATCACAAATCAGTGCTGTTATTCAATTTATTGAAGCACTGGTTAGTTACTCAGTTAGCACACAGAAACTTTTTTTAGTGTTGCTGGCCCAGGGAATGTCCTCCCTATCAGCCTAGGTATATATTCAATGCAGTTAATTCAGAGTTTGACATAGTCAGCAGAGAGACCTCCTTCTCTTGCAATATAGATATTTTGCTTATTGTAGTCTTAGACCAAAAAATTGAAGTAGAACAGCCAAAGAATCAAGGAAACTAACCTAAATGAAGACTAATACTTCCTCTCCTTAGTCATGTGAGCATCCTTGCTTAAAAGCATTTATTTGAAAAACATTTTTTCATGGAAGCAGACTGAACAAGATTCTCACACATAATGCGCACACACAAATACATACACAGTGAGGGTAAAAATAAAGGATAATTTTAACTGCACAGGAGCACAAAGGGAAGGAAGGATCTACTCTTTTACTTTTTTTTTTTAATTAAATAACTTGCATTTTACTTTCCAAAACTGTGTATTTTTCTTCTCTGAAGAAAAAGAAAGTATGATATACAAGGGACTTTCTTGGTTCCTTTTTGCTCTACATAGATGAGATGATAGGATGGATGTATTTGGTAGGCACCACAAATGAGTCTCAAGAGCAAAGGGAAATGGATTAAATTGTGACTTAATTTCTTTCCTAAGGCACTGATGGAATATGCAGCCATAATATTTTAAACCTAACATTGTAAAGCAAAGCACTGAGCTCTAATGTATAACTCTGAATATGGGCTACTTTTTATCTTCAAATTACCTGCTGAGAAAAGATGGTTTGGGCAAGGAGAGGAAAAGGGAGAAGGTAGTTTGAAGGGTCTTCCCAGTGAAAGTCCGGGGAAATCTATGGAAAGACAGGAGTTTGTGTCACTGTATATCCCACATTTTGGCCAAAAGGTCTTTGTGTTGAATCTGAACTTCAGCCACTATTTCTCTGTGCTTATGTTATATTACCTGAGCAAGTTGTATTTTAGATCTAGGATAGGTATAGGTATGCCAGCCTGTTTGCATTCTCCCAGTATCTATTTCAAATAACTAAAATAATGCATTTTTAGCATTTTTATAATGCTAAAATAAAATTTCTGCTTAATCACATAGATATACTTGAACTGATTTATCCACAATTAAATTACTTTGGCATTGCAAGGTTGCTTCATAATCAGAAAAACAGGGAAATATACTTAGGCAAAAAGGGATTAATGTTTTGTATATTAGCGAGGGAGAATCTGTGGAAATTTTACGCTTTCTTGTCCTTAAAATATCAATTTGCTAGTGGCTATGGGTAATAATTCTGGCACTCAACAAGCAAGAAATAAGGAAACACTAAAAATTTTGGAAAGTAGAAGTAATAATAGAACCATTTTTAGTGAAAGATGAAGGAGGAATGTGAGTTACAGGCCAAGGAAAAAAACCTTCTTTAACTGAGAGACAAAATAATTGGTGTAATTGATCTATTTAAACGTCTTCAAACTCAGTTTCCTCAAGAAGCACCCAAAATATAAACGTTTCTATAGCTGCCCTTTCTAATCATGTCTGAATCCTGTGTATGGGAAAGAGTCATAGATGATACTTCTTTTACAATATTTGTCTTTCCATGTATTACTGTTCCTGATCTCATTCAGTACAAGAGCAGAGTGAAAAGAGAGTAATCAAAAAAGGCTTTCCTAACTAACAGTTAGGGAATAAATAATGAATGAAACTTATTTCAGTGGTGCTTATCCCTGTAGATTCTATGTTGTCTATTAAAGGGTCAATCTTCAAAAACTCTTATCTTCCTTAGACACAAAAAAGACATGATTGTCACTTATTAGACACTAATTTTTTTGGTCCATCTGTTTTCTCTGAACTTGCTAGGGATTAATATGCTTTCTATCTATCATTCCATGTTTTTTTTTTTTTTTTTGAAATAGGAGAGCAGATTCAAAAATTATTTGGCATTATAACAGAAAGAAACATGTGCGCAGGCAGAGATATGCAATACACACATGTGTGTAGACACACGGACTGATTTGATAGGCTCTGTTTGCAAAGGAAATGCGAAAAGAAAGATAAAAAGTGAAAATATTCCACAAGGGTGTATATAACATAATATAAGGTATATATAACATAAAAGAAGGAAAGAAAATAATAATGAGAGAAAGAGAACTGGGGACTTGGGAAAAAGATTGACAGAAATCAGGGAGGTGTCAATTGCCAAAGAATGAGGAGGGAAAGGGTTTCCAGGAGCAAAGAATTTTATGCTGCCTACCCAAAGTTTGCAGTAACAGAGGAACACAATCCATCCTCAGATATACTATTAAATACTAAAATAGTCAAATACTACATTATTCCAGACCAGTTCATTTTCCCTTAGAACACTTGTACTTTGAATATTGAATGGCACAATACACAAGCACCTTAATCATTTTTATATTCTTTTTAAAATGAAATTTAATTTGAGTTGCAGCTAATCTCTGTAAGTCAATCTAGGATGTAGATCTGTGCAGATATAAATCTTGGATGGATGTTAACCTTTTTGAGTCTTTTTTTTTTTCAAAACACCCTTAGCATCCAGCAACAGCTTAATAATATGCATGAGAGCATTGCTTGTGGTGCAGGTGTCTGCTATAATCACAGAAACAAAAACTCTGCGGTAATCCTGGCGTCTGCCAGTTTCTGTGCACTGACTGAGCCAAAGATTTTGGCAGAAATCTAGCCCAATGCCTTTTTATTACATTTCTAAACATACAACTTTGCACATCATTTTTTAAACACTTGAAACATGGGTTTAGAAAGGAGTCAAAACTCTGGAATAGCAAATGACATCTTTTTTCAATGATCAATATTTCCATATAATTGTTTACTTTCAAGTAACAAGTTATATTTATCACATTATCACATTCTGTAATGGAGATTACAAAAACACCATCACACACTAAATTGTGCATACGGCTGCAGAAACACAAAACAGTCATAAAACCAACTCAATAATCTGAAACCACTATCATTATGCCCTTAAACTGAAGAAAAAAAAGCATTACTCATTGACCACTGAGGACAGCACACAATTGCTTGCGGTCCCTTAGTTCCTCTGACATCATGTGAAGAATATGAAGGTTTTGCACCAAATTGATTTCTGGCTGCATGCATACCTCCTCTCTTCCTCTCCCTGTCTCCTGACCCTGCTGAAATGCTGTTGGACAGTCAGCACTTTCAGGAATTGCTTGTCTGTATGCCTAATTTGGGCTCCTATTTGTGTAAATCTGGAGCAGCTTGTGTGCCTGGGCTCAGGCTGGTTTCGTGAGAAGCATACTTGCCGCAGTGATCACATCTTTCCAATACGCAAGCCGTGAGCATGGAGGAGGGAGATGAATTAGTTATCTCAGAAGAAATGAGTACAAGTGGGCACCAGAGATGCCAGCTGCTATATTTAACTTATAATACTAATATTGGAACGTCACAGTCTTGTCCTCTGGGTTAATGGCAGCCCCTGTGAGATTCTATCTAGATTTTATGATCTTATATGGAAAATAATTCAGCTATTCGGAGGACTATGCTGTGTGCTGTGTACAAACAGTGAAGCTACTTACGTCTGCTCTCCCTGTTATCAGCACCATTAAAAAGTCACGTCAGCTGGGAGGATGTTCTGTTTTATAGTTGCTGCTTTTATTGTTTCTAAGGAAACCACTTTACATATCCACATTCGCTGAGCTTGCCACATCCTCAATTTGCACACACTGAGGCTAAGGAAGAGCAGGACCTCAGAAAATCTGTTGTTAATAGTACTGTAAATGTATAAGAATTACTCATCTTTATATTTTTCAGTTCATCCTCTCTGATTTAGTAAGCATCCTGTTTTTGCACAGGAGTGAGCCGCTACGGAGATACCGTCCAACTGTTTTGGTCAATATTTTGTGGAGAATTTAGCAACAGTTATTAAGACTCAGCAAGACTAGAAAAGGCTGTGCTTTGGGCAGATGCTGAGAGGGAAATATATGGAGAGGGCCAAGGCCAAAATGTTCTTTAAAATGCTTCTTTTTGCCCATTTTTAGTTTTATAGAAAAAAAAAAAAAACCTCTTTCTGTTTAAGGAAAATGGAGAAAAAGTATTTTCCAGAGACGATACCAATGATAAGGCTGAGCGATTATTATTTTCACCTGAATCTTCTCGTCCATGCTTTGTCAGGTATTTTGAGGAGCTACTTTTCAAAACTTTTGCAAGGTCTAAAAGAGACAGTGTGTGACAAAATATAAAAGTTTTCAAGTTGAACATACATTTCAGGCACATCAGAAAATGCATTTACCCACGGTGTGAATGAAGGGGAGCTCCACAGCCACACAGCCACAGAAATTCCAAGGATATTATTAGACGTGTACAGCACTTTTAGTGAAACTTTTTTGGAGAAATAGAGGAGGAGCCAGAGCTCTCTCAGCCTTCCTGGGCTTTGCGTAGATATGCCTTTTAGCAGGCTAGTTTTTGTAACTGCTGAGCACCCGTTCCTCCCACTAAAGAGTTTCAGCACAAACCAAGCAAGTAAATATTTTAGTACCAAGCAGAAATACTGTGACAGAATGATTTTCTGGTGGAAGCTAAATTTATTTAAAGTCAACTTTTTTGGGGGGAGAATATTTTGACTTTAATAATATGTTTCCATTTAGTATTGAAAAACAATATTATATTTTAGATTTAAATTAATATCAGAGAGGAATACATAATTTTGATAAACTTAGCCAAGTAGGGGTGATTTACTATAAGAATTTCTTATGGGAATCAAAATGTGTTACTGTTATGTTAGCTAGCTATCATACAGTCGGTACTACTACTACTATTGGTAGAGGATCGATGAGCTGGTTTCTTCAAGGCCCTGACCAGCTGTTTCTCCTCTCCTTGCCATTCACGAGGACTTCAGTGCTCCAAAATGAGGCATTCTGCAAACACATGACAACTATTTTAACAGGTATGTGATCGGATGGAGGCCACCATAGTTCATCTAGGACAGGACACAGTTAATGATAGTATGTAATGTGGAATTCTTTTATAAGCAATAATATCCCTGAAAATATGACACCACATATTTTTCAATTAAACACCCTATCTTTAAGCAGGAGAGTAAAAAGTACATGCAGTATCCCAGCACAGCTACTTGATGTTATCTGTCCGCCCTTTTACAGGAGCCAGGAGGAGAACCAGAGCATTAACAAATAGCTTCTATTCTCACAGCTTGAAGCAGGGAAAGAATAACAACTTGCTTAAATGGAAACAGAAATATTAGATTTCACATTATTTCTTTTTTTTTTTTAACCTGTCTTCCGAAATGTTATTAGTAACAGAGGTAAGTAGAAACGAAAAATGTTGTAAAGGTTTAGTGTCCAGTTACTTGGACTAATAGCTAATTTCTATGTCTACCTCAGTCACTTGGATTTTACAACCAGCTGTAAGGAGATTACTCCAAATCCTTTTAGATCCTTAAGAAGAATATTTTTAAAGAGACTCTGTCAAGTGCTGTGTTCCTGTATTTGATTTGTATTTTGGAGTTATAATCTGTTAGACAGCGAGACTTTAGAACCTTTTTTTAAAAAATGAGTTTTTCAGACGCTGAAATGTCATGTCCATAGTTTAAGGGCTGCTTCATTGGTATTTCTATGCCTTGGCTGGTAGAGGAACACTCACTGGGAGACTTTGAGTTGAGCTTCTCCAGGTATGGTAAACGCAAGGAAAGAAATAGGTGCTTTATGATAAAGATTCTCCTTTCTAGGAGTAAAAAACAATAAAAAAGTTAAAGAAAAGCTCAACATTCAACTATTCCTGTAAAACAGGAAAGCTCATCCTGGACCTAAATTCCAGCCCGGAAAGTTTTAGGCACAAGTAGGACCATGTCATTGCCCAAGAGGCTTCTATTCCCCGTTGAAAATTAGAAGGGACCTGTAGGAGAGGGTTTTCAGCAGCATTTCAACAACTGGGTTCAAGTATATGGAATTGCATGTTTTGATGAGTACTATGTGTACAAACGCACATGCATGTGCACATGCACACACACACATCATTTAATAGATTCATTTCACAGATTTTTTAATAAAAAGAGAAGCAATCTCTATAGAGCATATCAGTCAGTAGTTTCCTGGCTAATAACATGCAATGTAATTGTCTTCTCAACTCGTATTCTCCTACAAGATGGTATTTTTAGAGGTGTGGCAATATGCTGATCAGCTTTTTAGACGTCTGTTGAAAAATAATTGATTTTTTGTTATGTTTCTAGGATTGAACTACACTGTGGAGAAAGATTGCCTTCTAGAAGTCTTTTCCTCCATCCCCCAAATGAAAGCATATGGTTTCTGCTGAAGTTTCAGATGTGTCCAGTTCATCTTTTCTTCTCTTTAAATATTTTTTTATGCCATATATACCATATGTCCAGAAACACCCATGTATTATATATTGTCACTTATTGATTTTAGGGAACTCTCCATTCCTTTAATTAAATATGATGACTTGCCTATGCAAATGCTGCCCATTATGCATGACGAATTACCACTCTAAGTGTCTTACAATGAAGGCCATTTCTGGAAATTGAGGCAAATTCTGTTTAGTGTGGAGATGTGCTCTCATCTGCAAATATTTTATGTTCCTGCTTTCCTGGTGACAAGAACATAAACACACTATTTTGTTTTTCAAAAGTAAGTAGTTTGCATTAGATTTGTTTGGATTCACCCATCTCCATTTAAACTAACGAATACCTTTTTTAAAAACTTTTTTCATTTTTTACTTCACCTTAGCAAAGATGGCACTCATAGTTTGAATTTCTTTAACTGTAATTTAATATTTCAAACAGTCCTGGCTTAGTGTCCTGCTCTAATACTTGCTCTCTAATTAATGTCACCTCAGATATAGATAAAATTTATACTCTTACACAGGAACAGCATAGATTTGTTCTATCTCTTATTTCCCTATGCACTGTCCCTATTTCCAAATTATATAGTGTAAGACTGGGTGTCTTTAGCTGTCTGATCCATATCAGAAGAGATATATGAAATAAGCCAAAAAAGCACAAAAAAACTTTTCAAATATAAAATTTCAGAACTAATCTGAAAATGGGAATTTTAGCTCAAATCTATTTTGCAATTTGAAGCATTTCATTTTCATACTAGCATTAGAACAAAATAAAAAGTCCAAATCTCAAAAAGCGCAGCAAAATGAAATTCCCACTCTCCGAATAGCTCTGGCCTGGGCAGCTTGCAAGTGTCATTCTGTAATGCCAAACAAACACAAAACCCTGGAATGTCCCCAAAGTGGTCTGTGAATCTGTAATTGCCTTCTTAATTTACCAGAAACAAAGCCAGTGGAATTGCGAATGCCAAGAAAAAAAGCAACAGGGCATGTGAACTGCATTACCTGGTGGTGTCAAATGTATTTTTGCAACTTTCATATTTTCAAATGTGAAGCTGCCTCACTGTCTGCTTCATTTATGGAATGGTGTGTGTCCTCAAAGATTACACTTTACATTTAATTCAAAAGGGTCAGCATCTAAAACTGTAAGCAAGACCCTTGCCATACTCTCCTAAGAACCCATGTTCCCTGCCAAAAAGAAATCTCACATCGATGTCAGCAAGATTTCCATTGCTGGGGCCCCATAAACTTGGATTACCCATTTAGGGAGTTAAACAGGGGCAATTGTTGCTACATTTGCCTCAGAATGAGCCGGCCCTCCCTCCCGCAGCAGCTCTGACAGCACGAGAGCACTATTTCTCCGTGCCACCTTCTATCCTTGCCTTATGAAGAATTTATATGTTTTGAGTTTTCCTTCATGGCAGGCGTCCAGCTAGGCTGTACTATAAACCTGCCACAAAGAATGAAAAAAGTGCAGTTTTCAGTTCAATTGGGGGCCGAGACTGATGAGCTCAGACAGGCCAAGCCTCTAAAGGTTAGTGAGTCTGAACCCCGGCTGATTCACTGAGCACCGTCAAATTATGTACTACTAAGGAGGGAGCAAACATTTTTAAAGACTAATTACTTGAGAAAGTTGTGGAGGGTGATTAATAGACCAGAATCCTTTATTGGAGCTCTCTTGAGGAACCCTAATGAAATAACAAATCCGGAGAGAGGACAAATTCTTTTCCTTTTTTGGCAAGTAGTTATTTAAGCAGAACAAGGCTGCCAGCTGAAGGCATCATTAAAGGCACGGCTCACTGTTGCACACCAAAACCCCCACTGTGATAAATGGCAAATAAAACCCTTCTTTCATGCACACATCAAGGCAGATGAGGATGAGCAGGGCTACCAGAAGGAGTTTGAGTGAAAGGATCAGCCTTGCTGGAGTTAAGGGGCTGTGGTGGCCTGTAGAGGGCTCTCAAGGTCCTCTGCTGAGCCTCCTAACCCAGTTTTGCAGGCTGCAGCTGGAGGTTTTTTAAGGTCACTGAGGTCTTTCTCAAAAGGGCTGAACAAAAGGATCCTTCAGCATAAGCATGCATTTTTCCCCCTTTTCTATGGCCTCGCTGTTTCTGTGCACTATCTCCAGCCACAACTTTGCCTACATTATTTGGCATAGCAAACAGATGCTAGAAACCTACGGTTACATATAAGTCTCTCCTGTAAGTGTCACTGGAAAAAAAAACAAAGGCGCTTGCAGTTGGAATGAATGCTTTAAACATTTTGTGCCCACTGTCATCTCTGAGGCGACTGTACTAAATGCACACAGCACACAGAATGATGTGCCCAAATGTTTAGATGTATTCAATTCACTATAATTTCTGGGATGTTCTGGGGTATGCTGGAAAACAAATACCACATTCATTATCATTTCTTTAAAGCCGATTGTGTTACAGCACACATGCTGTTTTTTGTACCTATAGCAATTAACTTGACCAGCTACGCAGGTTACTTAATAAAATACTTGCACTAAAAATGAAAACAACCTGTAAATAAGTGCCATACATTCATAATACCATGAAGCCTGCAGCAAATTACATTTGCACATATATTTCATGGCAGTTAACCCCTTTTCTTGTTGGGTAATGACATATTTTAATTGCTTTTAAATATATATATATTTTTTTTCTTCAGAAATATGACCTATACTGGATGAAGTAAAATGCCCTTTCCCCTTTGACAATGGCTGCATTTCAAATCCCCATTTTCTACAGTGATTAGCTGCACATGTAGAGCTGAGAAATTCAGAAGAAATAGATTATTACCTCAGCTTCAGTTCCTGTCTTTCCTTGTCTGGCTGTATCAAAGGGAAGAACCCTCTGAAATTAGTTAGTGCTGTTTTTCATTTTTTATAGAGGCCTTTAAAGAAGGCCATATCCTGTGAGAGTCCTTGACAGTACCTTCTGCTGTTACCAGCTTTGTTTATTTGCCTTTTCAGGAAATTTTTCTTTCATATTTTGCTACTGTTATTTCATGGCCCTATTTCCTTTCTGGGTAGTATCAGAGTATGTTTAACTAGGACAAAAATTCTATACAATAATGTTATGTCCTGTTTATGACTCTGTATGTAGCAACACAGCTGTAGGAGCCATTTGTAGCTCTTGTTTCTTACTGAGTCCCTGAATAAGCCATTTAAAGTACTCTTAGTTTCTATTCTCCCTAATTGTAGTGGCAGCTGCCTTTGAGTTCCCAAAACTGTTTACTGTGACTACACAGTAACTAGTGGAAAGAAAATGGACAATAGAGAAACAGCTAAAGGTAGCAGCTAGAAGCAGTAACACCATCATTAAATGACACGTGCAGCAAATCTCAAAACTGTTGGATGAGAAGCACAAAAAAATCAAGATTCCTCCAACGTATCCAGCCTCATAGAGTCTAATATCAACCTTAGCTTTAGGTCAGGCAAGGCATAGAGCCATTCCCTCCTCAGGGAAGGCGGCTAGAAATGTGTGTGGTGAGAATGGGACTGTCAGACCTATGTGCAAACATTGCTGGTTTACAGTGCTATATAAGCATTTGAGAGAAAAGTTCCTTCCAGCCCTAAGCCTGTGATCCTGTAGAAGGCTGCACAGAAACTCTGTTCTCTTACAGTGAGGGAAACTGCAAATTCCTTTAAACAGGCCAGTTCTCTGGGTGTGAAGAGAAGTAGGAGGCCTTTCCTATCTGCCCTTCCTAATGAGTCATATGGCACATAACACTGCTGGGGTTGTTGGAAAAGAGATAGTCAGGCTTTGGCTAAATTGTTTATAAAAATGTTACCATATATTTAAGTTTTCCTGGACTTGTCCTGCTTTTCTAGGCAAGATTTTCTCTACAAGGATTTTGAAGACATTATGCATTTTTCCAGGATTCCCCACTGTCTCTGGCCCTAACAGATCATATCCTGCCAACAAAAGCCACACATCTGGAATTCCTCAAAATATTGCAAACCAACTCCATGTGCATAAAAGCATCTGCTGCTGTACGACATGGTTTGTTCTGTGTATGCCTAGGATGTTCAACACGTCCTAAGAGTGCTGGGTTTACTATGCATGTGCAGAAACTATGACCAAATAGATTTCTAGACCAAATGAGAGAGCCTATGCACTCATAGTGAGAGAGATAACATTGGCCCTGAAAAACCCTGTTCCGGAGGACTTTCTAGCCTTTGATGTCTCAAGGAACATACCTCCGTGACATTTTCTGTAGTTATGTACTTGAAATGTCAATAGTCACCAGCAAGGAGGAGGTTACAAGGAGCTGCCTGTTCCAGTGCTCTGTCACCCTCACTGTCAGGAAAGTTCCTTTCCATGTCTAGTAGAAAATATCTTGTTACACATTTCCTTACCAAAGCACAGACAAATTAACTTAGTAGGAAACATTTCTTAGAAAATACACAATCATGTAATATACAATCAGAAGGTCTCTAGTTCAACTGCTGCTCAAAGCTGGGCCAAAGAATTGCTTGGAGATTTATCCAGTTTGGTTTATAAAATCTCTAAGGATAAAGACTACACAGCATCTCTGGCAATCTTTTCAAATGTTTGACTGTCTCCATGGGGAAAATCCATGTATCTGATCAGAACCTCCCCATTTCATTTTATTACTAACATTTCTTCTCCACCTGCTGTGCACTTCACCAGCTGTGCCTGTCTCTTCTTCTTCAGCGCTTGACGATGTTTAGTCCTTCTGATGTTGTCCCTGTTCCAGGCTGCTCACAGGGCGAGTGCTATGGCATTTGTTGGTGCTCTACTGAATTCTCTAGAGTCTACTGACCTTTTGTGTACTCTTGGCCAACACTGGACACAATATTCCAGATGTGGTCTAATGAATGCTGAGTAAAAGGGAAAATATCATCCCTTGATTTACTGACTGTGATCTTGTTCATTTAGCTGAGGATGCTATTGGTTTTCTTTGCTGCCAGGACTCACTGCTGGTTCGTGCTCAGCTGAAAGGGCAGCATGGGCCGGTGGCACCCTGGGGCCCAGGGTTCAGAGCTGGCAGAGTACGACCTTACTAGTCAGAGTCTGTCTCACTGCCCTTGAGTGAGGCAAGCAGAACAGGTCCAGAGACACTAATCGAGGTCACACATAGATCTGTGATTTTCAGGCAATTTCATGGTGATGAAGCAGATCTTAGGTTCATCTGGGAAGTCAGTGAGTGCCTGACTTGATTGACTTGCTAGACAGGATAAGAATCAGTGGTTCCTAGCCAACTATAGACATGGCTGTGATGCAGCTGGGGCTGAAGCTCAGGCAGGAGCAAAGGGAAAAAGCCTTGGCTTAAAGCAGCTCCTGAGAAAGGGCAATAGAAACCTCCTGTTGAGGTTTCTTTGGATTCCTTTTTCAAAACAACTCTTGGCCAGTTGCAACCTGCCTTTAGGCATTCAGCAACTCAAGGCCAGTTGGCTTTGAACTCAGCCAGCTCTTGCAGGGTTGGTGGGTGCATGCAACACCCTGGCAGCGGTCAGTCGAGGTCCTTTTCAGTAGATCTGCTCCACAACTTCTCAGCCACAGCCTGTTCAGTCACAGGTCATTGGTCCATCCCAAGTATGGGACTTTGCATTTGTCCCTACAAAATCTCATGAGGTTCTTGCTGTTGCATTCTTCCTCTCTGGGTAGTCCTTTCCTCAGCAACCCAATGACCTCTAGGGCATGCCAGCAGAATCCCCCATACTTTGGTGTCACTTGTAGACTTGATGATGTGAATTACATCTGTTTCAGACCAATAATAAAAATATTAAACAAGGATAGTCCCAGTTTACACAGCTGAGGAACATCACTAGCAACCAGTGTCTGAACATGAACCATCAACTACTCCTCTTTGAGCCCGATGATCTACCAGTTCACTCACTTAGCAGACCACCCATTTAGACCACAATATTCCAACTTGAATAAAAGGGTGATGTGGGAGACCATATCTTTGTTGAAGTCAGGGTAATGACATCCACCACTTTCCTCTCAGCTACAGACCAGGCTATTCATCGAAGTGGGAAATCATATTGAGTCTATTTCATGCTAGTAATCCTGCATCACAGTAAACAGCTCTGCTTCTTCCTCACCTTGCTTTTTTTGGATGATTGATGCAAGATTTAACTAGTGCCTACTTAGTCATTTTTAGCCAAGATATGCATATTTTATTTCTTTAATATTTTCTTCAGAAAAAATATGTAAGGGAAAAATAGCAGGACAGAAAGAGATAACAGGGGAACATATTGTGATAAGCCTGTTAAGTTCCTAAATTTAACAAAGAATACAACAGCAACATGGCTTTCTGGATCAGATGCTGTTGCCTTTATAATTCGCAGATTAAATCATAGAATCATAGAATCATAGAATGCTTAAGGTTGGAAGGGACCTCTAGAGGTCATCTAGTCCAACCCCCCCTGCACACGCAGGGCCACCTAGAGCACGTGGCACAGGACAGCATCCAAGCGGGTCTTGAAGATCTCCAGAGAAGGAGACTCCACAACCTCTCTGGGCAGCCTGTTCCAGTGCTCTGTCATGGGAACATTCCTCCTGTCTCAAAAGAGTGGAAACACTTTCTGTTGTATATACTCAAGTTTTTAATTTCATTTTAGAGACTTTGAAGAATATTCCTCTTTTAGCTGAATAACTTTTAATTTTGTTTTCCAACCTTGAATTCCAAAAAGTACATATAAGCATCTCCATTTCTTGCAAATCTTCAGTACTAACTTCAACACCAAAATGGTAGTGTAAAGCCTATTAAAGTCAGTACCATTCTTTCTTCTACATGAATCACTTCTGGATCAAGTGGTACTTGAGAAAGCATGCTAAGTTCACCTGTAGTAGTTTTATCTATGACTTTTGATAAGTACATACAGAGGTAAAAGAAAAATCTGTGGTGGATTGCAGCTTTCATGTGTCCTGGGTGGCTAGTTTTCTTGATTTTTTTTTGCTACCGGAACTTAATTTTAATATTTTAATAAGTTGACTGTGTACAATTTCTGATGAGTATATGTACTCGACATTCAGAGATAGAATTGTGCTGGTTAAGTGTGAGTGACCAGGTTAACCTCATGTTGCTTTTTCTGTTCTCCGGTTAGAGTAGTGAAGCTCACAGACTATCAACACACTGAAATGTCTATGAGATGGAATAAGGAAGTCTGTAGTTATCTTACAGGCAGCAGATACAAGACCAGAACAAGACAATTTTAATTGTGTTAAGCTGCCTCAGGTACTGTGATGTAGAAGCTACAGTTAGCTCTATAGTGCTGTGCCTAAGCTTGTAGAGAAGAGAGTCTTGGTACTTTAAACAACTTTAGCAGCACTGATGACCTTAATGGCAGCTAACTGTCATCTGCTGGTAATGGAATAAAAGAATAGCATCTGCTATGACCAAGAGAATGTCAACTGTCATATAACACCATGACAGATACCCAAAATAATATCTTAAGAAATATTATACTTTTGATGGTTTAGGAAGTTATTATAAGAAAACACACATTACAACATGGCTAGCAAGAAGGCAGACTTTCTAATTTGCTGTAGTGTCATCAGAACTGGAAGCTCTGGCTACACTGGGCCTTTAGTCGCTAACCCAATGCCCCTTCAGGAACCAGAGCAGAAATCCAATAGATTATGTCAAACTAGAGATGTGTCAGTTGAAATTTGTGGATCCAATGAATCTTCATGATTCCATGACATTTGTTTAACTAGAGAATTCCTACCCAGCTCTACCTGCCATATTCTCAACCCATTGTCTTGACTGTTGAAGTGTGCTTACTAAGGAGTTTTAGAAAACTGCAATGTTTTTTAACCAAACTCTAATTGTGTTAAGACATTTTTGATACAAACATATGGATGGACAAGATTATTTTTTTTTTAGCAAGCATTTGTATAGACAAAAATTCAAGCATGGCTGAAACTAAGTCACATTCCTGAGAATACACAACATATCTTTTCAACGTTAGTACAACTACAGCACATAAATATGGTTATTTTACTACATACAAGTCAGTTTAAAAAAATGCAGGCATTTTTGTTCGTGTTTGGATTAAAGTTTCAAATGAATACCAAGTGATTATGATTTCTGGAATTTATTATGTATAATTGCTACCAAAATACAGCAACAGTCCAAAAACCAAAGCTCTGTGCCATTTCTAAATTATAAGTCAACTATGAGTTTAGTACACTTTCCAAGTGATGATATAGTTTGGCAATGGCTTTGAATATTTCTTTGACTTTCTTTTGTCCTGTGGAAGCAACCACAGAGTTCTTTTTCATTGAAATTCACATGCCAAGTTCTCTGTGACAACCGGGTGTCAATGTGAATGCTGTTAATGTTGTCAGTTTTAGTGTCATGAGATTTTCTCTTTCTATCACATCACCAGCTAAGAATTTCTTGGTGGTTCCCACCATGTTTCTGTGTTTGGGTCAGACAATATAGGAGCCTTGGGAAATTTTTATTCCCCTTGGGGCCTTGGGTTCAGTCAAGTGCAGTATCGTCTTCTATTTGAATTTGTTGGGGTATGTTCAGCGGCAATTATTTGTTAATCTTTCGCCGAAGTGGCCTACCAGAGTTTCAGCTTCACAGACTTAGGGCTAATGGTTTCACTTTATGCAGAACAATTTTTAGGGGGAGCAGGTTTAGGTTTTACAGAGGCTAATGAAAATGTGCAATAAAGAGTACGTTTTAAGGAAGAGTTGTGTAGTTGTCAGCCTAACTGTACCATAGATTGGTATTTCCTTACCTGTTGTGTAGCGGTTCAGATCCTGAAAACAACACTTGTCTTAGCATAAGCCCTGATGCTAAATGGCTAATTTGTTATTAGGGGGCAATTACCGTTTTCTCATTTCTCATTTAGCTTGGGTCAGTGTTAGCTTAGGCACTGTTAGTGCAGAAGACAGACATCCTCTAACTCAACTGATTTTTGCTTTAATTAGTAAAAGGAATATAACTGGATTAGGCAAACCAATTAAACAGGTGATCATTGGTGTCTGATTACTTTCCTCATTCCTCTGGTGCTCATATCTGGTACTTGGTCATACTGCTCCTAGTTAGTATCTTCACTTTTTTTTTCCAATTTCTGGCTACTCCGGGAATGCTTAGGGATGCATATGAGTTGAAGAATTTGGGTTTCCTAGGTTACTGCTGGAAATCTCTAAGACGATTCTCTTAGAAGTTCACTGCTGTAGGGTATCCTGCAAATTTGCACTTTGCCATATCACTTTTCCTGCAGATCACAGTTTCTCTCACACATGCACTTGCTCTCTTTCCCTCTTTTGCTTGAGGCTTCCTTTCTTGCTTTCTTCATATGATCTTGAAATGCAAAGTAATCTCTCTGCAAATATACTTTTAGTTGCCTCCATTGCCTGTTTTTTAAGAGGTGATTGGAATATTCCTTCTTCCTTCCCCACTTGTTTCAAGAAAAAAAAAAAAAAACAACTTGTTGCTTCAAACCCAAATCTTGAAGTACTTACTTATACCTAATAGGCTGTTATATATATCTAATAGGACCTAAGTGTCCACTGGATTTGAGAAGACTATGATACTATTCTTGCTAAGTAGGCAACCACTAATACAAGAAATACACGCTAATATGCACTACCAACACAGATTTTCAAAACCGTCATAGTTTCATGGGCAAACAAAATGAAAAAAAAAGGGAATATTTTATAGCCTTAGAAAGAATGGTTAATGTCTCATATTCATACCTGTTGTAATACATATCTTTGCTGTCAATTTGAAGTTGCTGGATGCTTTTAATAGCAGATATCTTTGTGAGACAATCAGCTGAAGTAACCTAATGGACAGGCTTGGATTAATTTCTTCCCAGCTTTCAGCAAATTTAAAAGAATGAAAGAGATGCAGAGAGAGAGGATATTTTATATGTGTGTAAAAGTGGAAGATTCTTTATTAGGTGATTTTAAATTGTTGAAAAATGTCCTGCAGCTAATGTACTTTCTACAACAAACCTTAAAGCAAAGACTTTTAGAGCTAATATCTAGTTCTCCTTCATTCTCTATAGCAAAAGAATGCCTCTAAAGGGAGCAGCCCAGTTGCTGATTCACGGGGGAGCTTTGGCTCCTGCTAGACTCCTGACTGCTCTTAGGACTCCCACATGGATATTGCAAGTGAACAAAAGGCTGAGTTTGGAAACACTCACTTTCTTAAGCCACTCCGTTCAAATCAATGCTCAGGTCATGTGCACAAAAATCAGTGGCAGCTGATCAGAGGGAGCCGCAGAGGCAACTCTGAGCTCAAGAGCTCCAACAACAACAGCATGATCCTAGGGGAGAGCAGAGCTCGAAGAAAGGCTACCTCGTATTTCCTTGTCATATCCTCTCAGACTTGTTGGAGGTTTGAAAGACTATGGAAATTCCTTTAAAAGAATGTCACTTTCATTTACCTCGCAGCTTTCTGTTGTTGGCAATAACTCAAACAAAAATATGCCTTTTTGTGTCCTATAAAAGAAAATTTCTTTATTTAGCTTTTATTTATTCTCTTTGTTTTATTACTGAAGCTTTATTCTTGTTCAAAGTTATGATAATTTCACCTATATGCAAAAAAAAGGGTATCAATATTTAGTAATTAAGAATGGATTTGTACCAAATTTCTAACGTTTTTTAAGAGGTTTGAATAAAGCCTTTATGAAGATGCTCTCTACAGTTTCCAGTGAGCCAATATAAACACAAACAGAAAAAAATGACTTGTACAAAATTAGCAGGTACTATGGCTTTGGCATATGTCTTAGCATAGCACTGCGCTGTGATGGCAACACCCTGGGTAGTTCCAGACTGTTTTGTTTGCCTATCCAACACAGAACAATGCCACTCAAAGAGAATAGCTTTTGCATGCCCATCAGTATAGCTGATTTAGCCTAGCCTGTATGCCTAGATTAATTAGCCCAAATTAGGGCTAATCAGTGAACTAGCTCAGGTGGAACAGTATCCTGCTGCAGCAATGCTGGTTCTGGTGCTGAGCAGAGCCCTCTCTGCCCCAGATGGGCTATCGCTGCTGAGCAGCGTGCGGCGCGGGCTTGCCCTAAATAGCTTGCACCAGGTTCAGCTGAATACGTTTCAGAGCCAGGAATAGAACTCCATCACTTGACTTCACGACCTGCCCGAAACCATGCTATTGCTGGTTTTCTCGGAGCTCTTGATTTTATTTTTAAAAAGCCTTCAATTTTACAGCTGAGCAGCTTGAGGCATAAAGAGGTCAGTCAATGGCACTACTGGGAGTAGCACCTGGTATCCTTTTGAGAGCCTATTCCCAGCTCTTTGGCTCTAAGCAGTAGAACATGCAGCCTCCTTTAGACTTATTCCAAAAATGATCTATAAATACAACAGCATCAGGTTGGTTTTGAGCCCACACATAAGGAGTTTATTTGAGGGCACCCTCAGGCAGCCTTTTCAGTTATAAAATAAATTCTGAAGCAGCTCTGCTGTAGCTGAGACTTTTTAGATATTTTCCAGGTTATACAGTGAGGACTGTTATACTAGTTGCCATTTAAGGTTCAGCAGTGGGGCAGTTACATAGATATGCAGGATAAAAAGATGACATTCTTTTTCACATACATTTATGCATTTGCTTCCTTCCCTTTCCTTCTCCCCTACCATTCCCTCCCTGCTCCATCTGAGCACAGGGCAGCCAGAAAGGTTAGTGTGAGTTCCAGTGCAACCACTGCCTGTTGTCTGCAGTTAAATGAAGTGTGAAGCAAGTTGTTAATGGAGATTTTTTTTTTCCAGGAGGATTAGCTTTTCACCTTTGCAGTTAAAGAATCGTTCCCATACACATCGTTGTTGATACTCACAAATGTATAGCCTTATATATTCCATATCAGGTCTCAGTTCAACCAGTGTTTTTAAGATCTATTTATAAATTAAGGGTTAGCAAACTATACAGCAAATAAGCTTTTGTAATTGATTTTTTTAATTGTTCCAGAAAATTGATAGCTAAATCTGTATGTTTGTCTGCATTATATGAAGCACTTGCTCAGTAATCCTTCCACTGGTGCAATCAAGAAACATATGGTCTTATTCAGCTTAAAAAATAACAGGAATTTTCATTCCTAGTTTAATAGCCAAAAATACTGTGTGCTACACAGCAAGTAAGTTCTTTGGGTGTTTGCATTCTGGATAAGAAGCCACAATATTGTTTCTGAGTGTAAACTTCTTCAGTTTAGGGATGTATTCAAATGTATACCCATGTATAAATCTCTTAATAAAAACATAGTTACATGTTTTAATACCTTGCTAAATAGAGATGAAATACAGATCTATGTGGAGTTCTTTTAAGAAATAGAAGAGAATATTAAATGAGATTGTTAGAGGTAGATTGTGTTTATTTAGCCAGGAATCTTTCATAAAACTACTGTGTTTTGCTATGATAATATCTCAAAAGATGGTGTGCTTGAAGACCTGAAGTTGGTATCATCAAATGAGGGGTAGGCTGGAATACCTTGCAGAAAGAAAAAGATCAGCAAAAATGAGAATGGAAATAATAGTGAAAATAGAAAGAGGAAGCCCATGCACTCAAGAAGTAAAAGGAATTTCTGCTCTCAGATAATCAGTGGAATAGAACGAACATATCTTGCTTGTGTTGGAGTCACAAAATGAAGGTTGGAAAGAGATATGATTGATTGTTCTCTACAAGTGAATCAGAGAGTGGAATAAACAGGGAGAAAACTAATTAATCTAAAGGACATTGTTGGTACAAAAACAAATGGTCATTATAAAATTTAGGTTAGAAATTAGAGGAACCATCAGAGGAATGAGGAACATCCTTCTAATAAAGCAATGCAGTCAACTTAATTAATTTTAAGGTAGAATATTTTTAGTTTGTAGAAAGGATTGTATGATAACGATTGCCTGTAATAGCCAACAGCTAGGCTGGAGACTGAAGATCCCTTTCGATCTTGCGCTCAAGCTCATCCTCAGCAAGGGCTGAACTTTCTAAAAGTTCCCAGAGGGAGAACACAGCAGCAATGCTTCACCAGATTTAACTTATTAACAAAAAGGTAGTACAGAGATTTTTCACTTGTCAGTATTATTTGACTCCCCCAGGTGCAGGATGGGACCAAGGCAGAATATAGCCTGGAAATATGTGAAAAAGGGGTCTGACCTTGTTGGGAAATTGTTGTTTTTTCACTATTCAGAAAATAAAAAAGGGTTTTGTCTATCCATTCTGTGCCTGTTCTATTATCCTTCAACTCTTTCAGACTATCATTTTTTAACAAATTAACTATGATTTTCTCTGAAAAGCATGAGGACATAAAAATTAGGATTTTAAATTCTTTTTGTGTTTGAAAAAAATAATGAAAATATTATTTTCACAAAGATGTTATGCATTGCCAGTTTGAGGGAAAAAAAAAGTGACTTACTAGGGATTTACATGAGTGATACTTTTCTTTTAGAAGAATTTTTAATTTTTGCCTATTCTTATTCTTCGGATCTGTACTGTATTTTCAGTAAGCAGTGGCTGGGCTCTTTGTTAGTGTAACAGGTTGCTTGGTTTCTAATGAAATTGAAAGTAATAAACTGTTTTTCTTGGATGGAGATGCTCTTTTCTGTAGAAGTCAGGGATGCTGTGCAGCTTCGAATCAACAGAAAAATCTGAACTAGTATCTGTAATGACTGCTGAATAGCATCTATTCAGCGGCTGAAAGAGGATTTTGGTTTCTGGTGTTGTCAATCTAAGACTTTCTCCACGTCCTACATTGACCTTTACTGTAAAAATTTAATCATTTATTTCCTTTTTTAACTGTAAAAATGTCCAGCATTTGTCCTTGGTTTGATTCAGTGTTTAAAAAGAGCAGTGGAAAAAAGGAGTGGTGATCTGCCATTCAGTGCACATGAGCTGACCCTTGGGCCCTCTCTTGATCTTTATGAGCTCGCAAAATAAGAAACCAGAGCTAAGATACTACACTGCAAAAATACTCATAAATGCAAGGCTTTTTATTAGTTTTATCCTTATAATTCTTCTCCCTTTATCTCTCCTGCTCTTCATGCAGTTTTGGGTGGTGATATTTTTGTGATTCCCATTACCTCATTCTTTCTAATGCAATGCTTACTGGAAATAATATCCCAGGTCATGTTTTTCAGAAACATTTTATATTTTGTGATATACAGGTTCAAACCTATCTCTGCATATACATGTGTATGTAAGAGTGATAAATAAAAAACTACTTCAAGGTTTAAAAGTGTTCCAAATTATTCAGAAATCTTAAATTGTGGTTCCCAAATAATTCATTCACCTTTTCCTCTCCTCCCAAAATATACACAAGAAAAGATGATGGGAGGAGAAAAATATGAAACTATTGTTGCTGTACAGGCACAGCTCCTAATTAATAATATAACATTAAATCGGTTATGTGTTTATTTTGAGGGGAATGAATGTTTGTATGTTGAAAAGGCCTTCATGAAAAAAAATTCTTCCTACTTCCTTTCTAACTTATATATTTTCCACACTCTGTGCTGTAATTATCACATGAAAGAACATTCTAATCACAGGTGTTTTACTTTAGGTGAAAGATCTAGACTTTTATAAAGCATATGAGCATAGTATTTGAAAGGGTGTGAATTAAAAAAAAAAAAAAAAAAAAAAGGCAAAGATCAGCTTTCTGGTGCTCTGCTTTTAACAGCCGCTGGTAAGAGTCTTAGAAAAAGAAAAAGGTTGATTTTTTACTGAGATCTGAGTAAAAAAATACCCCAAATTATTTTACAAGTCCTTATTTATGATCAGTCACTTCAAATAATGTCAAAATAAATGTCCTTTTTTATATGTACCCTTCTATGCTTTTAACATTCACTTTCAAGAAATGTGATGGGTTTATGGCTGGACTTGATTTTGAAAGTCTCTTCCAACCATAATGATTCTATTACTCTGTTCCATGATTCTATGATTCCACATTGTGCTCCACATGTTTGGGGAGGGCTCCCACAGCCTGGGGCTTCCCCAGGCCCCCATCTCCACAAGGAGACTCCAGCTCGAGGAGACAACTTGTAGAAGTGAAGCTGGGCTCCAAATCACCCTTGGGAAGAGCCCACATCTCCCCTTGAGCCTAGAAGAGCTGATGGGGATTAGCCTCATGCAGCCTCATGCGCTCAGTGAATGAACGCTCCTTTCATGCATCTTGCACATTATCCTCTGCTAGTTCGAAAGGTTAGTGGTAGTTTCAAAAAGTCCAACCAATTCAAGCCTGTCGTCTTTAATTGCAGCAATTATTTGCGCACATAGACTTATTTGTCTGCCAAGCAATTTTGGAAGCAGGCACCCTGCAAGAAGCTCAGTCTGGCCTCGAATGAAGATGTGCTCTTTGAGCTGGGTATGTGAATTCCTCTCTGCAGATAAAGATGGGAAGAAAATTTCCTGTTAACTACTATAAATGTCATATAATAAATAATTAAACTAATCTCTGTTATGCAAGCTCACTGTCCACATTTCAGTAGACTATAATGCCAATTGAAATTTTAAAAAGTCCTCTAAATAGTGTAACAGAAGTGATTTAGTTCTGGTAATAGCCAGTCAATAGTATAATTGAAGCATAGTTGATTAATGAGAAATGAATGCATCATCTCATGAAACACATTCATTACTTTTTTGAGTAAATGTCTTTGTAAAAAAAGTAAACAATTAAACCTACATTACAGAGGAAAGGCTCATCTCTGTTTATATAGTGATGTTCATGCATTAGATGCTATTCAGCAAAATAGTTATACTGGTAGACACATTACTCCAGTATAAACTGCGAATACAGTTGAGTCTGGTGAATGCAACTCAAACAAGATTAGCACACTGGCCAAAGTGGTTTTACCAGAACGCATGAAGATTCAACAACACTATTAAGAGCAATGTTTAATAACCCTTAAAGATATAGCAATACATAAAAGTAGCAAAAGTCTGGGTCTATTAGCCATGTGGTATACAAATAGCTGGGAATACTTTGTTCAGGGATATTTGAGAATACAGACCACTGATTTTCTGATAAAATGTAATATAACATGAGAAGATGCTGTGTCCAAACTGTATATTAATGCAAATATTTAAGCAGATAAGACCATATTTTAAGCAAAAAGCAAACAAACAAAACAAAAACAAAAATGGAAAGGAAAAAAAGCTAGGAAAAAAACAGAGTTTGCTGTTGGTGTACTTAGAATGCAACAAAACTGACTTTTGGAGAAACAAAGTTTTAAGTAACATCATCATTTTGTACAGAATTTTAGGATATGATTACTTGGTATTTGAGTATTTTCAGTAGAAGAAGAAACTATTAGAAAAGCAATAAAACAAAAAAACAGAACAAACAAATGAACAAAAACTCAAGAAGGTCATAGCTCCACTTCCTCACAGGACTCAAACTCCAAGGGACAAATTCCAGTTTTTCTGCATTCCAATCCAATCATTTCTAGCTTGTGTACTGCTCTTCCAGAATTCCTCCTTCCTGTTTTCTTTCACTTTTATTTTTCAGTAAGCATGCTGAATATTTTGCAATGATTTATAATGATCTCAGAACACATGTACGGATAGATGCAGGTAGCTGAGGGGTCCATTAGGAAAAAGGTTAGAACCTTGTTCTTATTTTACTAAGGAAAGTAGCAAAATACCCCCAACTTTAACAGTGCAGGAGCATAACACCCTCACTTAAGCTTGCATAATTTGCACAGAATATGGCAAGAATAGAAATACAGAGAAACTCAGTTTGAGTCAAAAATTGGCATCGGTCAGGATGCTACTAATATACAGCCAAAAAATGGCATGTTGCTGTGGTGTGAGAAGACAAAGAGACACGAACCTTTAGAGTTAATCCTGACCCCAACTCTAGCTGTGATACGCCAGGTAAAGTAACATTTCCCACAAATAAATAAATAAATAAATATCCACCCCTTTCCCAACCCCCCAAAAAAAAACTCTTGAGGAAACCTGTCTACTTCACAACGATTATTAAGTAATATTTCCTCAGGACTTGGAAGATTTAATAATACAATAAAGGAAGCTTCTCATCTCTCTCTAATTCCTTAAGTTTTGATTAAGTCAATAATATCTCTTGTAACTGATAGGTTAAGGATCTTGAGCTTGATTTTATGACTCTTTTAGTCATATCTATGCATGTTTAAAATGCAAATGCAATTGCACGCCTAATTTGTATATGTAGGCAATTACCTTAACGGTTATACAGACAGGATAATTACATCTGCAAATGTGCATAATTCACTGTGTCTGTGTATACAGTTATCTGATTTGTTCATACTACTGCAATAATTGTGCATGCATATATTTCTAGACCTAAATTATCTGAAAAAAATTAGCCTTATGTGACTGTGTGACTTCTTCTAATTTTATTATCTAATTAAAACAAAGATTGTGCATGACAATGAATATGCGATAAAAATGTCTTACATAGTTAAATATTAATCTTTTCCATATGATTGTATTTTCCCTGTTTCAAACCTAATAGGGTTTCAAACCTAATAGGGAACAATGGGATCATTGTTAAATGTTAGATAGAAACAATGGCAGGCTTAGCTTGTCCTATAAACAGGACAGAAATCTATTGTTCTGGACAGACAGACATCATAGCACACCCATACACTACATATGCATCAAAACATAAGCTATTAGAACAATCTGAATTTCCTGCATCTTATTTTGCTACCAAAGACACTGCAGTCACAGTTTATGTTCATATGTTACTCACTGATTTTGAACTTAAATAGATAAGAAATGTGAGGAATAAAACAAGAATAATTTTCACTTAATTTTTAATAGAATGTCAAGTTAGATGTAAGTTATTTGAGGTATTGTTACTATTCTTTATGCATACAAATTATAACTGCATATAAGGGACTGATAAGACTTTTATTCTGGTAGGCAAGAGATTTGAAATCATATACAGAAGGTTCAGTTTTGCTGAGCACATTTGCAGAGCCACCACATTCTTTCTAATCATAATACTTTTTCTAAAATTACTTTTTTTTTCTTGAAGTTTCTCTTTATTCTCTACCTTAGTACACCTTAAACATAGCTTGTTCAAATGTATATCTGTCACATTTTATGTGCTTATAAACTGTTTACAAAGTATACCTAAACAACATGCCTTCTTACTAAATGGTTAATAAGTTTTTTTTAGAGTCAAGCTGTATGTTGCTTAGAATCATTGCTATGCACATATTTTTTCACATATGTTCTATCCATTAATAATTTAACTTGTTCTAATCTTTTTTTTTTTTAAGAAACTTCTCAATACTAAGTGTGACAATTGAGTTGATATGCAGTCTCTGATGTCCTTACTTTAAAATTCTAAACTCCCTTCAGTCTGACTCCTTGTTTTCATATTATTAATAGTATAACGATGTGGACACAAATATAAATAACCTTCTAAAAAATGACTTTTTTACAAAGACTCATTAAAAGCTTAAGGTGTCAGGAAAACTAATACTAAAAATTGGGAAAATGAAAATACATTTGATTCCATCAATATATTAATGTATATTTGGGAGAATAATAATTAATAGTTCTTTTCAAATTCTATTTATTTTCACCATGCGGAGGATAGCAATCTATGAGGAGGCAGGGATGGATGAGTGATGGTGGGATGTGAGTATGCATTTTTGTTAGTAAACATATTTCTGTTTGCTCATTCCACTGAGCACTACAAGGGCAGTACAAAGATTCCTTGCATTCCATATTCTGGATGAGGTCCATTAAGTCTTTAAATTGTATTAAAGCAGCTATTGTAAAGCCTTTCTTTTATTATCCTATTTAAAGCCACAAATTAAGAGCAGAAAGGAAGTTGTCTAAAACATTGCTCAGATTATTAGCATTCCTTTATTGTGAAAAAGTTTTCCCCCAGAAAAAAAAAAAGAATTATATTATCACATCAGTTAAACACTTGATATTCTCAGCAAATTGGTTTTAGAGAGAAGAATCATACAGAAGCTGCAAATTGTTTCTACCTACCTTTATTAACTATTAGAAAATCTTAAACTACTCTAGCCATTGTCAAGCAGATATTTCTCAAAGTCTGGATTCACATCACAAGTTCTAGTCCTCATGTTATTCAGCTTCCATTCTCATGACAGTGCAAAACAAGCACAAGCACGAAACTGTCACTAATTCTAGGTTAGGGTGTTTGAAGAGAACAAGATCAGTGTCTAAACCTATGTTTACCAACGTTCTTTAAGTGATTATGAGGTCTAATTCGTAGCATCTTCTCAGACTACTCTGAAAAAAAGGAAATTCAAAACATTTAGCATCCAATGTGTACCTGCAACTGGGAATCTGAAAGCACAAATAATTTTGAATATTTCCGGAAATAAACCAGGTTCGAGTGGTAGATCAATTTGGAAATGATTAATATTTGTGGGACAGTAAAAAAAAAAATAAAAAAGGAAAGTAAGAAGTACAAACTGAATGGGCAACACAAATGTCTTTAATACAAGTAAAATCTAATCTTCAGGTAGATCTACACATATTTAACTTTGCAAGCATCTTATTTTTGACTTTACCACAAAATCCTGACAAAAAATATTTGGTTGTTCAATAAATATGCAATTTACACATTCTGTTTTTAAGTATTTTTAGTATTTCAAATACTCATAAAAAAATAAAGAACAAGATAAAAAAAAAGGTTGCAAGTTTTTCAAAGCGAAATGAAAACATAAAAGAAATAACACATCTTCAACTCAAGACTTGATTACTCTCTATAAAACAAATGTTAAATAGAACAGAAATTGTTGAAAGCTGTACAAGAATAAGAAGTTGTAATTCAAAAGTTGTAATTCAAAGATCTGTGTTATGCAAGACAGCTAGTGGAGCCTTTTGGCCTTGAAAACGTGAATCTATGAGTATAGAACTCTGAAACATAAAATGGAATGTTCTCAAGGTTTTGTCTAAGCAAAATATTTTGTCACGTTTGCACAATGTCAACTGCACCGTTTTCCTAGAATATAATCCTCAAGGAGATACAACTCTGTGGAAAGAAGTTATCATTTTAGATGGTTAATGAAGCATTGTGTTTAGAAGTGCTTCTTTCTGAGTAAGCTGTCAATCCGCTTTTTTAAAGGGTTATAAAAACATCTCTCCAGTGTATGAATTCACGCGTCCAGGTATTTTCAAAATCTGTTTTCTTCATCACTTTCTAGGAGAAGAAAGAGAGAGGGAAGGGAAGGCCTTGGGGACATCTCAGACACTCTATCTTGTGCTTATTTGAAGTGTGAATGAGCCTTGGCGTGTCCCGGCCAAACCATATATTTCATCTGCCTTTTTGACAATCTTGGGCAGGCCAGAATGCCAGAAATCTTTTCCGTCAGTGCATGTTAGATATCATACATAGCAATACATAAATTCAAGATATATACTGTCTCCACTTTAATGCCATTAAGATTGGGAAGTCCATGAGAACAGACTAAAAAATTTTGCTGTAATGTCTGCCTAGAACTGCTGGCTGTTACTTTTCTCTGCAATTCTACACAGAGACACATGTTCCTCTGCTGAGACCCTCTGGCCTCAGAACCCCTTCTGGCACGTGGGTTCTGTTTTAGGGGACATTGTTCATCTACTCTCTTGCCCCTAGATTGTGATCAAGTTGAATATTCCTCTCTATAAAGTTTCATGAGGAATGGAGGGTGATATAACTTTGCTATATGAGAGGTGAAGAGTGCCCCCTCCAACCACTTCTTCTCACAGCTTCAAAGAAAAGGGGTGCTGATCCTCTAAAGTCTTTCAGTGGCTAGTCTGAACACACTTTGATGGGTATATTAATGACAGTAAGTGTTTAGACCAGTGCTGAATGTCCAGGCTTGCAAAATGTTGTAGATATGGCATTTACTGTATGTACATCATTTTACAGAAGCATCATCTTTTATGAAATTTTTAAGCATTAGAAAATATATTTGTGTTTTTGCAGAGATAGAGTAGTGATAAATATACATGGATGCAAAATCACTCCCATTAAGGTAGTGGAGGCTGTTCTAGAAAAGTGCAGAAGAAAATCATGCCAGTGTTTGAAATTATTGAGTTTTATTAAAGACGGGGAAAGGTCATTGCTTCATGGCTGCTGAGAATAATATGCAGAAATCCTATGAATCAGAAAAAATCATGAAAATGCAGGACTGAGGACAGGGCAACTGCATTTCTGCCACCAACCAACAATCTACTGTCTTTATTACCAAAGGCAGCAGGTGTTTCTTCTGAATGAGATATGATCTAAGTCATAAATCCCATTAAGAATATTTCTGAAAACAGTATTCAGAATCACAGTTCAGTTACCACTGGACAATAGGTTTTCCTGTGCTTGAGTGATGGAATGTAAAAGCACCCTGTGAACTGAAAGTACTTGCACTAAAGCAAGTATGACCCACTAGATCACCTGTTAGACTAAGATAATATAGACAGAGAGATTCCAGCCAGTGGGGCATGCACTGGGCTGAATCAAGGGTGTGGTTGAATCATATCTTGGTTTTGATTCAAACATATCGTCTAGAGACATTAACTGTCACAGAATGCACCGATTTCCTTTATAACTTGCTTCATTGATTTATCACGTTCAGTGTTAAAAAAATAAAATCCTCCTAATTTCTTATTTGAGTTTGTCTGTCTTCACTTTTTCTCCACTGAATTAGAAGCTTTTCTGCATATATCTCCCCAGGAAGGTTTTGTACAATGCAATCAAATCACCTCTCATTTGTACAATGCAATCAAATCACCTCTCAGTCTTCCTTTGGACAAATAAACAGGTGGACTTGTTACAGTCTCTCACAAGGAGGCATTTTCTTCCACATTTAAATATCTTTATTGTTTGCTTTAGGCATGATTTTAAAATGACATCAATAAGAAAATGTCATACTATGTTGTACTACTGACCTCAGCTGACTGTGCACTTGTGTGTATGTCCTTTCTTGCCTCAGCAGAAGGATGTTACCCAAACCTCTGAGAATGCATGTCAGATTGCTCATCAAGCATCACCCATTTGAATCTTAGCTTTCCAGCATACAGTCCCTCATTCTCCAAACATAGTTTGTGTCTTTTTAGATTTTCCACTTTACTTTTGACATTGTTAAAATATGTTCCCAAAGTTTACCAAGCAATATAGAAACACTTTTGTGATTGCCTGCTCTGCTCATTGTTTGCATTGTTATTGAATGACTTGCAAAATTCAGAAAATATTATATTGAATTCTAGCTCAATGACAGAAGTGTTGAATAATACAGGATCACCATTGAATAAGAATCCCATACCAAGATCTCTCCATAATCAATTCCTAATCTGTTTACCATGTGTCTTGCTGATATTGTACAAAGTTTTTTTAAGAAAAATCATATTGTTACACGGCACTAAATTAAATCCCTATGTTCCTAACATCTTATGTTATGCAATGCAGAGGCAGATGGAAATTAAAAACTGAATGAAAAAGATCTTTGTCAGGTACAGTGCCTCAAAATGAACAGCCAAGAAATCATGTTTGTTTGACAAGACATACTTTCTAAGCAATCATCCTGAGTGGTTTTAAATATACTCTTATCTTTAACACTTTTTAGTTGATTCTCATACCAACTTTTCCATTACTCCTTTAAAGTATAATAAGGTTGCTCTATTATGTACCTTAAAGTAGGATTAAAATACTGTTTAGTGCCAGGAATGAACAGTACACTTTTTATTCCTCATCAGTTATAAAAAAAAAAATGGTTTGGTTCACATTTTCAGTAATACAATGCTGAGCTGAAAAAGAAGTTTGCAAAGAAACACTGAAGGAAAAAATAGGATCCATATTGAATGTTTTATTTTCTTTTTAAGAAAATCTCTTCAGTGCATCAGTGCATTTTAATTACGCTTTTTTTTTTTTTTTACTAGGTCATTACTAAATGTTTGCTGCGGGCAGCATGAGTACAACTCTTATTGACTACGATGGCCAAAAATACAATCATTAATGTAGGGCAACATTGGTTTCATATGGAAAAATATTTCTCTACTTTAGCAGTACATTGTTACTATGCCAACTTCTATGATAATGGTAATTTAAAACATACCCATACCCTTCAACCCCTCGGTTGTGTCAGCACAACTGTTCATGAAGTTGGGCTCTCAGATGAAAAAAATGAACCAATATGGGCACAAAATATCATAAAAGGAAAAAAAAAAGATTTTCTAAAACCAGATGAATTCAAGTATCTTGTTGACACCATGACACTGCAGTCCCTCAAAAAGAGCTGTGTCAGCTTGGATATACCCAGTGGTGGGGCAAGGCTAGCACACAAGTAGCTGGCCCTCAGATGCACCGTGAGGACTTCTTGCTTTTCTACTTCTGCTAAAGTCTGGGCACTGTGAATCTGGCAATGCTAAAGCAATTTAAATCTTAACAAAACTCAGCCACCCACATTTCTGAGCAGGGTTTGTCTTAATTTCTGGGAAGAAAATTTGAGTACAAATTACTATTGTTGTTTTTAAGGCTATGTTTATGACCCTGTGTGTCCAGGCAGCTGGCTGACTAGCCATGTGTCACTCTATCCATGTTATTTAAATCATTTAGGTCATTTAAAATGTTTCAGAGATCATCCTCAGCCATTCTTCTAAGTTAGCAGTAAAGTCCAACTTGAATTTGATGGTACTGAATAAATTTATTTTAAAATGCATATATAAAGAACACAAGGTCTGATATCAGATCCTTTTATGTAGCTGTGAAAACAAAATGAGTCTTTTGCTTAACTAAAGTAGTAATTAATGCTTGTACAAAGTCTACACAAATTATATTTTAGATATAGGGTGGTATATGTTTATCACATAAGCCATTTCTATTTACTTTCCTGGTTTTTACTTTTCCTATTTATTTTTCCTGCTTCTGTAAGAAGGTAGTGTATGCTTCAGAATATAAACATCAGGATCAAAATTCATGTTGAGTCAAATCCAAACTATCCATCCCTATTTTTAAAGCATCCGTGTTTCACATAATGCATTTTCCAATTAATGGGACAGCTTTTGAGTTCTTTTTCAGATTTCAACAAGATAGACTCTGCCCAAGATATGCTGTACTTATACCACCGATTCAGATTACATGCTAATGCACAGTTAGTATATATGTGGGGCAAAATAGGTTTTTTTTTCTCCTGACAGCTAGCCAAAGAGATAGAGACTTCATCTAGTACACAGCTCAACTTAAAAAAACTATTTTGTAGTAATCAGTTTACAGATCTTGAATTGCTCCATGAATTGCTGTTCCATTTTTTTTCTTTTCATTTGTTCAAAACACTTATTATATATATAGCTATATTATAGTTATGCATTTTCTCTTACTTCCCATCATTCTGCAAAACAATGTTAAATACAGGGTCATAATAATTTATCAGAGCTAGACTTCTGCCTTTCTATCTTGACTTTTAAATATTATTACCTTGATTAAGGTATCATAGAAAAGTATGAAACTTGTCTCACTCTGTGACAGGTGTCTTGAATCACCCACTTAAATAGGGCAATATCTCACCCTATGTAAATTCCACCACCGAACCTATCTAGGTTTTAGTATTCCAAAAATATATTTTGAATTATTATTATTATTATTATTATTGAAATTAAAATTGGAGGTTTGAAACATCTTAAAAAGGTAATTATTATGGATCACAGTAGTTTATTTTTGTAGTAGAGCCGCTTTGGTAGATAACTGGCAGAAACATCTCTAGCATCAAGTGAACTTTGGTACCATTTTTTTTTTCTCTTCATTGTGTGACTGTTTTTTTCTTTAGCTAGGTAATTCAATGTCTATTCTCTCCCTGTTGTTTGTGAACTTCTACCTGTTTGTGTGAAATGCTATAAATAGCATCTCAGCATGTTGCCACAGCAATTGTTTTGTTTTCATACATGTAACAAATATTATGAGATTATAAAAGCACCACATAAATGCTGTTGGAGGGACAAATGTCAGAGATGTATGATCAAGAAGAAATAAGGATTCATGCTCCTCAGACATCCTAGGCTGTTTTATTATATTGTTGATCCTCTTGTCTCCGATTTTTAACCATCTTCAAGTTTACCAATAACTTCATTAAAATGCTGCCTATTAAGAGAAAAAGAAAGCAGGCTGAGTTCAGTAGATGGATGGTAATAACATACATAATTGTTTAGCTTCATTCTCCATCGCTCTTCAAACCTCTGGCTGGGACTATGGGATTCGTGGGTTCAAAAGTGCAATATGTAAATGACTGAATTTTTGTCTAGAAGCAGCTAGACTGGCTGGTTGCTGTTTCAAGGTCTGACTGACACTGTGATGACTTATGTATGTGACAGCTCCATTGACTTCAGGGCCACTTGAAGTCAATGGGAATTCTCAACGTTTAAAGGCAAAATGCGAATCCTTGCTCCATCAAGCAGTTTATTCGGAATAAAGGACTGCACCGTCAAATGCAAAAAAAATAAGCACTAAAACACCAGTGGTCTGAGGAGACTGTATTTGAAGTCAGAAAATATTCAAGTACAGATGATCTTAGTTTAATATTTGTTCCTAAAGAAAAGATTCTCAGTCAGCAGTCAGTATGGAAAACATAAAACAAGAATATAAAAATGGGAGCAATTTAACCATGTGAAATAGATGAATTAACTTTTTGTGCATTTTTCTTGATTTCCAAATGAATACAGGTAGAAAGTTATCATACTGTTCCTAGGTAAGATGAGGCACTGCTTTCTGGAGGAAATTTTTCTACTGATATAGAAATGTCTACATTGCTCCTGGGATCCTCTGTGCTATGGGATGTCACTGCTTCTGAGGGAAGTCAGGTTTGGCATCATTATGTGTCATTATACACTGAGACAGCAGTAAAGATGGGCCTGTGGCAACCCCACTGGAAAATCTGAAAGTGGAGACACCACATTGGTTCAAGGAAGGTTGCAATAGTGAAGGTTAATCCAGCAGTTTACTAAACGTCAGCATGAACTTCTTTTTGTGCTAATCCTTGCTAATCAGCAATAGGAAAGGACTTTTCCCCTTTTGCCACCTAATCCTTTCTAAGTAGTAGAAGTACAGTTTCCTAACATGTTAATTATGTCCTACTACATTGCATTTATAGTATTCATAAAGTCATGAAGAATTCTACTTTCTCCTATTCATTGCTTAGCTTATACATTGATGAATAGGCAGTCAGAACAGGTTTTTTTTTTACTTCTCTTTTTGTTTTTTTCAGATTTTACTCAGTGAACGCAACATAAAGGAAGACGATGAGGTTAAGAAACTGGTTAAGAAACTGTGCAGCAAAGTGAAGACGTGACTGATGGGTGTACTGCGATACCAGTGAGGGCACAGCAGTTAACAAGTGTTGCAGGATGGAGTCACTCACCGTCCAGGGAAGTGGGAAACATGCTGCAGAGCTGCTGGTGTTGCAAAATCTTCCCTGGAGGTGTTGCTGAGTCTTAGTAGCTCAAACTAGCAAGTACTTATTTGCACCTATTTCAAGTAGTTATTTTCCTTGTAGACATAACCAAACTTAGCAGCAAAAAAAAAGAATATTTTAGCTTGATCTAGGCTGTTTTGGTTAGTGTACTGGACTGTGACAGCCATGAAACTGAGAAATGTGAAAAACAAGAGAAAAATGGATGAACAGCAACACTGATAGATGATTATTTCCAGGTGTTTTGGTGACCCTATTCAGGAGAAATTTCAGAAATCCTTCCTCGACATTAAAGAAAGTGAATAGTTCTCAAAAGACAGTTTAATAGCAGCAAGGTGTTGTACAGCAGAGGAACTCTCTGAATATATGAGCCTTGCTGAAAAATAAAATGCGAACTGTGGACCTGAAAAGGATGATTAGGCTTTTTTATCCTCTCTTTCTCACTAATGCACCATATCTACATATGCAGAATAAAAGATGTCAAAAATCTGAAAACAGGTAATTAACCTAATTCTGTCAATACTTTGAAATGTTTTAAGCTCAGAAAATAAATCTGGGAAGAAAAATAATATTAGACTATTGAGGCTTTGTCATTTTATCCTTTAACTATCCAAACTTAAGTTAAGGTCAAGATCCATAAATTTATAAGAAAACAACTTTTTATACCTGTTTTTTATAAAAATCTAATGAAATGCAATAATACAGAGATTTTACCTGTTACAGAGCTCAGGTCTCAAAGTTATTGAAAGAGTTAACTGGCATGCCATCAGTCATGCATATGAAATTTGGAATGAGAGGAAACAAGTGAATTTGAGGTTGTTCTCGTTCAGTTCATTCAAGGTTCACTGAACAGGAAAGTGAATTTTTATTATCACTTCCTGTGAAAAGAGCAGTTGACAGGACCCATCAGGGAACTGCCAGAAACCTTAAGAGTTTTAAGTATGAAGCCCAGAGTCCACTGCAAAGTTTCCATGACAACCCACTCATTAAAATAAAAGGAAATTGTGCCTGATATTTACAGCTTTCAGCATACAGTTGAAAGCCTTGCATCTCAGGTTTCCAAAGAATTTACACCTGGAAGTCAAGAATGCAGCCTATAAAGAAATAAAGAGTAGTTGTAACATTTAGTTGTGAAAGTGGAAAGGTTGTTCACAGGTTAGATTTCAGCATCCTTTCAATTTTGGGTTTGTAGTGAGCATTTTTTTACTGTCTCTGCCAGTGGTGTTCTAAAGGGTGAGAAGGATTTAATGTTAGGTTGGAAACAGTCTTAAGAGAAGCTTTTAGTGAAAGCACTTTTGCTGAAGATAGGGAAAAATAATTAAATGAAAAGCATATATTTATTGCTTATATGTATATATACATATACATATGATATATATTATATATATTACGAAAAGATAAATCATAACTGATACTTCCTCAGACTTAGTAGCAATCATCTACATTGTGGGGAAGATCCACAGGGCTAAGGAGAAACAGTAACAGCATGTGTTGTTCACTTTGGATGCCAAAGTTCCGTTGAGCCCTTTGCTTTAATATCACTTTCATGTTCCACTACCCTTTCTCACTATCCCCTCTGGCAGTCATATTTGCCCCCTCTGTGTGGTAGATCTTATTTTATTTTTACGTGTGAAATTACAGGGCATAAAAGGCGGTAAAATAATTCAAGATGAGGGAAAAGAACAGGAATGTTCTTGCCACCTCTTGCCAAGGATGTTTTTTATAGAGTGCAGGCTGGTAGCTTGCTCAGCCACGTATTACATTGCACTGGGTGACTATTGTTTCAGATGAATGAAATCATCTGTGAGGAGTGTGTGTCACTGCTTGGGAGGATGTACTTATGGACGTAACTATGTCAAAATTAGCCTGTTTATAGGTTCTGATCTGGCAAACTGCCAGCAAGGTCAGACAGTCAGACTCCTCGCTTTTCCCTGCTCTCGGTGCCTGCGTGCTGACTTCCTTTCTGATAGAATGCAACCGCTTTTGCTGTTTCCTCTTTGCATCTGGTCATATGTGTCAGGGAGCAATCTCCATTCCTGCAGCTGAGCCATCACCAAGTATGTGCCCTCAGGGATACCTTTTGCTGTCTCTTTAATTTATCACATTTAGCAGTTCCCTGATGTAATTCTTGAAGGAAGTTGCCAGTATCTCACTTCTGTACCTGTAACTTGTAGTCTTCCCTTGTTATCTCTAGATGTTTTCATTTGTGTTATAAGCAACTATGTTTGTTTTGGCGGCGTTCATGTTGCGGTCTTTTTTCCTTGTACACTATCATAACCCCCTGCAGCTTCCACATGACTGCTAGCTGTGGTGATTGGGTTGGTTAAACCTTTGTAAAATCAGCACAAGAAGTTATAGCTTAGTCCAAAGTCTTCCTCTAAATCATCAAAGTAGAGAACAGCACAGTGGAGGTACTTGTAGGATGCAGGGCAGTGTCCTTTCAGTTTCATTTCTTAGGCTCATTTTTGCTTCCCCTTTGGCAAATGGCAAGGTGTTCCCATATCACCTTTTTAGCTTCCTGGAACTTTGGCTGACTGGGAGGGGTAAATAAATAAATTTTATTGTCCAAAGCTTGTTTTCTGTTCTTGCCTGAGGCTTACTTTTTTGTTTCAAGTCCTTATTTTCACCTCTAAGTTCATCTGCTTTGATTCTGACATTTTTCTTTGCCCTCTGTATAAATAATGTTGGTGGAATTAATTTTCTTTATTTCCCCACTTTTGTCTTGCTAGACCGCAAACCATATCCACTGTATCATCCAGATGGAGCCAGGTCACACGTCACTCCCTCCCCCAGACAAGCGAGTGGTATCCTCCAGCTCCTTAGCACAGGAAATACGAGGCGAGCAGACATTAAAGGGCTTTGTGATTGAGCAACAAGTCAGCCAGTTCATAAAATCGAATTGCAACCCAGAAGTGCGCCTAGAAAGATCCCACAAATCAGCATGTAACCTTTTGTCAGAGCAAAGATTCTTGGCAATGTTTTCCATATCTAGGCCCAACACAACAGGTTGTATCATCTCAGAAGTTTTCACTTCATTTCAAGACTCATCTGATCGCTAACAGATTGTCCAACAGTGATGCTTATTGGAGCTAAAAGCCTTGTGACCCTTTCCTTGATGTCATTTTTGCCCCTGCTTACGAAGAACAGTATCAGCATCTCTACACTTGAGTCATAAGAAATACATTCTTGAGACATGCAGTAAAAGAATAGGAACAGAATTTGAGAAGAGTGAAAAAAGGTGGTGAAAAATAGAGTGGGCAATGAGATACAGACCATCAGAAAAGTAGGTGGACACACAAAGGAAATTAACTGAAATATTTGGTAGGATGTTTCAGACACTCAAGCAGTTTGAAAATGATAGTTTCTTTAAATGCTTTTCAGTATAGAAGCCACAGACTATGCTGAGGGAAAAACAAATCATGCAAGAGAATTAGATAATATTTAGAGATTGATAGACAAATTGCCTAAGTGAGACAATTTGATAGAGTCCAAAGAATTTGTTATTATTTTTGCTATAATTATGTAAATATTGTAAAATGAAACCATCAGGTAGCTCTCTGAAAGTATTTTGTGCAAGTAACATCTGACAGACTTAAATTACCAACATTTTTACAATGTTTGCTTTGTCTTGATGGTGTAAGACTCAGTGCAGACTGAGATTCTCTATTTCTCCACCACTTTTGTGGAAGCATTTCACACAGTGGAAAAAAAAAAAGACAAAATGTTAAAAGGATAGTAAAATGGTAAGGCTATTCACCAAAAATACCATGTGAGTATTATAGATATCAAAAGCTTTTTGAGCATATCCAGTGCCATGGTTACTACTAGCCCTACTCCTATCTGGCAAGATCCAGTTTATTGGTATGCTTCATTCCATGCCACAGATGTTAAAGTTCAGGCATCCACACAGAGTAGTTTATTGCAGTTCTTATGATCCTTCTCGTATAATTTTATGGATTATGCTTATGTAAAGATGTAAATAAACTGTTCCATTCTCATGGTGAGGCTGGGAATGCTGTTTAAAAACAGCCTGTGGATACTACATCAGAGGTTACAAAGTGCTGATGTTACACAGATATTAGTAAAGAGAAGCTTCTTGTCTGATTCCTAGAGCCTCAGCCCTTTCCCTGGGATGGTCCCATAAAGAGTGGAAGGGTGGGAATGTAGGGCACTGTATATGCCTGTTGTCCAAGCAGCGCTAGGATATCTTGAATTTGATGTCCTCTAACCATTGCAGTGTTGTGTTGCAGGCCCTTTCCTGCTGTCCCAACAATTACAATAAAGTAATTGACATTTGACTCTCTGAAGAATCCGGTTTACTAGCGTAGGAGTAGGTATTCTGTTGCCACACTGGTGGATCTGAGCTGGAGATGATGCTTGCTTGGCATCATTGTCTTAGAAGGGAAATTCTAGGGGTATTGTGACTAGTGCTTAGCATGAACTTTACAATCTCCACTTCTGCATGACTTTATGTTTGAATGTATTAGGTCTGATGCCAAAAAAAAGTGTAAGTTTCAAGTTTGTTGAAAAGATGTAGTCTATATAGAAGAACTTTATAGGACTATGCGTCCAGTTTGAAATCACTCAGAATTGTAGTTTGGAAAGAATGGAGTGTTCAGAGAAAATGAAGGGATTGTAATTAATTTTGGGAGATAAATATTAAGTTCTTGTACATTTATGCAGAAATTCCATGCTGAATATTTTGAATTAGAATTATTCAAGTTACTAATGGTGTCTCCTATTCTTCTGTGTTTTTAAATAAACCCATAAAAATGAGCTTTTTTCAAATCTTTTTCTCTTTCTCTTTGTTAATTTGTTTTTCTTCTTGCTCTCTGTGCATGAAGTTAAGGTCTAACTAAGCATTTTGTTCACAAATAGGAACTTCATGTTTGTGCATGTCATTTTCAACACATAGCACTGTGCATGTACTGTAAAGAAATGTAGTCCTGCTCCTTACATTATTTATGGCTTTCTTGTGCAGAGAGGTGAGACACATTAAATGGTTCACCAACTGTCTTCTCTTTAATAGTATCAGGAAGAACAGTGTTCTTTCCTGTACTTTCTATTCCCTAGTTCTCTGATTTTCTTCTGTCTCTCTGATCCATAAAGATACAGTGCTCTATTAATGCATTTGTAACTTAATCAGAGAAAATAGGTTAATTGGAAATAAGAAAATGAAAAAAAAAAAAAAATCTACATAATGCTAAAACTCAAGCCGAGTCAGAATGCAATTGGCCCAATTGTCCTCAGTGGCTCTTTGACCTTCACGATCAATGTATGAATTTAGTATGTATCCAAATTATGTGGATGTCATTATTACTTAGGCACATTTTAAAGTATTTTGCTCGAGAGAGGCATATTTAAAGTCTCGCATAAAGCAGATTATTAAATTTCCCACAGACCTGGAAGCTCAGAGTAAAACTGGGAAACCATAATGCAGATTAATCCGAATTCTTCTGGTTTGGGGGAAAGTCAACAGACACAGTGAAAACATTAAAAAATCTTCAGTGATGTTTTTGATACAGGGGCCACGATTCTTAAAAAAAAAGTCTTAATTTCTTTGAATGAAATGCCTGTTTTACAGCACCAGACTACAGTAAAACAGTATTTTACTCACTAACCCTATCCTCTGCCATTCAGAAGAATACTCTAACCACCAAGTATTATCTTTTATTTGCACCAAGACGATTGCTTTTGTTGTGAATAATTCCAGTGTTATATCCACTAGGTAAAACAGCTGTAACCAGCATGCATGTACACCCATTCCAGTTTTTCTTTGCAGGGAAGGTGCAAAGGCATCTGACAGCTCTGGCCTTCTCTGCTCCTCCACTCACAGGTTGCTCCAGATGCCCTCACTGCAGGTGTCCCCATAGAGCGACAGGTAGTAGACCCAGATCCTGCCTCAGAGACTGCCCCCACAGCTGCTCTGGGCTGGACATAGAAGAAACTCCAAGCATGGAATGCTTCATGGGCCACCTGGGCTACATATCCTATGCTACTTAACTGTGCATCTTATTTCATTTTGGAAGAGCATACATAGTGCTAAATGTTTCTCCTTCCAGCAGCCAAAAGCCAAGGTTTTAGTTAAATAAGATCATCAATGTGTAGGACTTTTTTTCTTTTCTGAAATAACAGTACAACTAATAAAACATAAGAATAATTAAATAGTGCATAAAGTGATTTTATATTGTTTCATTTGACAAATATTTCTAAAAAAAATTGTTTGTGTTTATAGAACCTGTTAAACAATCTGACACTCATAACAATAATTATAGTAATGATAATAACTATAATCATTTTGGTATGAAATGAACAGCAGGGAAAAAAGGCTTTGCTACAATAATCACTGTATAGACAGTCCCCAGAATATGCTATCTAACAAGTCACTGCAAAAATTACAGTATCAGTAATCTTGGATCAATAACACAAATTGATTGTACTTACATCAGTGAAAAGAATTAGATTAATTAATGTCATTGTTTCAAATCAATGATTAGCTACTTAAAAAATTATGACAAATAATTTAAAAACCTAAAATGTACCTTTGCATCATGGTTCGTCTGATCTTTTAATGAGTTGTTAAACTTTCAGGTGTATCCTCAACTGCTGCAAACAGCCCCATGCTCTCTTAGGTCTGGGTCTAATTGTTTTCAGCTTTTGGTAATCAAGCCTAGAAGACATCACCAAGTCAGTGTTTCTCTTCATCTTTACCAGCATCTACTGCTGGGCATTGTTTGGGCTATTGGTTACAAGGACAAGTTGTAAGAACCAGAATCAGAAAAACCTCTGAAATCATAAAAAAAAAAATGACAAGAGGTTTACAACAAAGTGAAAAATCATTGTAAAGTAGCAAAAATGAATGAGTGTGGGACAAAGAGAGAGAGAAGGCTTATCTCCTTAGGTCAAGACTTACTGAAACAACACTGTGATTTTCAAAGGAAGTACATCTCTCAGAAGATTATTTTATAATAAACATGTAGGCGTCCAAAATCCATACTTAAGACATGGTGTCACGGAGACTTGGGCTGGAAGGGGCTCTGTCAAATCAGCCAAGCAGCTAGGTGGCCAGTGCACCTCTTTGGTGAGAAGATGGCTCTCTTTTTGCTTTCTCTGCATCAGGAGAATGTTTGGCAGTATCTCCATTGTGAAAACTGTTATGTCTGGGACTCAGTCAGAATTGAGATGGAGAACATGCCTCACATCTAAAATACTGAATTATTTTATTTTAATGAAACATCCATGTCTAAAGCTCTTGCATAAATTTGGTATTTCAACTTGCTTTCTTTATATCTTTAGTGTAAATATTGAAAATTTTGATAAGACTAGGCTCATAAAAATATAATACTTCAATAGTAAGGGATTCAAGGAAACTGAATAACTTCTGTGTTTTTATATTTTTTTCCAGTGAATGATATTTTCACAGTGAATTTTGAGAACTGAGAATCACACCAGCTGAGAATCAGTATCTAGGTTCATGATTTTTTTTAAGTTTTATAGAATCCTGTGTAAATATAATCATGTAATATTTGATCCTGACAAACTTTCTAAGGAAAACCTCCTATTAGCAGCTTCCTCCCCGCTAGGATAAATTTACTGCAGTGGGAGGTGGATTAAATCATACATAAAATGGACTTTAGTCCATTTAGTCCATAAAGAGACATAACCTCTGTTGGTAATTTTCAGTGATCTATAAAATAGAATAGAAATCTATGGTAATTTCGTTTTAGAAAGAACTTTTGAGCTTAGGAGTCTTAGAAATATCTGTAAGTACACTACGGATGTAGCAAAAAAAAACAAATTGTACAAGTATTGTGCAGTTGTTCATTAATTACATGAGTTCTGTAATCATAAAAACAAATAATAAAAATAGTTAATATAGAGCCAAAAATCTTGCTCTTTCAGGAATAATTTGCTCAAAGTCTTTCAGCAGACTGTTTCTTTTTTTAGCAGGTTTTGTAAGCAACAAGATTGGCAAAGACTAGAACGTGAAACAACAGTAAAATGGGTTGTTCGGGATTACAAAACAGATCAGTGCCACAAGCCAAGACAAGAAAGTCTTTCAGTCTCTTTGTATTGTTGCTCATGAAAATAATACCCACCCAAAAAAAAGACTCAGAAAATTAATGAAAATTAAAGATAGTTTTTACAGGATCACTGATTAGTATTTTGATTTTAACCACTGAGAATTCCCTTTGCCTTCAAAGTGCATTTGCTTCAACATGCATTTTGACTATATTTTCCTAAAATATTTTCTACTTTTTAAATTCTCATACTTTTCCTAAAAATAAAATAAGAATAAAAAAAGCACTTGTACCTTGCTTAATGTTGGAATCTTCGTTCTGTGCTATTGAGAGTGCTGAAACAACATAAATAAGAAGAATGTGCTTTGGAAAGTTCTTAGCTGATTAGATTAACCATCACCTGCTTCGAACTTTTATATATTTATGAAGTAACATCTTAAACTATGATGTCTCCTGATTGATTAGCCAAACACAACAATAAATGAAGGAGAAAAGCATCTGCAGTAATGATGTTTTAGGGAGCAACAAATTGGTCTGTAGATTGTGGATGTAAACTGTGTTTCCTAGTGATTTATGTCCTTTGAATTTTTTGTATAGGTGTTGAAAAAGCTCATGTGCCTTTATGTCTCCTTTCTTTCTTTCTTTCTTTCTTTCTTTCTTTCTTTCTTTCTTTCTTTCTTTCTTTCTTTCTTTCTTTCTCTCTTTCTCTCTTTCTCTCTTTCTCTCTTTCTCTCTTTCTCTCTTTCTCTCTTTCTCTCTTTCTCTCTTTCTCTTTCTCTCTTTCTCTCTTTCTCTCTTTCTCTCTTTCTCTCTTTCTCTCTTTCTCTCTTTCTCTCTTTCTCTCTTTCTCTTTCTCTCTTTCTCTCTTTCTCTCTTTCTCTCTTTCTTCTCTTCCCTTTAGGCTTGTGTAAAGTTAGAGGATTGCATTAGAGGATTGGCCAGCTACATTGCTGGGAAAAGAAAAGAAAGAAAAATATCCTGTATAATAAACAAGTTACTCTGTTTCCCTTGTCTTTTCCTTAGTGGGAGCTATAATTTGAGTTTTCTTCCTATACCTGGCTAACAGTTCTTGCAAAAATTGTAAAAGTGAGACTTTTTGCTATATCTATCTGCCAAGCTTGACTGAAATCGCCCAGTGGGTCCAAAAGTCATTACTGTGAGTCAGACAGACATCTACCTAGGCAGCACGAAGACTTAAAGTTCGTTCCTTTAAGAAAACATGACAGAAAATGGATTAAGAAATGGCATATCTGAGTTTATTTTTACAATTTTCACAATTTATGTCTTAGTTTGATGTGAATGTGAATCACAAATTTGTGGTGATTATTATTCTCATGGAAGAATTTGGTTTCATCCTATTAATGCCCCAGGAAATGAATGTGGTTTTGGTTGTAGAAACTAATATCCGGGGTGACTCAAATCCAGTTGTTATATTATACAAGCACTAACGTCTAATTAACTAGTGATTTCTGAGAAAACTATGAAAGAATAAATAACTTTATTTTGTAGAGACAATGACTAAATTGTATCATGACAATAAATAGCTGACAATTAAAAGAATAGCTTTTCACCTCAGTTTTCTGCTTATTTTATTTATTTTTTACTTAATGGAGTGGGTCTCTTGAAGTATAACTTTTTTGGAGAAAAAAAAAGAGATCTAACAAAATGCAAGGGACTGAGTGCTATGTCATATTTACTAGCAGTAAACCTACTTGGCAATAAAATATTCTGTCAGTAAGAAGGTCAAAACTAGACTGGTTGAAGCACCAACTAATGTGTCAGAGGGAGCAATATTGCATCAGCCAACAGGACAGAGCGATATACACCGTGTACGTTTCTGATTGCTGCAATTTAGTGCAGAGTCTGCTTTACTGAGAGTGTCTGGAGTCATCATGTTCCCTTAAACAAGATAGAGGGGCTGCCAGTTGTGGCTGGCAACTTTTAAAAATTACGCTGTCTGAAAAACTGTGAGATTTCTTTTGATATTTTGAAAGTGTAATGCACACAATTCTCCTTGCAATCGTTGTTTCATTTTTAAAGCTGAAGGAAGGAAACGAAGTAATGTCAAAGAAAGGCATTTCTGTTTATAACCTTTCCAATGGCTGCAGCAGAGCAGGGAGGTGCAGGGGAAACAAAACACAAGCGGTAGGAGTATGATTAAGAGCTAATTCAGACTGTGTGTAGGAGGGTTTCATTCTTGACAAATTGCTCTTATCATTTAAACGCATAGACCATTTAAAAATCAAGCTGCTTGGGCTCTGAAATGGAAAATTTTAAATAATGAACTAAGAGCCGGATCTCTGTTGAGGATCTGTGAAAATGGTTTTCTTTTTATGTGTGTGTGCTCATACTGCACTCTTAACAACCCCAAGAGCAGTGCTCTGCCACTAGCTCGCTTTATGCTTGCAAGGAGATACCTCTCTCCTGACTTTCCCTGCTCACGTGTCCGTCTAACACAAGGCATTTTGGCTTCTTCTATAATCCTTAGAGATTATATGGTTCCTGATGCAGCATCAGGGAACAATTCATCTCTCTTGAAAATAATTATTTAAAGTGATCAAATGGGCCTGCTGATGTGAACATCTTTGGTCCACTGACTGTTGAAGGTACATACATAGCTGAATAAGATGATATAAATACCTTTTGGAAAGGTGAAGCTACTTGAGATGAATGTGCCTTCATGGCTAGGAAGGCCAATGGGATCCCAGCCTGCATCAGGAGGAGCGTTGCCAGCAGGTCGAGGGAGGGGATCCTGCCCCTCTACTCAGCTCTCGTGAGGCTGCACCTGGAGTATTGTGGGCAGTTCTGGCTCCCCAGTACAAGGGGGATGTGGAGCTTCTAGAGATGGTCCAACGGAGAGCCACAAAGATGGTTAAGGGACTGGAGCATCTATTTTATGAGGAAAGACTAAGTGAGCAGGGCCTGTTTAGCCTAGAGAAGACTGAGAGGACGTCTGATCAATATGTATAAATACTTGAGGTGGGAATGTAAAGAAGATGAGGCCAAACTCTTCTTGGTGGTGGCCAGTGACAGGATGAGGGGTAATGGGTACAAGCTGAAACACAGGAAGTTCCAGTTCCATGTGAGGAAGAATTTCTTTCCTGTGAGGGTGACAGAGCCCTGGAACAGGCTGCCCAGAGAGGCTGTGGAGTCTCGTTCTCTGGAGATATTCAAAATCCACCTGGATGCCACCCTGTGCCACGTGCTCTGGGTGTCCCTGCTTATGCAGGAGCTTGGACTAGGTCATCTCTAGAGGTCCCTCAACCATTCTGTGATTTTGGGAATCCTTCCTCATTTCCATTTCCTCTTTCACAAGCAAGAGAATCTGAGATCTATGCAACAGGGCGCTAGTCAAAATGGGAGTTCAGAAATCCTGATGTGGTATTTTAGGAGCCTTGATTTCTCTCTTCCATATCTCATCTCTGCCTTCGGTGAAAAGGGTCATATACTCTTTGGAGAAAATTCTCCAGAATATTACATCCAGAATTAAGGAATATTCAGTTTCAAGGAATTGCATTAAAAAGATTTCATAAAAGGCAAAATAAATGGCTAAAATGTTTTACTGTCTTATAGCATTAAACTAGAAAGGAAATATATATTAACTTCTCAGTAGTAACAGACATGTCTGTTACTGTCACCTACAGGAGGACATGAAGCAGTAAACTGAGAAATGAAGAATGGAAACAGACAAATTAGATTAGTGAGATAAAGATATTCTGATCACAAAGGAGCGTTTACTTGTAAAGGAAGGGCACTGCTGAAGCCTGAACCAAGGCTGAAGTAAATTTGACCAGACGCTTGGCCACAGACATGCTAATAAAAACCTGAAAGTCTCATGTTAGCAATCAAGGCACTGTAATTTGCAGTACAAAATAAATTCATGAAATCATTATGAAACTTCAAAACAAGATCTCTTTCAGAGTCCTCAAATTGCCTTCAGTAACTTTATTTCCTTTACAAGGGATAGAAACTGTAAGGCATTGAAGCAGAATAAAAATGATGAAGGTTTTTCAATGGACTCATTGTAGGAATAAAGAAAATAAACTATCAAACTGGCCTTTATTGTCAAGGTAAAGAGACATTTCTGTGCTGGACATTTCTGCACTGATTTGTGAGACACACTGTCTCCATGTAAAGTTTACATCTATATCCCATTCATATCTTGGTTCTGAATGCAGTCAGAAAAAATAGGTTAAAATAACTGGGAATTATTCTCCAAAAGATTATGTCACCATTACCTCAGAGTAAATGTGTCTTTAGGTTTTTGTTGCTCCTTAAATAGCTTTTTGTGCTGCTAGAGTTTAAGCACTGCTGGAACTCTGTCAATTCTTGGCCTTTTTTTTTTTCTTTCCTAAGTAAGGAAAACTCCCAGTTGATTGTAAGAGTGCTCTGTTACCATCACAAAAGACCCTCTTCTTTGGGAGAAAAACTGAATTTCCGGTATGAGATCATCAGGTTTAAGAAAAGGAGAAAAAAATGGTCTTAAAAAAATAACTGAAGCAGACAGAAGAGCAGGAATTGGTGATTATCTGGCACGAAGTTGCATCGTCAGTCATAGCTAGGCACGAGGAACTCTGTCTCTGCAGCTGCAGCATGAAAAAAATCGGTGAGACTAAACAGTGAGCATTTATCAACAACTGGAAGCATTTAGACAAAGCAACTAATTTTTCATTGTCCTCCGTTATAATCAGTTTTTTGCTACATTTGTCTCCAGTCAGAAAGGCAATTAGCAGACAGGCTTCTCATCAGTTCTTTCAAGCACTTTTTCACCTCTCCTGGATGGACAAGCTTAAACTGAACATGCATAAGCAATTTTGGCTTGATTAAAAGAATTGGGGGATATGCAGACAGTAAGCATAATTTATTTTTTTTTAATGGAATGAAACAAGCCTTGTTCCAATGAAGCTGGATCTTGCCAAGAAAGAGGGTGTTCCTCCAGGGTTACACTTCGTATTCAGAGCATGATGACTATAAAACGTTTGTGTCTTCAGAAGTTGGCCAAATAATATTTGTTTCCTGTGAGCTGTTGTGGGTTTTATTGCTGCATGAGAAGATGCAGAATAAATGCATAGACTGATCTGTTTTCCATGGAAATTCAGTTTACTACCATGACACAAGGCTGAGAGAGGCAAAAAGGGGCATATATGTTCAAGTTCTTCTTACTTCTGCAGCTTTTCTTGAAGATATGTGCAGTGGAGTTGGTAAAAAGTGGGGGTTGTAAAAAGCACATCAATATTGGAAAGAAAGCTATGGGCGATGGAACATTGATTGTAATGATACACTCTCTTGCTTTAGTTCTAATTAATGTATACTGCTAAAAAGCAGCTCCCATTGTTATTGTGGTATATCTTTGTAGTAAATCCTTATTAATGGCTAATGATTTCCACTGTTAAGATGGTATTGCAGTCACAGTCAAGTACTATTTATGATATGTAATGAAGTGCTGTTTCCTTTTTCTTATTCATGAGTACAGTGATTGTACATGTGAAATCGAGGCAAAATGCACAGAAAACACTTGAATGTACTTGAATGTGGTGTATCATTTTTTTGCAGTTGAGAGGAAAAACTTAGTGAGGATGTGAGGCTGGAGGCTCCTCTCAAGCTGGAGAAGCTTGTAATTAGAGAACACCAAACAAAAGTATGGCAGAAAATAAGTTTTCCTTGGTAGAAATAGGACTCAGTGACCTTTTTATTTCCCTTCAAATACATAAGCTGAGGACTTGACCCTTCATTTCTACTCCTTATGTATAACTCATTGCATGTAGAACTAACTAGGTGGCAGTAATCACTCAATGATCTCAAATCTACATAATAATTCTTATAAGTTTTTTGTAGTATCAAAATTGGGTAAGGAAGAGAACAGACATGTTTCAGCTCTTAAAAGAATATTTTGTCTTAACTACCCTCTACAGGAGCAGACTTATGGTTAGCACAAAGAAAGCATTCATAGATCCTGGTTCATCACTGCAGTTTTATATGCACAGAACCATTAACTCTATGAAGTATGAAGAGCTGCTGTATATACAGAACCACACATACAGTTCCCAGACTGTTACCATAAAATTAATGCTGCAGAGTATATCATTCACTGTTGCTTTGCTGTCACTAGGTCATCAGTCTTCAGCTATTCTGTTAGCTATTTGCTATTCAGAGAGCCGCATTAAATAGTGGCTAGGTAGGAATGCAAGAAAATAGAAAAAAAATAGGAATAAAGAGAGAGGACTTTGATAGAATTGAAATAGTGTTATTCAAAAAATTGTGCTGAACAAATACATGGAGTCAAAAGTCAAGCATTCATGTTGAAATAAGCCTATTGAAAAAAAGTAGTTATTACAAAACAGCTCTAGATATGAAGATTTTGTTCCCATCCATGCCAATAGCAATCAGAAGGAAATGAGTAGAAGATAGAATATGAGACATCAGAGCTTGTACAAAGTGCTACTTCCGGAAAAAAAAAAAAGACTGAAGTAGACATGTCATTCTATGAGGAACTCACTTCAAAACCACTGATGTGACTGATCGCAAAGAACTCTGAAAGTTGTTTTCCCCTCAGTCCTAACGTTCTCCTTAAATATTAGGAGATTGAGGTAATAGGCAGCTTTGAGAAGGTCACTTGCTTTTAGCTATACAATCTTTAATAGTTTCTCTTAGTTTTAAATTAATGTGGTTCTGTCAATACCTTTCCAGTCTGAGGCTAAATGTTTTCAAATGGTATGTATGAGGACACATGCTACACAATGCCTTCCAGTTCTGTGGTGACACTTAAGAATATCTAAGTCAGTAGGTGTGGAAAAAGAAAATAGAAATCTAGTTCACCAGGCAGAAAGGGGAGCAGACATTCCTTTCAAGGAATGTGAAAAATCTACATAAAAGACAATGTTTTATATTCATGATAATGCTTCATATGAATGCAAGGAAGTATAAAATACCCAATTCATTAGCATATTGGTAATGAAAGCTCTCTTAAGTAAGTTTTGTACATATTTTGCAACTCTCTCTACTTTCTCTGTGATATGAAGCCATTACATTCATTACTGTTTGGGGAAATCAGTGTACTTTTGCTCCAGATTCAATAGGACAATTCATGATTGGTTGTATCTCCACTGAAGAGTATGAAGTAGTGCCCAGTTTTGCTGGTAATGGATTTGACCAAGTTATCTGTGGAATGAACCTCCCCAGAGTTTTGGCTCAGAGACAGAAAAGAAGATGAGAGAAAATATGTTGACTCTTTGAGTTGTGAAGAAAAAAATCACTGGCATGCATTTACATGAACAAGATTATATCTGTCAATAGTAGAAATAAATATAACTACTTTTAAATGATGCTATTGAAGATTTATCTTTGAAATCTAAGTAAACATATATTAATATGATTATTACTCCCGACTAAGGATCCACTGTCATATTCACTGTAAAACTTTTAGAGTAAAAAGCAGAAGAAATAGAAGAAGAAAAGGCATTTATTACAGTTCTAAAAACTGAAAGGAAAGGAAATGATATTGTCAACACAGCAAATTCTTAGAATAGTGGGCAACTGGGTAGAGGTATTTCTATAGAAGGACTGAAATGTTGCAGAGACACCCACATCATTGTCATGTGGCTTTTCCCTTATCCCATTATCCTTGGTTGAGTTTTGTTTTGCTTTGCTTTTTTTTTTTAACTTTTTTTTCATAATATGATCATCTCTGTACTCAAAGATATTTTTGTTCTTTAGTTATATGTGCTAACCACATCTCTCACTGACCATAAATGAAACACTAATTGTGTTCTACAGATTTTACAGATTAATTGAAGGAAGGAAGGATCTGTTGATTATTTCCCTCAGTCTCAAAAAAAATCTAAATAAATATGAACATTGCATAGGAAAGTTGGTTTCAGTTATTTATCTCATGCCTTAATTATGACTTAGCACTTGCAAGAGTCCAGGATGATGCAAGACTCAGAAGAAATGAATGAATCACAGACAGTGAAGGGAAGGGTGAGAAGGACAGGAGCGAGAAGCAAACTGTGCCCCATTCCTTTCGGCATTGCTCTCCCTCTCACACACACTGACTTCTTTATGGCAGTGCAAATGATCTGTAAAACGTTAGAAGAGTTTGGTTTTACACCCAGTTGACACCAGCATAGCTTTCTGCACAGGGTTCAGAGCAGTGGAGAAGTGGATCCTTTCCTTGGTGTTTTTATCACATGACAAATCCTTATCTGCGAGCTACAATGTGCAGTGTATTAGGCGTTGGTTTTACCGCAGAAAAGATAAGACAGGTTTGGAGGAATATACTAGTGACTAATGACTTCATTAGTGTGAGAAGGTCCTCTTCTCTCTGCCTTTGTTATTGTTTTCTTTACAGTACTAAATACAGATTTTAGATCTGGGGTTCTACTTTTTTAAATGTTGTGGCTTATTTATTCTTAGCACCTGTTTAGCTTTATTGTCACCACACAGATCCTTTCTATGTTTAATGTGAAGATTTTTCTGAAGTGTTTCTGAATTATCTACAGCCTCAGAGAAAAAAAGATGCTTAACATCATTGTGTCTTTGTGTTCTGATTTTGCAAATAACTTCCAGTATAACCTCTACCATATTGTTTTATCTTCCTTTTCATTTTTTTTTTCCATGAGATCTTCTCTCATTTGTCTAGCAATTGATCAAGGTAATAGAAACCAACCAAATATTTTCTCACAGGATTTCTTTTAAATGAATTCACCTCTTCCAAAATAGAATAATATTCCTTTACTCATGGGGTGCAGTATTGCTTAATCCCTTGAAAACTGTTTTGAAATCCACAGATTGTCCATGCTGAAAAAGTGCTAAGAAATTTAATTTTAATAATTTTTAAAGATAACTTTATCAATAGTTATCTAATGAATGATAAAAATCCATGCTACATTAGTAAAATCTTTAGATCATTTCTAAGTACTCTGAAAAATTCTGTTTATGTAGATATGCAGCTATATAATATCTATCCCTGTATATAATCTTCTGTTATGCTTCTACATCTCCTCTTGGCAGCGCAGCCAAATAGATACTAATGTGAAAAACAATCTCCACGAGATAAAATTACAAAATTTATTTAAATTGTCCAATTATTTCAGTCTCAAGTGGCCAGTAAGTCAACAGGATTGCTTCTGAATATGTCTTTCTATTTCAAAGTGCATGTTAAAGATTCTTCAGAATGTATGGTGTCTTTCACTATCAATAAAAGCAGTGTTTGTAATACATGATAAAGACCCTAATAAGTGAAAGTAGTTATATGACAGCATTTCTGCAAGAAATATTATTGTAAACTTTAATAAAATATTACATTAACATTCAATTTGATAAGATTTGAATATTCCAAAATATCTCTCATATTACTGCATTAAAGTAACAATTTAAAGATATTGCAATCAAAAATCTTAATTATAGTTCTTCCACTAATTGATATTGTGTATTTTAAAAATATTAGTTAATTCTACTGAAATATCCAAGAATCCCTGAAAGGAAGAAGAGGAAACTGAACTAGATTCTACAGTCACCTGTATTAGATTCTTCTCTATTTTAGATCAAGCTTATAGTATTTTGTTGCTACAGCACTGAGACATGCATGAAGACTCGTCCCTTTAATGTCAAGATGGTCAGAATGTCTGCAGCATTTGAAAGTCAATTTTATTTTCAGAAGTACTCCCAAGAGAGAAACGGGTAACAAAACTTAGCTTTTTTTATTTGTTGTTTTATTAATCTAGGATAAATATCATTTGGACTCAATGCTAAAAACTTGTCATTCTGGAAGAATATGCTGACAGTCAGAGCTTCTCCCTACATACTATGGCTTAATCCAGGGATGCAGTATAGTTGGAGAAAGGAAATTTGTTCAACATGGAAGTCCAACTTGCAGCTGTTTTTATGCCTATATTTCTCATTTTGAAATAGAAACAAGTAAATTGAGGAAGGCAAACAAAATTGCCTTTAATCTTTCAGCCTTAAATTTCAAGTCATCCATTTTTTGAATTTTTAGCAATTAAAGTGTTTTCCTTCCTTCCTTCCTTCCTTTCTTTCTCTCTTTCTCTCTCTTTCTCTCTCTCTCTCTCTTTCTCTCTCTCTCTCTCTTTCTCTCTCTCTCTCTCTTTCTCTCTCTCTCTCTCTTTCTCTCTCTCTCTCTCTTTCTCTCTCTCTCTCTCTTTCTCTCTCTCTCTCTCTTTCTCTCTCTCTCTCTCTTTCTCTCTCTCTCTCTCTTTCTCTCTCTCTCTCTCTTTCTCTCTCTCTCTCTCTTTCTCTCTCTCTCTCTCTTTCTCTCTCTCTCTCTCTTTCTCTCTCTCTTTCTTTCTTTCTCTGTCTCTCTTTCTTTCTCTCTTTCTCCATTTCTCTCTTTTTATTTTTCTCTTTCTTTCTATCCCTGCTCCCCTTCTTCTTTGGGAATGTTATTACATGAACCCATGTTTTGGAAACTGTTTTAAGATGGATTGACATTCTCAGGCCTGCATGGAATAAAATGTATCATGAAGATACCAGAACATACAAGATTACTTTTTGTAATCCTGTATAGATCTTTTACAGACTTTTGCAGTCTGAGCGCTAAGAAATAGTGAGATATCTAATGAAGTATTCTATTGCACCCTCAACTTTGCATAGATGGATATGAAACAGAAAACAGTTAAACATAAAACCGTTAAACTTTTCAGCTTTCTAATATTCAGCCAACAGATTTGTATTTTCCTAAAATTATACCATCATGACTAATAATTTCAATTGCAGATTTATTTGCATACCAATTTTTAATGTGTTTCTGAAATGGGATTTAATGGGATTTTCTGATTAGGAATTTACAAGATGATGATGCAGTCATAAAGCACCCATTCTATTAAATTCAGAAGATTTTTTTTTTTAAGAAATAGTTGAATATGTTAGTACTTATGAATTTTGTGGGAGAAGTGATGTCTGAATAGGAATTTGGAAGGAAAATGGATGAATACCAGTGGCACTAGTTTGGAAATGATTTGTGGTTTGTTATTCTGACCTCTCTGTACCAAGATTATAAATTGATAAGTTACTGAAAATCATAAAAATTATTTACAAGTTCCCAAAACAAATCCTGCACATGAAAAAAAAAGCCATTAAAATTTAAAAATGTAATTCCAGAAAAAGAAAGCAACTACCTGAATTCTATTTGTGTGCACATGAGTATTACAAAGTGGTCTTAAAAGTACATGATTATTTGCTAGTATTGTCACAAGACTTGTAGTTTATTCAATCCAGGGGGGAAGGCTGCTAATTTATGTTCTTTATTTGCTCTCTATGCTGTCTGATCCAGCTTTTGCTCTGTCTAATCTACTTATCTGGCTCCATACCATGCTCATCCCTGGATTAAATGATTGCTCTCATGTCTCGGGTCACTCATCAGCTTGATTTGACTTTCTTTTGTGTTTGCTACTCCTCTTATTTTAGAACCATTTGCAGAAGTATTTATTCTACAATAAATAGCTATACAGCAGCAAAAAACACAAGTCAGTTTTGGAGGGCAGGGGGCGGAAAGAAGTCTTGTCTTAATGAATGGATTGAAAAGTTTAATCACGTCCCCCTCTCTGAGAAAATGCAATCAGTAAAAGAGTTCCCCTTTTTTATTACTGATAGATAATGAAAACACTTTGTCAGCAACCAGTTTGGGAACCACATTAGTCACCTACATGAACCATGAATGGAGAAATTGTTCCTTGGAAATCTTTGGACCAAAATAAACCCTGTACAGAATGGCCTCTTTAATGAGGAAAGTAAACAGCAGCTCCTGAAGTAGCAGGTCACTGTGTTCAAACAAATGCATGGAAAGATGATGATAGGTTAATGCCACCATCCAGACAACTGGGCACAAGCTCTGCAATCTGTCCTTGAGGAGTGAGGTTTGCTCTCCAGCTGGTTAGCATTTACGCAGCAATCAGCAGGAAGGACTAAGTGGAACTGCAAAGTGTTCTTGTGTAACTCAGCAGAAAAAATGTTCTCTGCTATGCATTACTTCAGGCTGCTTAGATAAATTCAAGACGACAGGACTCCAGCAGCACAGGGCATTGTATGTACGCTCACATTGCGCTAGTCAGGAAAAGACTGAACTGTATGTAATGTTAAAAATGAAAAAAGACAAAAGTTCTTAGGGAGGGGTAATAGTGAGATTTCTCTTTGCAAAAGAGACATTATTCCCTTTCACCTATTTCCGTGAAGTATTTAACTGCTTTGTTCTTTAGAATAACCAAAAATGATCATAATGGCTTTTTGAAGTAAAGAAAAGCAAAAAGAGAAAGAAAGAAATTAGGAAGGGAAAAATGCTACCAATTAATGAATAATATCTAACTGATTTCATAGAGAAAAGGTAATATTCCTTTGCATTTGTTTTGTAAATAAAAAAAATGGAAGTCCAGTAGAAGACATTATTTGAAGTCAGAAACAAAGTAATCAATACACAAAGTTGGTGTTAATTATGTCAAAGAATGTCATGAACAGCAATATGATAGAGAAATGCAATTGCAATTGTCTTCTATTAGAAGGTACTACTGGAGGTCACCTAAACACTTCCAAAAAACTCCATTGTCTATTGCCAAAGTTTATGTAGCAGAAACCTCACTTTTAATTGATGACAGCAAAGGTTTTGGTCAGATGTCTGGATACTGAAAGGCTTCCAAGTATGTTCGTGCACCCGATAGATATTAAATTTTATGTAGTGGTGCTTATAGGGTTACGAGCTGAGTAGTGCCATCACAGAGAAAAAGTTGGGAAACCACACATTTAGATAATTAAAAAAGGATGTTTTTCATAAAATTGGAATAAAATGAGTGATGGGGGAAAATGGAAATGCACAACAAAGAAATTACAGTATTTAAAACACAGAGAATTGGTTTGAAATGATGAGTACAAATGGGGCAATTAGAAATAATTACAGAATAAAAGATAATTTGGGAGTGGAGAAGTCACACACAAGATGAAGAATTTCCCTTTGAAAAACAATTCTGTATTTAGGATGTGTCAAAAAAGAGGTTTTATGACTTAACAGACTGACATTGATGATTGTATTGACTATGGCTTGTAAGTATTTGGATAGAGAGAAGTAAACAAGGCTGAGTACTTGACAGAGGTAATAATGGAAAGATGAGGCGGCCTGCAGAGAGAGAATCTCTGTCATATATCATAGAATAAATTTTACCAGAAACAGGAAAAATTGTGAGCAATTCCATGCTGGATGAAGATTGAAGAAAGTCCATTTTACACTGGGACACATCACTTCTTACAGTGAGCCTAGTTTCTGATAGAGCAAAAAGTCAAGGGTTGCATTTACGCGTATACCTTCTCTAATTCTTCTCAGTTCACATTTCTGCAGTATTAACATCTGCTGTAAGTCTTTCCTATACTGTGTTTTAAGGTAAAACACACAGTTCCATTATTTGTTTGTCACTATATACTACCACATAGGTAACAAAAACTTTCTTACTTTATAATGAAAAAAGAGGAGCTTATTACATGTTCATTGTATTACCATAAAGAAATAGTTTTTAGATTGATAATTACAACAGATTTCAAAAGCTAAACAGATTTCAAAAGCATTAGAAAAAAGAACACATAAGTTACAGTGGTGATCCAGATTCCTTTGACCAACCTGTTGTAAACACCACATTCAAATTGCTCTGGAGGGGTGATGGTACCCAGCAGCAGTGGTGCAATGATGAATCATATGAGGTAAAAACACTTCATTTGCTGCAACTGCAGATGGAAAAGGGAGTCTACGTTCTCTGCCTGCAGTGATCCAACTACATCAACCCAAACAGATTTGGATTTCCGGAGAAGAAAACAAGATGGTAATAGGATGAGGAAGCCCAAGAAGCTTTCTTTGAAGGAGCAGCACCACTGCAGTGAATATATACTAGTCCTTGTTATTTCAATCTACCTCCTATTCACACAGAAACTTGATATTCTGTTCTTCCAGGGTGAAAAGCGTTTCTGTCTGGCCTACTTGTAACTGCAAACAATGCGTAAAATAATTTCTGCATCATGCATCAAATAATAGAGCACTGAAAAACTACAGAATGCTTCTGTCCAAATGAACTAGCTTAAGCTAAAGTGATTAAAGCTTAGTTTTAAGTAGTCCCTACCGATTTGGCCTAGGGAGTGATTACATGGCTTATCCAGAAGATCTGAGGAGGAAGTAACCATAATTAAAACCATACACTTGGCAGAATGAAATGCTTGTAAAATGCAGAGTGACCTTATCTATTATTCTTGTGTAAGAGACAGATTGCATTTATTTCCTCTAAATGAATGAGAAATCTCAATGCAAATTTTTATCTTGGTGTTAGTTAGGTTTAGCTACTAAAAGAACCATTCACTATATTTTCTGCCTAATATTTTGCTAATATTTTGCTAAAATATTTAATATTTTACTCTGGTAATGTACAGTAAGTTCTGAAAACTTAACCAATATCCTTGCACAGTGGTCCATTAATTTTTTTCCCCACAGTTTCTTTCTTTTTATTTTTTGCCTGATCAGCTAGATGTTAACACATTTGCTCCTGACTTCTCCTCTTCTCCTATATAGTTCATGCTGACAATTTTCCTTTCTTTCAGTTTTGTATTGGTTTATTTTACTCTCATTGTCAATCTTTATTGACTACAGGAAGCAACACTTATTATTATTGGCATTTAAGCCATTACAGTTTGCTGGGTAGGCTTTCATTGTTTGCTTTTTAGAATTTGTAAATATTGGATACACTCATAACATATAATTATATATAAGGTCGGTACTATGCGGCACAAAAAAGGGTTTATGGATATACTTACCAGCATTGAAGACAATTTCCTTATACCTTAGTAGTGATAAAAGTTTACAAGAGTTGAGTGTTCATGATCTAATAATTTGAAGTGGCTTTCAGGCAGAAGTCTAAATGTTAGCTAGTATTTTCATTATGTGTCTGCAGCTCTGAAAAGGAAAGTAACTACTGATTAGCCACACTGTGTCAGAGAAGAAAGAGAGATTTCCCTCTGTGGGAATTAAAAAAATAAAGGTTTAATTTATTTCTTGTTGAAAGACTATTTCTGGAAGCCTATAGCCTGGAATGTAAAAAGAAAAATCTGCTATAAATATTACAGTGTTTAATATGTAATACATATAGAGGGGAAACGCTCATCCTGTTGTCTGGGCAATTACACACACCTCCTCAATGCAACCAGCAATAGAAGTTTGTGCTTCTTATTCTCCTTAGACTGCTCTGCTAATTTCCATAAAGCTCTACAGTTTTCCCCTTTAGTGTTTCAAGAGCATATTGGAAGTCAGGTATGTAAAAACAACAAAACAAACATCACATTTTTTTCTATTATACAGAGATATTACATTATATGAGCATTTGGCCCAGTTGGCAAAATTCTGCTGATATTTAGGTGAACAAAATCTTAGGATGTAGATTAAGAGTTATTTTATTATTAGTTACCCTGACATGTTTTTTGTTATGTTTGAAGTTACATAAACAGAGATCCTTTTGAATTTAGGTCATAATGCCACTGGTGACTGTAATTTTTATGATTATGAGCCCTAGGCACATTATGGCCCTGTAGTGCTTGCCAACATACAAACACAGAACAGACAGCTGATCTCTGCATCTCTCCCAGAGTCCCTACCTTTACAGCCTGTTCTCTAGGACAGAAAAGGAAAGGTCGGTACAAGGAAAAAGTCTGCAATGTTTAGCCATGGTGAGGACATGAGGACTAGAAAAAGATTTAATTGAAAAATAGCTTCTTCTTACAGTCTTAAGTGTCTGTTTACATGGCAAAGTTCTCACTGGCGGCTAAAAAAAGAGATAAAATAAGACTAACCATAACTTTCTGCATTCTTTCCCTATTTCTCATAATATTTTTGAAAAAAAAAATTCTAAAGATTTATAGTATTGTCTTCTGACCATATCTGAAAGTTAGTGAGCAAGATACTTCAGCTAATGATTATGGCTAGGAAGAATTCTCTGAGACTGTGATTTCAGTGTATGCATAAACTCTGTCATTAAAGAATGGTAACTCAGATGGCATTACTGTGAGCTATTAAAACTGGTTTGGATAAAGAACATGGCTTGCTCAGAATTTCATGTGGCTGAATTTGTAATGGTAATAGAATCTCTATCCAACTGTATGTTTAGTGTCACATTTGAAGCATTTTAAACTCATAGCAATGAAAAGATGAATGCCTAGGTTAGGCTGTGCCAGCTGAATCGCAAAAAAGAACCCAGGGTATATCAAAAATCTGAATTATGTCATTTTTCTATTATATATTGAACTTTTCGTACAAAGGAAGAAATCAGAGTATGAGCATTTCTTCTGTTGGTTCTTCTGGGGCTCCAGTGATAAAGAGGGATTAACAGATTTCTCTTTGCAAGACATGCCCTAGATGTGCTCCCTGTTGCTGCTACCACGATCTGGGAATTTCTTCTTACTGGCAGATCTTTCATTCCATATTTCCATCCTTTTCAACAGTTGTGTGAAATACTTCTACTCAAATATCTTACCACAAACCTACATGTTCTCTACCATTAAAATCTCAAAAAAAAAAAGAGCATTGTGCCAGGCTTCTGGTTTACTAATATTGTGCTAGTATAATTCCTTATAATTAAAAAAAATCTGTTTGTGAAGAAGTTGCATTCATATATTTTCTATTTTCTGGATGAAAAACATAGTTTGGTTTAATCCTACAAGGCAACAATAGCTTTACTTCTGGCGGAAGCCTTGATCAAAAGTCATAAATGGGATAGACTGAAAAGCTTCTGTGAAAAAAAAATCTGCTGGAGCCATTAGGGAACTCTGAAAGAGATTTTAAACAAAGTCAAAGATTTAAATGCCAAATATAGCACTTTGCAATAGCCCAAGAGGATTGTGAATTCTGAAATCAATGTATGGGTTACATCATTGATCTTTAGATGACAGTAATATGGATAACGTTCTCCCTGTTACATAAACATGGTAGAACTTTTTTGCAAAGTCAGTGACTTCTTTTCTACTACGTTTCTTAATTGATAAATCATCTTTAATGAAATAAACAATCTAAAACAACACCATCAAAGAGCCTTTAGGAAGGGAAACCATTGATTGTGATCAAAAAATACTAACAGTAATATTTATAAAAGTAATCACGAAACAGAGTAGTTTCATTAATAATCCTGCAGAAACTTCAGCTGAACATCAGTAAGCTATACCATATGCAGTGGAAAAAAATATGTGAGTTTTGGTGACATCGTTTGAACATGCTGTTCAATAAGGAATGGCTGAAAGTAAGGATCACTTTATTCACACTCCCATTCCTTCAGCCCAGATTTTTGTTTTCAAAAGCTCCAAATGCATATTTAATTTGTGTAATCTTAAACCTTTTAGATTCTCATGATTACAACATGGCTGTCTACCATTGGTTGGATGATTAGACCCAGAGGCAAGTCATTAATGAATTATGCTCTACTTGGAAGCCAGTGACAAGAAGAGTGTGAAAAGGGTCTATCCTGGAACATGGACTCTTTAACATCCTTTTCTATGACCTGGAGAAAGTTGCGCATGCAGACACATCAAGTTTGCAGATACTATGAAAAATGTGAGGAGTGGTTTACATGTTGGAGAGCAAGGTTGCTATTCAGAGGGACCTAGACAGTTTAGAGGGACAGGCTGAAAGGAACCTTATGAAATTCAATAAAAGGGTAAAGGCAAAGTCCTGCACCTGGGAAGGAAGAGCCCCTTACAATTAGAAAGGCTGAGAATAGATTGCTGGGGAACATCTCTGGACCCATGATCCTGATACGCATGGATATGAACATAAGCCAGCAATGTGCAAGCCAGTAAAGGACAAGAGGGAGGACCTGAGAAACTGCAGGCTGGTCTCTGTCCCTGAGAAGGTGATGGAGCTGCTCATCCTAGAGAACATCTCTAGGCATGTCAAGGAAAAGAACATGATCAAGAGTAGCCAGCATCGATTCACCAAGCGGAAATCATGTTTGAAGAATGTGATAACCTTCTACAATGGGATGACTGGCTGGATGGATGATGGGAGAGCTGTGGATGTTGTCTGCCTTGACTTCAGCAAGGCTTTCGATACAGTCTCATAGGAAAGCTCTAGAAGTGTGGATTAGATGAGTGAACACTGAGGTGGATTGAGAACTGCCTGGATGACAGACCTCAGAGGGTGGTGATAAATGGGGCTGAGTCTAGTTGGAGGTCTGTGGCAAGTGGTGTCCCCCAGGGTTCAGTACTGGGCCCAGGGATCAGTACAGTGCTGTTCAACTTGCTCATCAATGAGTGGATGAAGGCCCAGAGTGCACCCTGAGCAAGTTTGTGGATGATACCAAACCAAGTGGATTGGTCGATACTGCTGAGGGCTGTGCTGCCATTCAAAGAGACCTAGACAGGTTGGCGAGTTGCACAGAGAGGAACCTCATGAGGTTCAACAAGGACAAGCACAGGGTCCTGCACCTTGGGAGGAATAACTCCAGACACCAGTACAGATTAGGGGTTGACCTGCTGGAAAGCAGCTCTGGCGAGAGGGATTTGGGAATCCTGGCCGACAACAGGTTAACCATGAGTCAACAATGTGTCCTTTGTTGCCCAGAAGCCGAATGGGATCCTGGAAGATTAGGAGGAGCGTTGCCAGCAGATGGAGGGAGATGATCCTGCCCCACTACTCAGCTCTGATGAGGCTGCACCTGGAGTATTGTGTGCAGTTCTGGGCTCCCCAGGAAAGAGGGAGGTGGTGCTTCTAAAGAGGGTCCAGAGTAGAGCGACAAAGATGATTAAGGGACTTCAGTGTCTATCTTATGAAGCACAAGGTGATTTTTAGAGGTCTTTTCCAACCTTAGCCACTCTGTGATTATGTGATTCTCTGTGCTTGTATCAAAGGAAGGCAACAGCTTTCTGGGCTGTATTAACAGGAACGCAGCCAGTAGACCAAAAGGAAAGGATTATCTCATTTTACTCAGCACTCATCAGAACAAATCTAGAAGATGCTACCCAGTTTGCCTCTAGCAGAAAGGCAATCAATAAATCGGAGAAACTTCATCCAAACCCAAAGATTACGGCTAGGGCCTGCTCCATCTGCCTTGTGAGGAGAGGCTGAGTGTGCTTGGCTTGTTCAGTGGGAGTAGGGATGGCTTCAGGCTCTCACAACAGCAACACCCCAATACCTACAGAAGCCTATCAAGAATACAGAGCTAGACTTTTCAGATCAACACATGGTGCGAATAAACTGAAACAAGATGGGTCCAACAGGATATATGGCAAAACTTCATGAAGATGGTCAGTCCCAACTCAGGTGCGAGAATTGAGCTGAAGCATAAAGCAGCCTTGCAGTGAAAAGCTATGTAAAGTTTTTAAATATTTGATCAAGTTACCACAGCTTTCTGAATTACTGAAAATCCACTGTGTAATGACCACAAATGTCACATGCTCTTCGCCCATTGTAAATGCAACAATAAAGTCTGAAATGATCCCCTGGGAGAGGAGAAGAAATGGTGACAGACACAAAAGGCATATGTAGAGCAGCTCAAATGGAATTAGTTTAAGTTCTGACACTCTTTTTTCAGCAGTTAAATCAACTGGTGCTGGAGATTTTCTAAAACACAACCAAAAATATTTCTTCTCTGCCAAGGGTGCAGAGCCTTTAGAGCTTTTAGAGGTGTCACTCTCCATGAGCTATGGTTCCATTTTTGCTTCCTTTCTATTTTCCTAAATGACAAGAAGGGATTTCAATGCAAAAGTGGGTCAGTTCCACCTCTAGATACATGACAGGCTAGGCAATGCAAATAGGTGCAATTACCATCTCTTTCTGCAACAGACTTTAAGTTAGCAGCTCTGTGTCCTCAATGTTTTATGTGAAGACTTAAAAATGCTTGGGTTATAAATATTTTTTGCAATAACTAGAAAGTCTTGAGATGAATCCTCACCTCGTTAACAAATAATAAAGGATGGGAATGGAAGTCTTGGATCAAGTCCAATCGTCTACTGTTTCAGGCACCAAACTGTAAACTTATCAAGCTACATAAACACAATTAGCTCTACCTGAAAGTTACTAATGCGGTTCCAGAACATCTCTGTTTTAAAGGTTAGAAAATCTCTTTCTAATGTGTAGCCTAAATTTATTCATGGCCAGTTTCTACCTATCAGTTCTTGTGCCAACATAGCGTTTTAACTTAAATGACTCTTCTCCTCCCCCGTTGTTTACTTCCTTGGTGTATTTATGGGCAGCAATCATATCCCTTTCAGCTTTCATTTTGCCAGTCTAGAGAAACCATGCTATTATATGCTCCTCTCAGAGTGAATGCTATTCATTCCCCTCGTCATGCAAGCAGCTCATTTCAGTACCTGCTCCATTCACTCTTCTTGAATAAGTGGCCAGGACTGTGGCTGGTCGGCATATCCCAGGGAAGCTTTCACCAGTTGGGTACAAAAAGCCTAATAGTTCTATATCCTTAAATTCGCAACCAGGAATGAACTGGATCAGACATACTGACTTCTCAGACAGTCAATCACTTCCTACTTAAACAGTAGGTGACAGTTTAGTACAGACATTTCATAATACTAGGTGAATGTAATCAGACCTTGGCTCCGCAGCTTCACCTCACTGCTTAGCCCTGTGTGCTATTAACAAGGAGGGTTTGAGAAGATATGGAGCCTTAGGGGCTACCTCACATTGCGAGTTTGGATGTGTCAATATTTACGCATTCAGTGTATGAGCTCACAAAAGAAATAAACTATATTCTAAATGTACCATCCCCAGACAAGGGAGCAGTTAGTATTTGGAGCACTTTCATCTGTGCTGAAAATGCCAGATTTTGCTCTAAAGCCAACAGTAGCTGGCACAGGAAATTACTGACGGCACTCGCAAATCAGCAGGCATCCAAATCCTCCACAGCAAGTTTTGACAATCTGACGTATCTCTGAATAATGAAGCATCTTTTATGCCAGCAGGTCAAGCTCAGTGATCAAAACACTTATGACACAAGTCCTAGTTAGCAGTAGTTTCTTTTCATTACATTGGCAAATTAACCTACAAAAGTCCCTTCTCCTCTTAAAAATGTGTAAGAATAAGATAAATTATTCATGTAGGACTTAGCTCAATTGCTTCTGATTCAGTACTTTAGTCTGAAAAGCACATCTGGACATGCATCAGTAAATAAACAGGCTAGACTTCCCTTGAAACAGCTTGTACTTTGGAAATAACCACATAATTTGAGATCAGGATGACCCTAGTATTCAGCTGAATAGCATTAAAGTGTCCCATCAATGGGAATTAAAAGATCCAAGCTGAGATCAATTTGCTGACCTGGAGAAAACTGGGACTTGCAATGCTGATTTGGTATAATGGCAACTGCCTTATACAGTTAATTGCAAAAACGAATTTATTGCTTATCTCTTTTAGTATTTCTGTTAATCTTAAAAAATCTGAAAATTTAAAAACTACTCTGGGAAAACTAATCACTTGTACTGTTCAAGTATGTCCGTATGCTTATGTTTATTGATATGTCTAAAAAAGTAGAATACAAGTGGAAACTGTTATCACTATAATCCTATACCTTTCATAGACAGGCACACAAACAACCAGTCTGTATTATTTACAGGATTCTATACTCTATTAATATAAAACAGGATGCATGGTTGTAAATGGCAAAAGAAGAAAGGAGGAGACACTAAAAATAGCAAGATCCTGTAATTTAGACACACAATTTGAAAATTTCAGCATTAGCTTACTTTTTTACACTTACATACATGTATGTCCATATATACTGGAGAACTTAGGAAATCCCTTTACCTTTTATCAGGGAAAAGTATTAATATATGTTTTAAGCAATAGAGTGATTTTTCAGTATGTGTTTTTTTCCCCAAATCTGTACAAAATACTGATAATATTTTGATTTGAAATAGTAATAAATACAATATGCTTAAATAGAATTCAGTGAGGACTGGTATACATTAAAATCTAGTACGGGTCTACAGTGATCTACAAACAGCATATTATTTCCTAAACTCAAAATTATGATTCTAAAATGAGTTATGGTTCTTGCTCAGTTGTCCTATTCTGTAAGAGGTCCTTCTTTTTCATTTCCTCAGCACATAAAACTGCATCTTCCTACAGTCGTAGATAGTCTTACTCTTGGAATACTACTGTGTACACGCCTCCTGCCCGAGCCTTGGTAGAAAGGACACACTGTTTGAACTCTCACATAACTCTAAAGGTGAGATTTAGCTGCTCACACATCAGTGTCTGTGTTATATGAGACATGCTGAGGTATCCAAGATATTCGAAAAGCAGTAGCAGGAAATTTGTACTTTTCTGACACAGCACTGGTAAGTCAGGAAGGATGCTCTAGGGTATATCAAATGACATAGACCATGCTTATGTAGAATAATGTGTAAATACTGAATCTTATTCAGGTCTTGAAACTGATTTGCACCTTCTGAGGTAGACAATATCTATGTGATTTTAAGTGCTGCATGGTCAGCGGGAAAAAACTGAGATTTGCGGGGCATAACATGACTGATTTTAGATATCTCCTTACAGGTTAGATGAATTGCATCTTAGAAGTGACCACTGATATGAAAGGACCTTAGACAAATAACTTCTTACATATAGACATTTATAGGTACTTACATATAGATATCTACTTTATAACACACACAGGCTGTACCAGCGCCACTGCCTTCCTCCAGGACTATTCTAGTCTATCAGCTACAGCAAACTACTCATCAGCCTGAGACAATATGAACATGTAGCTCCTACAGCCTGGGTAGATACTTCCATTATTTGCTGAGACACGGGCAGCATAGGCTGCAACGCAAGAACTGAGGAATTTGTAACACTGTTTTGATGTATTCTCTTTCAAACCAGTAAGACTGGAAAGCATTCCCAAAACATACACGTAGTGAGCAATGCAAATTATTTAAACACTGATTTAGAATCACTGAGCTGTGTTTGTGCACACTAAAGTGCAATTTGCTTTCTTGTCTCTGTCAGCAATCTAAGGGGCTGCTTGGACACACTGATCAATAGTAGGCCAGGCACTCTTCAGGGCTAGCAGTTTAGGTTATCTCGCTGTACTGTAGCCCAGTACGTTATTCATATACACATCATCTTTTTTTTTTATTAAAAAGAAATCCCAAGTGACTTATAAAATACATCATATCTGCTTACAGTCAACTGATAGACTTCGGATGGTTGCAGATTGTTTACGATTATTAAGTATATTTATGTTAAATTTTGCATTCTCTGAATAATCTCTAAGATTGCACTAAGGCTAATGTAAGATTTCTCTCCTCAAAGAGTTTTAATGCAAATTTTTATGGTTTTGTGCTATCATTCTGTGACTATACTATTCAAACTGCTATTAAATATTGTAGATATATAGTCGTAGGAGAAAGGCAATAAAATATCTTCTCTGTTGTAAAGTGGAAAACTACTCATGTAGTTTACTTTAGCTGCTGCTGGACATAAATAGGAATCACAGCATCTAAATCTACATTTTTAAAATGCTGAGGGTGAGTGAGCATTCATAACCAGCTGTAATAAAGTGAGCTGTAATAAAATGATGCACCAACTCGTAAGGTAAGAATATACATTTTTGAAATTACTAGCCTGTTAGTATAGTTAAAGCTCCATTTTCCTTTGAAATACAGTTATATTTCTTCTCCTTTCTTAAAGTCAGGCTCATCCAATTCTTCAGAGGAAAAGCTGCAGATATCAAACTGTAGAAGATAGTTTTAGCAAATAGAGACACTGCCCTCCAAGCAATGTTCAACTGACATATTAAAATATTTGATTAAAACAAAGCATATCAATCACAAACATAAGTGAAAATCAACACTCTTGATTTGATTCACATATCTTACCCTCTTGTCTCTTAAATTTTGTTTTGTAGTCAGTCAGAGGTGCTTAGATTACAGTTAGGATATTGGATATTAGGAGTTTGAATTAGAAATTGGAACTGGATAGACAGTAACACCATTGCAGGAAATCTAAATATTTAATTTCTTCAGGTTACAAAGGTCAGGACACAGAACAGTTTATTCAAAATTAATGTACAGTATAGATTGTGAAACTCAGATCTGTGGAACATAAAAGAAGAAAGTGTTCAAAAACTAAAACTGGATCAATATTGCAGTACATTCATAAAACTTCTTAGTAAATCATGGGTCCAGACCCTGGAGAAAATGTTCTAGTGAACTGTCAGATCATAAAAAAGTGAGTCTTTGAGATACATGCCATTTCTCATGACTTTAATATATCATCCAGACACATATTTAGAACAGTAACATCTGTGTTTTAAAATAACTGGATACATATGCTATTCCTAATAAAGAAACATTTTTTTTATAAGAGTGTTTAATTTGATGAGCAATGCAAGTATTAGAGCTGGATCAAACCGCATGTGCAAACTTTTCCCAGTAGTTGTGGTTCCCTTCAGAACTTAATGGAACATGAGTCACAACCTGCCACTTGAGTCTCTTCCATAGCAGAGAAGTGACAAAATAGCCTGGCATTAGTCTCTGGGATAAAAGAGAAATAAGGATAGATATGGACAACAGTTAAACCAGCTGATTAAATTGTCTTTTGTACTTTGGATCCTCGGGATCAAATGTCACAAGCAAAATCACTCAAAACTTTATCCAAAATTCCTTTTTTTTTTTGAAGGCATGTATAATTATCATTTTTTCCATACATTGTAGGGTTCATGTCTGCTTAAAAGAAGTTGAGACCTGATCCATAGTTCCATAAAGGCAGAGAAATCTTCTCATTGATGTCCAAAACTAGGTTGCACTGCAATACTTCTCAACATGTCCATGAACCACACATACACGTTTCCTTGAGTCTGGAAGCGTGTGTGTGTGTGTGTTGGTAGGCCTTGATGTGTGGGTTTTCAGCCGTGCTCAGAAGCACTCTATTGTAGGGAGATAGCTTCCTGTTCATATATTTGCATATATACAGTCTGACGCATGGCATGGTCTACATTCTGCTTAATTATTCTGAAAATTTTGCTGTATTATGACCCTCCTACCTGCTTTTTTCTAGGATACTCTTAGTTAGGGCCCCTACTAAATTTGTTAGAGAATTAGATTATGAAAACCTCACAGTTTCCTCATGTGTAGAATTTATTCTAGGAGAAAGTAGTCTTCTTGCAAATTCTTACATCTTACATCTCTTTCATAGGAATACTTAAATTAGACCACTTAAGCTTTTTTTCAGGAAGTATATTGCTTCTATATGCAGACACTAGGAAATGATGTGTTTCTACATTAGAAAATAGTGAAAAACTCAATTTCTCATTTTGATTGTACCTGTAGAGTGAAAGATATGTTGCTATGGGATCAATATCATCTCTGTTTCAAGATTTCTTCCTTAGGATTAGTTCTACTCTTGCTTCATGTAGTGAATACTCATTAGCAGTTTGGCTGCATTAAGTTCCCTCCTGGAGCGCATCATTTGGCTTAGTTTCATCTAGAATCGTGCAGTTTCATCCAGTCAACATGGTCCTACTCTTTTTGGACATTGTATGAAGATGACTGAGAGATTTTCTTCAAAAGTACAAGATCTAACTAAAATGCTAGCTAATGTAACATTTTAAGCATTCACAGAGAATTGATATAAGTGTATTGCCTCTGAAAAACTTCAGAATATTGGCATGGCTTGATTTAGTTGCCTAGAGAGAGGCATCTAATGTTGTTTTATTTGTTCCATGCTATTCTGTCCTCCAAGCACCTATGCAATGACCTCCCAAAAATTCTGCATCATGTTTGCCAGCCCCCTGTGATGTTTCATATATAATTCAGGGCATTACAAAGGAAGTTAGATATCCATCTACGGGCAACTTGAGTCCTTACTCTATTCAACTCTAAGATCTTAGATTACCCCTTCCCTCTTGCTTTGTAGGCATGTAAAGCACGAAAGTCCGAGGTACAACTCTACTTTAGTCACGCTGTATTTCAGTCCTTAGTTATGAAGATGCTAACCTGAGTGCTGGAGGCTGAGCTCAACACCCTTCTCTGATTGATTTAGAAAACAGACAAAGACCTGGAGTTCAACAGCTCCTCAGAGTTTCCTGACAAACAGGAAGTCTTCTGTACCCACCTCAAAAAAACATTTACACAGGAGGAAAAATAGCATAGAAGTGTGAAATATTTTTCGTTTGTATATGAAAGACCAGATCTTTTAATTGGGAGCAGCAATTATCTATCCCAGATCCTAGGAATTAGGAGTACTGAGATTTTTATTGTCTGGAAATTAAGACTAAGTATCTTCAAACATTTTTTCCCTCCACACCTTGTGTCAGATTTATAAAAAGCAATCTTTTCAAGTTTTTTATGATGCTTCTCTCAGCCCTCTTCACATAAAGGTTCACACAGCCAAAGTAACATAGCCAATCACATACACACAAAAGTGTCAATGTCAGTGTATGCATTTAAAAGAAGCACATACAACTTCAATCTTTTCTTCCTCCTCAAATCCCCAAATCATGCAGGTTGGCAGTGGGAGACAATCACTCCCATTCTTCAGGCTAGAAAAAAAGAAAGGTAAGAACTACTTAAGCAGAAATTAGAGCCATAAAATGTGAACATTTGTCATTTGGTCTGACAGTAGTCATATGCCTTTATGCTTGCAGCTACGTTATGGAATTTACATTCTTTCTGGAGATAATTCTGCTGGTGCCAGACTACAACTACTGAAGGACAGATGGATTAACAGAGTATTCACATAAAATAGAAAAGCAGCATGGGAGCCCACCACGCATTACAAAATCATAAGTGTAAGAGTTTTACATTTATTATTGAATTATTAGAACAAATGTTGAAACACTTAGGTCATATGATTTCTGAATGCTTAGAGTTAGCAATATATTTCTTTAGAATTATTTGGAAAGCACTATTGTTCTTATGTGTTAGGGCTGAGAAGTTTTATTTTGTTTTCTTTAACAGAATTTGTAATATTCATTATTAACATATCATGAAATAACTCAATTTAAAAAAGATGGATAAAAAAATTAGATTTTGCTTAAGATTTCATTTGTTAGGTGATTATTCCTCTTTAGTGAGTGAGTTGGCACAATTTAGAACCTGCCTGCACATAACATGAGCTAGAGAGATTGTGCAAAAAATGCAAACTTCCTTTGTATCTTGTGAGCTTTTCTGTAATTCAAACGCTCATGTTTAGCTTGCCATAGCAAGCACAAATGATTACATATCACAGTTCTGGACTGTGGTGGTAGCTGTAGTGTTACAGATACCTATTTGTAACAGATTGTACCACACAGTTGCAATTGGGATAGGCAGAGCTGTTCAGAATGATGCCATTTTAAAAGATATACTTAGTTATATAGTTATCTTTATGAATTATTTCAATGAGAATTAAACCACGATAGCAAAATGGCATAGAGGTCTGCAACCGTGTCCCACAGATGCTGTTCTTTTTTTTTTTTAGAATGATAGCTTTGTCTATCAAAGGCCATAAATACCAGCTTTTAATTCTTTTTTTATATGTGTTTCAGAATTTATAATTTATACATTTTTGATCCTTCAGGAAATAAGTATAGTTCTATAGCTTTTTGAATAATATCAAGTAAAACATGATAAAAGAGACACAACCTCAGCTCTCTTCAAATTTTCTTACATTGACAGTAGGAATATGAGTTGAAGGCTTAGAAATTACATCCCTAAAAATCTAAACTAAACAACCAATAAAAATATTCCTAGATAGTGACACCACAATAATTACAAACACATTTACTGTATTATTTGGATATACTTCAGCCATGTGGCCTAGATTGTTTTGGGAAGTTACCGAGACCAAAGAAATAGGTTAAAAAACTCCTTCATGATCATTCCTTGTTTTCACCGCTTTTCTGTGTAAGAACATCTCACTAGCTTTCACAACAATCCATAAATTAGCTGTGAACCTAAAATGAACATTTCTATCTTTGTGGTGTCTTTGGTTTTTCAATCATCTGATTATGATTTTATTATTTGTATAGGCCACTGTTATCTTCTTAGAGTATTAGAAGAACATTACAGAGTTTGTTTTTTAAAACAAGAACAATAAAACTCTTTATTAAAATAATGTGTTATTTTAAATTTAAAGAGTCCATTGTTTGTGGTTTCTTACTGCCTGTTACTTGTAATGGATGGGTAATTGCTTCCAGTAGCTTGATTTGACACGAGTGAGTTTTTCCCAGCCTCAGATTTCCTTGCAATCCTTTTACAAACAATATATTCAAAGCCCTAAATTATGTTTACCAGATGCACCGGAAAGATGAACTTTTATTAATGATGTTGTGGAATAAAACAGTAAAACTCATTTTTTGTTATTTTTGTTAGTTTTGAGGTGTTTTTGGTATGTGATCTGATTATCTCTCCAATTTTTCAAGAAACGAATATACTTATATAAAGAAAGATTTTTTTTTTCATTCCCTGAAAATAGTATGGCTCAGAAACTTTTGTATTAAATAACTACATGTTCAGCCAAAGAACTGTGGAAATTTTCATTTGTATTCATTAGATTCAGTAGAATTGTGTTATTAATTGGTTATTAGAATCACCAGTATGAAATAATGTAAACAAGAAGAAAATCCTTCTATGTTAAAAGCTTCAGTACTGCTTGCCATGCACTCTTTCTTGAACCCTCAGGTTGATAAAAGACCATTATTTTCTTTTGGGGAGTCAAACAATTCTTCTTAACATCAGTGATCTAGGAGCAAAACACTGCTGCCAAGGGGAAGAATGCAAATAAGAGTAATCATCTGCTTGGTTTAAGAGAAAAGATAAATAGGAAAGTCATGATCTGTGTAAGTATTTATAAGCAGTTCTTTACTTCTGGAAAACACAGCACAACTTTTAAAGTGGAAAAGTGGAAACAGACAAATAAATCAAGGAGAAATGAACCCAAAAATAGCAAGCCTGAAACACCGCGTATATATTATTTCAAGAGAATTCCCTCTTTGCCGTCACTCTTGTGCAGACTCATCAGAGCCTGCAAGTGATCATCGAAGCATGTCAGTCAATCTCTGATACCATTTTGACTTCCTCTTTGTGACAAACCCTATAGTCCGGGAAAGACACAATGACTGAGAGTCATTGCTATATGGAAGTTTCAGTGACCTTTCCATGGTCACCTTTCTAGTCCAGAATCCCCAGTCTGAGATTCCCTCAGCTACAGGTGAAGTGCGCAACCTCATTTTGGATTCTGCAACACTTTACCCCACACTACTTTTCTGGACATGACAAGGACACACTTCCATTTAGAAGAACAGAACGGTAAATGGCAAGTGTCCTGCAAAACACTCCAATAGCGGTAGGTAATAACATACTTAAGGGTCCATCAGGGGCACTGCCTGGACTCCCAGTAGGATCAGATGCACCAACACAGGATATGCTGTGTGCATATGGAGACTCTGCTACCTCTGCAGTATGGAAGGGGTTTCCCCTAGATTTCCTGCTTGAGCCAATAAAGAAACAGAAGAGTCCTGACACCTCTGAGTGTCAGAAGAAAGAAAAGCAATTTTCCTTGTGAATTAGAGAAGTGCTCTTTCGGTATACTATAGATTTTGAGGTACTGTAAAAAAATCTAAGTAAGTAACTCAGGATAAAGAGGTTGTATTAAGGGTTTGTTCTTAAACTGAAAGGGTTTTTTTGCCACTGCTTACACGTTATAGTATAGACAGTTACATAGCCTTACATTACTGAATTTCCAATAGCACTGCCCAAAGAATATATTTTTGTAGGAATGCCATAAAATGGTACTCAAAAGTCTCAAAGCAGTCTTTAATATTTTTGTATCAAGTGACAGGAACTGGAGATTCAATCTGTAACTTCAACAACAGGAGTTAAGAGCGTGGAGGGGAGAAAAAAAAAAAATGCTCTTTTATAGTACACTGGACCAGTGGTTCATTTTAGTATATTATCTAACCCTTTTCAGTGCATTTTGTTATAGGCCCCAGGGGACTTTTATTTCCAGAACTGAGAAAGACATAAGAGAGATATTTTTATTCAGAAGAAAGACCGATTAAAAAAAAACTTATTTAGGTATTCTTGTGACTCGCCACATCTCTCTGTTTTTTGAGTTTTTTTAAACTCTTGATCTCAATGACTGCTCATACAGGAGAACCTTATGGATTAACTATGCAATATGCAATGTAGAGAAATATCTTAATAAATCTTTGAATTTCCAAACTCTTCTTTTTTTGAAGATGACTAAGAAATTATTCTTACAGTTTGACTTGAAATTGTGGTTCACTAGGGATTGCACTGGTTTCTCATCAATGAATTTGACCATATTATATTTGACGTGTTCTAAATTGGTTTTTAAAACCTTGATGTTGCTATAATTTTGAACCAAATAAGGAGGGTGTGATTTTGCCAAATTGTTATGAATTAGAAAACAAGTTAGCTTTATACACAGGATAACACAGAAACGTAGAAAAATATCTCTTTTAAAATGTCAAATAGATAATTATGATTTAGAATTGAGAAGATTAATGATCCAGAAGAAAGATTTTTTAGTAAGTGCAGCAGTAATTTTAAGACAGAAAAAAACAACATTAACTGCAATTTGAATGCCTGATAGCCTTGTGTAGTTTAAAGAATATTTTTTCAGCAAAACTCAGCCGAGTTACAGCCGAGGATATCGTAATAATCCTAAAGTCTGTATGGTTAATCCAGCAGATTAGAAAACTGCGAATAAAGCCCAAATTTTCTAAGGTCGTGTGAAAATCAAAGTCATGGATGATCAATAAAACAAGCTTCCAAGCTAAGACTCCATATAGGAGACCTAGCTCAGTCTCGAAGTGCATCGACAGAATAGCTTTCCTCATGCAAACGTGATACTCCATACAGGACCTTGATGCCTGCAATGTGTAACTCACTTCTGGTGCAAAAAATGTGCAAATGTGCAATAGAATTTTAAGTGAGCAAAAGAGAACAATTTGCCTAATGATTTGCTAAACTAAATCCTATTATACAGTCAACTGAGAACAATGCGATTGGAAAAATACCAGTAAATATATACGCCTGATTGGATGTACATGAGCCAATAAAATCAAAGTGCAAACAGCACCTTTAATAGATTTCTTCATTGCAGCAGAGGGGCTGCTAAAACAATAGCTTAGAAAGACTCACAAAAACGGTGTCAGACTGGATCCTGCCAGTTACAAATTTCCAGAAACAAGACCTGGATGCTGCTGGTCTCCTGACGGGAGCCTTTGGCTCGCTCACATGGCAGGAGCAGAGCTGAAGTGTGATTCACTTCACGCTCTGCGAATGAGTCACCGCTGGCAGCTCGGGAGCCTTCCCACCTCCTGCCTCCCTTCCAATCCACCACCGCTGCTATCTGCTAATCTGCCGTGTCTACATCCATTTCTGCCCTGCCGCGTATCGGCACTGCAATCAGGCATGCCTCATCATGGGCTTGCCAGCAATAATCCACACTCTCTGCTGCTCGCAGCCGCACTGTCAGAGAAGCAGTTCAATAAGCCTATGATGAAGGACTCCTTTTCAAAGTACTTAAGAGGTTTAATGCTATGTAGCCTATTTCTCACCAGTAATTTATGCCTTGTGACAACCTTGAAAATGGAGTTTGCAGTACTGTCATGTAACAAAGAAAATACAAAATAGCTGTGTCTGGAGGAAACCCTTCTAAAGAAAGGCTTACAAACCTGAAGTGAAGAATAAAACTGTGATAATTAAATGACAAAAAATTTATTGGCATCTAAAAAATATTATTCCTGAGCCACAAAGAGCAATTCTGCACTTGTGCAGGAGTGTGTATACACACCAGTTTGAGAGAGCAACTCCGTCTTTAAAGTGCATATCCTGTTGCTATATATCCCCTAGCATCAGAGAGTTGTTGATAAACAATCCATGTTTTTCCTTAGTTTCCCAGTGTGACTAGCACAGCTTAGATATTAACAACACTAATAACAGAAAGTGAGATTTGCATTATGGTGAACTTTGCAATAGTAATACTTTAGATTTTTCATCTTCTAAATTTCTGAGGGACTTCAGCCTTTCTCTCTAGCAGCAGAAGTAAAGTGACAGGAAAAGTCTGTTTCATTATTCAGGATTCAAATTCACGAGTGGCTTTGAAACTTTATCTCAATGAATCTGCAATGACCTACACTTTCTCCTTTTATGCTTGGTAGAAAATGGATAAGTAGGTCCTCATCCTGCAGATGCAGAGCTAGTGTTACTTTTGCTCATTGAAGCACTTTCAAGTATTTCTGATACAAAGATACATGAAAGAATCTTTTGTTGTAGACTTGCTGTCTGTGGTAGTGGGCCTGTCCAATATATGATTATGAGGACATACTAGATAACAAAATAATTACTTTGCCTGTACAGTATTTGCTTTACTTTCTGAAGGAATTAGCTTTTATAAGATAAATGATTATTTTCTATTATTTCTATTTATCTTTTTCTTAAACAAGAAAGGATTTCTTTTCTATAAAATATAAAAAAAGCTTAAATCATAAGCACCTCTTCTGTATTTTTTATAACTTAGGAATATTCAAACCCATTTAAAGGCAAAAAAAGAAAACAAATTTGTTCCTATTGCAGACAGAAGCCTTGGATGCCAAGTTTCATCCTATAATCAATTTTTATGACTGAGTTATAAAACAGTGAAAATAGAGATTTACAATAGAAGCATTGACAAACTATTAACTCCACCGAAGTGACAAAATAATACTCTAATAAAAACTGGCAGAATACCAAAATTATCAAAAGAATGAACTTGCATAACATGATGGAGAAAATGTGTAGATTAAGCTAATTGTGATTGCTTTTTATGTGAAACTTACAAATTTTAATTTCATAAATGTTATGTATACTTCTACTTATGTATACTTCTATTTTGTTATATACATAATCTATTTTGTTATATAAGCCAAAAAAACGAATTATTTATCTATAGTATCAGAAAGAAAGTTTTGCAACACTAAATTAGAGTAAATACTACTGTTGCTGAATGGGTGAGAAAGGAAGATTGGGGAGAACATATTTCTGTCTGCTAAAATCAAGATGTATTTTTCAGTACCATCACAGACTAACTAGCATAAAAATCCTTTCTGTTTGTATTTTGTTCATAGAAATATTAAGGTCTTAGTAAGCTTTCTCAAAAGTCTAATTTAGCTCTCCTCAATAAAATGCAATGTATTAATGCTGAAAGGCTACCAAGCGTTCAGAACAAATGAGCTCTCAAGCTTCCAAAATCATCTAACTGATACTCAGCTGAGGTTCAAAGATGACTAACCAGGCCACTCTTTTTTTGGTAACATAGGGCTAGGGATAAAACTTGGCCAAATCGAAAGGAAAATGAAAGGGAACTTTGTGAGACCATTAACAGACTCTCTGCTCTCCATCCTCTAGATTGCTGTGCAGCGTCCAAGTCTACTGAGCCAGGTACTCCTAGACTTCCCTCCCGCCCTGTTCTGCCTCAGTCCAATACATTCCCTGGCCTAAGGTTGTACATTTATGATTCCTTCCCAGAAACAGATCATCACAGTCCAACTGCTCTGGACTTTATAATTAAGACTGTCTGTTCTATTTTCCTGCCACCTTAAACATACCTTTTCCCAAAACCATATCATTCAGTTCTTCAGTGACTTGGGCTTAAAGTAAGATGGACCCATATGTACTGAACATGCTAGTCTGACACACGCATGTTCTTCCTGCAGTATTATGAATAGCCAGAATGAATAAATGTAGCCAGATGAAACAGTAACCAGAGCTGTCTGTATGTATTTGTGCGCTTCAGGTTGACTCACCGTATTCGAGAGCAGTTTGTAGCTGAAGAATAATTTAAGATGGTCAGAAACTGTCTTCCCTTTCCCTTTTTGCAAATTTAGGCAGTAATATCTAGTGGTGTAGTTGACTGTGTTATTCAAAATGCATTTCTATCGTGATTATGAGTATACAGAAAGGCTATTTCAGAAGTTGCCACAGGTAGTTGTATTATAGCCAACCGAAGTTTAGCATGCAGTGGACACTGCCATTGTCAGAATGTGTTTTTTTTTCTTTTCTGTTCAGAAATGCTTTTCGATTGTTTTAAGCTCTCCAAAACTCCTCAAAAGTTTAGCTGACAGAAAATAAACATTGTAAGCAGACAGTCACTGGAGGAACGTATTGATTAGAGCTCTTAAGGTCCTTCCGTTGCTACCTCAAATTGATATAACATTCCTCCATTTCTTGTTACAGGCAAACAGTTGAGGTAACTCTAATTTCAGCTGACTGCTAGTATGTGTTGCCATTAGCACTCCCTCCTATTTTCCAAATAAAAGAAGTAATTTGATTTTCTTACAGCTATTTCAAGTTTCCAGATTACTACAGATTATGAAAAAATGACATGCAGTGCTCCCCAAACTATGATAAAATAATATAAATAGTAGTCAAAAGTGGCTTGGAATATTCTAGGAGATTTTAATGGTGTTTATTATTAAATATAGTACCCAACATTGTTAAATCTCTGTATATGGTTCCTCAAGATAAAAGGAATATATTTTTTAAATCCTATGTATGGGTTTAGCTACTTTATCCCTGTTTAAGTCAGTGGGAGTAAAATACTCACACTCTTACATACCTATTTGAAAATGTAACTGTTTTTGCTAGAATGGAGAGGTAACTTGATCGTTTCAATGCCTTAAAAGGCAGAATTATATGAACAGAAATTTACTGAAAGTATGATTTCAGTTATGATTAATGTTTGCAAAGGCTACCTAGAGACAGAAATCTCTCTCTGTTATACATTTTTGAACAAGTACAAATCAAAATAAATACATGCTATTAAGAGATATGTAAACATAAAGTCAGAAAAGCATTTAGGTAGTTGGGTTTAACTTTTAGTTAATCTGTTTAGGTTCAATGGAATGTCAACTAATAAATTGCTCAAAACATCTAAAGATAGTGAATGCCTCTAATCTTGACCCCTGTGAGAGTGTAACTCAGTCTCTTGTATATATGTAGCATGACTGTGAACTCCAAAGCAATTTGGCATCCAAGTGCTGGGAGACATGAAGCTAACCATTTAAATAAACTTTCCACTGAAATGGAAAGGAGGTGCTTATACAGTCCCAGGTAGCTGTGCACTGGTTTAAGGGCTAACACATATTGAAATCTCATTGGGATAGAAAAGCAGACGGTGAGGAGAAGATTTAGGTCCAGATGAAGCATTCATACAGAAGTTTTTCCCTGTGCAACCTATGTTGCAACATAAGCTTATGGGTTATTCATAGCCTGGATTTTATATAGATCTTCAGTAGCGTTAAGGAATTTACTCTAGATTTCTTCTCTTCTGTGAGAAGTCACATAAAGGGCACCACATGCAGCACTTTCCAACCATATATTTTTTTCCAGTAGGAGGAATTCACCTAATTCCCTGCAAAGAACACTAATGCAGCTTTTGCAGTGTGACAGCCTGAGTGCATTGTGGACTGTGTTTGAAATCCGTATTTTGTTCCACACTTTTCAAAGGAATAAAATGATTAGTCTGATTAACTTTGTAAAAATGCAAATGCTATTGTGAAGGTGGATTTTCCACCATATAGTCTCAAAGATATGTCTTACTAATTCCCAAAGCATTATTTCCTGGCGTAAACACAAAGGTTTGTTTAAGGATCAGTTTTACACTAGTATTTCTAAGCAATATATATAAGAAGCCCAGATGTTATAACTTCAGATTTGGAACACAAGCACATAATAAGTTTGTCTAGACCTGTATCAGCAATGTCAGACATAGAATTGATAGCCAAATGTGACTTATAATGGATTTCACTCGTGCTACTAAGCAATTTCCAGGTCCTCCTACCAGTCGTGCCAGACCATCTTTGCCTGCTGAAATGAGTCAGCACATGTCAATGGTGAAGCAAAAGCAAACTCTTAGGGATGATACATTCTCAAATAGTTAGAAAGTACTCAAGATCTGATAACTAGTCTGCCAAATCTACACTGGGATGATCTTGCATCATTTTTATTAATAAATTCTTTCTAATAAGGTGCCAAATCTGAAAAAGATCTCTTCTTCAGACAAACTTTGGATATATTTATTGGGAATGATTTTAAATATCTTCATCTTCCTATTCCTTTAAAGTCTCCAGTCTCTGTCTTGCCTGTTACTTTTAAAGAAATTTATGGAGGCTAAGCTAAGGTACAGCTCCTTTGTCATGTATTGTCTTTTGGCCTCCTTTCCTTCAGGAAAGGGTTTCCTGGGGTAACACCACATATTTCATACTGGTTGATGCTGGTTGACTGACTTCAACTGTGGAGGTGACAAGGCACCCGGAGTTGCTGAGGCACACTCACCTGCATGCTCAAGTCAGCCTTGTCACCTTCCATCTCTGCATTATCGTCTTTGTTCCTTCTCGTCTTTACTGCCTGAGGTACCTGGGTTTTGGCCATGGGAAGATTATATTTTTGTTTTGTTCATTACTATTCCTAGTGGTTCTCTGAACTCCTTGAGTCAGATGAACCAAAAAAACAAAACCAAAAACAAGCAAAAATACATTTCAACCACTTTGTTCTACAAAAATTGCATGGCTTCTACTCCGGTGGCATAGGTCGAGGGAAACTGCCACTTATCAGCCAAGCCAGTCACAACCTGGGTGTTCAGTCTGTTTCTCAGCTGCTTCCTAAAAGAAGAGTGTACAGTGTGTGCAAGTAAATCATCTGGCTTAGAATGACACTTCAAAGCACAAATATAGGTATATAGTCTCACCAGACAATATTTGACTGCTATTGTCAACTACAGCATATATTAAGTCCACATGTACTACAAATAAAATATGTGCAATTTTTATCAGATCTTAAGTGTCTCTGCAGAGGAATCCGAATATTTGGTTGTTTCACAGTCCCTTGGCTGTACCTTAACATTGTGCTGTGCCTTGACCAGACAACCTGGTTTATGTTGTTTTTTTTTGCTCTAGCTCCCTTGCCCCTACTCATTGCAGGCTCCTATGTCCTACACCTGCTCTGCAGAGGTAGATTCTTCCATCCAGTCAGGGTCTTTATAATATGTACCAGGGACTATCAACCTTCATTTTTCTTTTTTTTTTTTTTTTTTTATTTGTTAAAACACTGAGACTGTCTCAGTCTTGTTTTACTTGCAATGTTTCCTCCATTATAAGTCAGCTTTTTCTCACTTTCTTCCTTTGGAACTGCCTGGCCACGTTCTTTTGGTACTAAAATGCTTTCTGCATAATGATGCCTGATTATATGAAGCGCACTGCAGCTAGTGATGTGCTGCAAAAGACATTTAGGAATCTCCATCCGTGCTGCACCTACTAGTGTCCCTCACCTATCTGCATACCTCAAATGTTGGATTCCAGTCTGAATCATCTTACTTCCACTCCTTCATCAGCCTCTCAATGACTGCCTTCCATGTGATTTCCCTACAAAATCTGTTTTGACCATTTGAAGGCCTTAGTGTCTGAGAATCTGCATCTGAAGTGTTTGGAAAATTCCTGGAAAAGTTGAGCACTTCTACAGTGTCATTAATGATTAAGGATGTATCCACATGCTTTGGAACTATGCATGGCGAACAGGCAAGCACAAACAGACACAGTACTTTATCAATGAATTTCACTCAGCATATCTCAGTCTTTTATTTTGTTATGATGAGGTGAAATACTAGTGAAAGAAAAGGATTAAGGACTGTTCTCACTTATATGCTGGGAATATATGTTTCTATCTCCATTAACTAACTCTTGTCTTCTACCTTATTAAATATGACTTTCATTGTTTTTGTATCTGACATCCTGAAGCAATTTACAGTGTGATAGAGAGCAACATTAGTGTTGGGGCTTTAGACAGATTGCTGGGGTAGTGCTTTGAAATTCAAACAGATGATCCCAACCATACAAAAATCTCTAAGGTCATGAGCTATCTCTATACATGCAGAATGCAATTCTGTTGTTGACTGATTAATTCTGTTTGCATTATATTGATATTAGCTGTGAATATTGTGAACTGTGAATATTAGGTAGCTGTGTTCTTAGATAATAAACAATAGCTAATAATCTGCTCACCACCATATCATAAAATAGTTTAATGAATGGCTATTACATATTTGCATATTTTGCTTAATAATTTATTAACTGAGGTTACTCTATGCCGTCCAGTTCTTCCCAGAGATTTCATTTGAAGATGAGTTTAAAGCTGTTTATATACAGCTAAAAACAGCTCATTTCCTTAAGACAGCGCAGATAGAGTAAGCCACAGAAGTCCTTCATATGAAGTGCTTTACTGTCAATTTCCTGACTCCATCAAAAATATTATTTCATGTGTCCTTTTCCTCTGCTCATGCAGTTAGAACTTCTCTCAGTTTGGTCTATACTTGCTGTCTCTCATTCTCCTGTATGTGATGAGGCTGATGACCTCTTCTTGACATCCCTTGTATTTATTGGAAGGCACCTGTTCAGTCACATCTAAGCTATATCTCCTCCAGCTCTCTCAGCCTCTCCTCACAGCCAAGCGCTCTAAACCTGAATGATCCTGAGGCCTCTGTTAAATTGATGTAGTTTATCAATATCTTTCTTCTGCGAAGAGGCTCACAGTATTCCAGGTGTGGTATTGTAAGCTCCAAGTAGATGTGGATAATCCCTTCCCTCAGTCCAGAAATTGTGCTCCTGCCAGTATAGCCCAGGAAACTGCTGGGCCTCTTGGCTGCCAGGACAGCGCTGGCTTATTTTCACCTTGTTGTATATCAGGACCCCCAGGTCCTTTCCTCAGAGCTGCTCTATGGTCACGAGCCCTCAGCCTGTATCATTGAGAGGGGCTCTTCTTCTCGGGTGCAGGACTTGGTATTTAATTTCATAATGCCCATTGCTCCAGCAGCTCTAGGTCCCTCTGAATGGCCGCTCTGGCCTCCTGCAAGTCAAACGGCCCTCCAAGTTTTGTGTTATGTGCAAAGTTAATGAGACTCCCAACTGCTGTCTTCTCCACAAGACAGGTACCAATCAAGGTGGACCCCTCTGATATGCTGATTACTAACAGTGTCCAGGTAGAGTGCAACCTATTAATGACTACTCTTTAATCCTGATCATCCAAGAAGATTTTACCTGCCTAGCTGTCCACGCATCCAGACTGTAGCCTCCTGACCTTGCTAGAAGAATATTTTGAGACATGGTGCTGAAAGATCTGCTGAGGTCGACGTAAATAAAATTCATCTTCTTGATAAAAAAGAGTAAACATTAGTGTTTAACATGAGTTTTAAGGCAGGAAGATATACACATTTTTAAAATCAAATCAAATCAGCCAGCTGCACCTTTTTCTGGAAGTGGTGACACTGAATCTCTTAGATTGGGAATAGTGTAGCTTAGTGCAGAAAATAACATTTTAAAGTGGTTAACTCTGGAATCATTATCTAAACAAGGAAATAGTTAGTCCTTGCTCTATACAGACACATATTTTAATAGAGTCAGGGAGACTGTTAGTTCTATCCTATCCATTAGCCATTTTTTTTGTTTATCCGTAGGAATATAATTCTTTAAAATTCAATTTGAGAGGGCATAGAGCAGTTTAAATTGTTTCCACCCACTCAGGATTTTTTTCTTTTCTTTTCTTCTTATTTTTTGCACTTTACTATATTACAGAAAAAGGAAAATTGATAGTATCTTACCTTCTTCAGAATACTTCACTGCCTTTATCTCTTCCTCTGAAATGAATTTAGACTTCTCCTCCCCTTTCAAATTCAGCCTAGCCTTGTGGTAAAGTCTTGTTCTCATTGTTTTTACTCTTGGTTCTCTTTATTTTTTTTTCATGATTCCCTGCTGAAACTTTCCTTTTACATTCTTTTTCAATACTTACCTTTTTTTGCCGTGTTTTCCCTCATATTTTTTTCCAGTGGACAAAGCAACCTCTTCTCCCTCTTTTAGTTAAAAGTTTTTGCTTTGGCTTAATACACACAGACTTAGCTACCTATATCATAAGACTTAGGCCCATGTACTACAACATATATTTGTCATAAAACTTATTTATTGGTATCATTCAAATAATAAAAAAACGTCCCAACCAACTTTAAGATATTTTTTTCAAATTTTGTTAACACACTCAATCTGCTAATTTTAAGATCTAAGAAAAATACACTAAAGAAGCTGCAAAGAGGAAAGACACAATAAAAATCAAGTTGGTCACTTTTTATCATTGAAAATAGTCACATTTAATAAGGTGAAAAGTAAAACAGATTTTGGAGCCTTCAGTTTGTTCATATTTCAGCAACACTTCTAGAATTCTGAAATTTGGGAAAATACTAAGTCTTTCATATGAAGATTTTCCTAAATCTATTTTTTTCTGAAGTTTGGTTTGCAAGTTGAAGTAATTCAACAGTGACCTAGGAAAAAACATGAACTGAACTATTAATTTTATGCAACTATCCAGTAAAAAGTGAAAAAGAAAGCTTAAAAAAATCAGATGAATTTTGGTTTCAGAATTCAGAACATAAACGTACAGAGCACAGCTTGAGCTAGGATGGCCAAGACTTATACATTGTTACAACCCACATATAAGAGAGGGACAAAACCTCATTCTGTGTGTTTCAGCTATTAAATAACTGACCTTGAATATAATACTGCAAACAGTTTTCAACAATATTTTTAAAATGTTGTAGTAAAATCCTAGCCACTTTAAAGTAAAAAGGAGCAATCATCAGTGGAAAAGCGTCTTACTCAGTGTGATAGTTTTCCGTCTATTTTGAATTTGGAAAGAAAAAGGCATACTTTCAGACACCCTGTCTCTTTTTTTTTCACAAGTTCTGCTAGTAGCTAGAACATCTGCTCTAGTACCCTTATTCATTTATCTTAATTTTAGCTCAAAGATGCATGCACTCATATCCGTATCTATTTTTCATTTTGCTAGTGCAAGTGTGCATGAAAATGGAGGTCAGGCTTCAGGCTTTCCAAAAACGTAACCCCGATGTTCTTCTATAGACTTACTTTTGAGATAATAGGCTTTTAATCTACGCAGCTCTTCAGCTGCCTCTTGACAGAGCTTACGAGTTACAAGTGATCCTTTCCCTCCCTTTTCTCCCCAGCTAACTGCAAGATGATTGCTTGTGTAGAGTATCGACAAAGGCAGGCTTATGTCACAGAGTCAGAAAATCCCAGGTTCAATACCTAGCACACAGTGCCTGGGCTAAAAGTACATCCTGCTGTAATAATAGCGTCACTGATCCGACAGCGCGTCTCCTGGGTCCTTGCGAGGCCACCTTGGCTCTGAGTGCGCACAAAGGTATCTTGTGCTTTCACTTTGAAAGTTCCCCAGAGAACTTCTGCGTAGGGTTTTTCTTCCCATGAAGCGATTTTGAAGCATGTCGAGGACAAACAAAAAAATCATTACTGCAGAAATATGAGAAATACATGTTCTGCTCAGAGCTGTTGTTTTTTCTGTCTTCATTGGTCAGTAAATTGCAACCAGAAGGATAAACAAATCGAATCAAACATCTAAACTCCAAAGCAAAATATGCAATCAGGTTAAATGAAAGAGGAGCTCTTCTGAAGATAACTCACCTAATTTGATGACAAAATATTTCAAGCTGGGATAAATAATGAGAGACACTAGAATAGCTACTGGAAAATCACATGTAGTCAGAGAAGAATTTCAAACTCTGAATAAGCAACTTCATTTGCTAAATTTAATTTGTTACAGCTTCCTTGATTTTTTTTTCTCCTTTGTATCTGGAATAATATTTCAGAAGAAATTTTTTTTTCAAAGAAAAATCTTTCAATACTTCATTTTAAAACAAATATTTCCACTAAGTCATTATAATTGATTTATCCAACATTCTTTCCAATATCCTGAATACAGTTTATGGATGACTTTTTCTCTTACTTATTCCAATAGCTTTAGGCTCTGAAGTCTGAAGATACTAGTCTCAGCAAGTCATTCCACATTTCTGTGGGATGTTTAATGGAGTTTTCTAAGCCTCTTGCATCTGCCTGCCTGGACCTGTGGGGAATTAATGCAATGTAGAACAGAATTGACTAAAGTCTACATGTTGTCAAACATCTGAGGTTTTGTTAGCTGTTATCAGTGGGTATCCAAAAAAAAAGAAAAAAAAAGTCTATCTTTTTCTTTTTTTAATTAGTGCTGTATCAGCAAAATTAGGAAGAAGATGAGGGAACATTTTAAAACCTGCCTAAAACCTTAAGTGCAAATTAATGCAAGTGGGTTGTCTTTTTAAGAAGATGGTACACGTATTCATACCACAAACCAGATGCCTTTCCTGGAATGGCATCCCTGATATTACAATAGCTTTCCGCACAGGCCACACAGTCCATAAACAAATGAATTATTACTTCTGTAGCAGTTTCCTCAACAGTTGTTAGACAAGGAGCTGGCCACATGCATATGTTGAAAGTGTCTGAAATACTTCAGAGTTGCGCTCCATGGGAAATGCTAGATTTTTCTCTATATTGCAATAGAGGGGGCTTTCACTCAGTACGTCCTGTGTAAAGCATAAAAACCATCTCTCCCACTCTGTGCTGCAAGTGGAAAGTGCGTGCTGTCCTGAAGTGAACACACATGTTAAATCTAACTGACATAGGTTAAATCTAACCGAGGACATTAGAAAACTATTCTTTTATTGGTGAAACAGTGTTGCCTTGTTAAAGTATATGCATTCAGTGTATGACAGCTTTGTGAGTCCTGATGCTGCAAAGAACATTAAATACTATTTTACATGATCTGGGTCTCATCAGCTAACAAGCATTTCACAGCACCTAAATAATCTTCCTTTTCGTATGTGTGTGCACACAAACAAAGTGCCTGACTTGTCAAAGAAGTCTAAAAGAAGTCTTTTACAACAGCTAAGAAAATTCTGTAGTTATATAATTTGTGCTTATGTGCCTTTAAACTCCTGCTTATGCACAGGAATTGCTCTTCTTCGCAAGCCCAATCTTCCATGTAGCCATATAATTAAGATGGTCTCTGTACATAGAAAAAATCTTTACAACATTTCTAGAAAAAAAATAGAGTTTATGTTTACAGTAGTTCCCAGAATTACTTGGCCGTGGTTTTCAGTATCATTTAAAATACTAATGAGATGATAACTTTTTAATTCAAGAAAGAGACAGGCTAAGGAGCCCTCATAATCACAAAAAGTACCTAGAAACACGAATACTAACACCAACTCAACGGACCCTTTTTTCAGTCTCTCATAATGTTCATAACAGGCAAGAATGTTTCTGTTTGTGCTTAAAATAATCATTTTTTTTAAGAGTCATGGGGGAGATGTATGAGAAGATTTATGTCTTCTTTTCCCTTTAACCTCCTCTCTGTATTTAAATACTTCCATGAGTACTTTTTCTAATTCACTTGCAAACAACTACCTATGTGTCTCGCTTAATCCATGTGAATGGTTACAGAGAATACAAAGACTTTTAAAGTTTAGTACTAATCATGTGAAGACAGAAAACAGGAGTGTATAGTAATTTCCCAGAGAAAATGTATCACTTATTCCCTGATTAAGGGCACAACCAGCTGTACCTCAACATCCTCTACCTGTCAAATTAAGATATTCTGAAAAACTTTTAATGAAATTCCAAAGCATTTATATATATATATATATACACATACTTTATATATAATTGTTGTGAATTATATATGAATTATATATTAAATATATATAAATTATATATTAAATTATAAAAGCTTAGGATACTAGTGCAAAATTTATTTTTTTTCTTAGATCCCAGTGAATTGACACTTCCCTTTCATAGAGTATTCATATCTGAATATCCAAAGTCCCCACTCAAATCAAATAAGATAGCAAATGAACTCGAACATTCTTATGGATTCGGATTTTTTAAGGAATTATTTTATTTATTTTTTCTCCATACTTTTCTCATCTCAGAAGCAATCATAGAAAATCTTGCTAAATTTCTATTGTTTGGACATATTCTCAAATATGATGTTACTGATTAAAATTGTTACCATGGTGGACTGGCCATGGACTGGACTGGATATACTTTGTCAATCATTCTGCCGAACCAGAGTGTGTGCTTGACTTGACACTAATGCTTCAGTTAAGCTAATGCAATTTTGAAAGCTGTACTCAGCTGTACAATACTATTGTAGTCTCTTAAAATTATTTTCAGGTACTGGAAAAAGTAAGGTAAAAAAGTAGAAAGATCTCTCAGGTACTAATTACTTATCTACAAGGAAAAATAATATAATTATGACTTCATTCAGCTATGAAGAGAATTAAGCAGTACGTTTGATTTGGTATTATGCCAGATCTTTAAATTTTGTAGGGGAGTCCTAAAAAATGGTGCACAAAAGATAACTATGGAAAAAAAATCCATTATTAGGAAGATTAAATTTGTGTTATTTCCATAACCAGTGAAGCCTGATATACCTTGATTTACATCTCCAAATAAGGAAGGAACTCAGAAAGTTTTGAAATGTGAAGATTATAATTCACATTAAGGAGTGTTCTACAAACATTAGGTTGGAAAAATGGAGGCCACTCTGTGAGAGATGCTGAGTGTGTGCTTAGGGCAAAATCATCCCCATCTGCAGGACCTCACTACCTGATAGATACACCAGAGGGACTGGTAAAGAAGAACCTGCTGCAAAGATTAAGCGCTGTTTTCAGATTAATTCACACTAATTTCAACATCTGTTTTTGCGTATTGATTGTAGACAACAGCCTGGATCATTATTGCTTCAAGTATTCGTGCATTCTATCTGAACTCTTAAGTCCCCAAAAATATAAGGGAAATTTTGTGCTTAAAGAGAAACTGAACAAAGATCTATTTGTAGTCCTTCCTCCCATCTTCCATAATGCAAACACACATAACACAAAAATTTTATCTGCTGACTCAGACTTTTCCTCAGACAAGTCTCACAAAAGTTTGCTTGTTTTAATTAATTCAGCCATTTTCCCTCTCCCTTTTTGTGTTAAGATCCATGTGCATGTTCATTAGGTTTTCCTAGAGTTGGATATCTTTTCTGCCTTAGGAGGGAGAGGGGTAGTTTATTTGCCAGGCAGAATTTCTCAGGCTCTTACCACTCTGACTATTTCTCAGAAATATTTACCAAGGGGAACAAAATAAAAAGATCACACAGATGGCAAATTAGTGGAATAATGTTTCTAAAAATAGTGTGTGAAAATCATTACAAATGGTCTCTTGTTAATCCATACACAGACAAGTGGCTAAATGTGTTGGCATTTTCTCTGGTTGATTCAGTATTTTCCCATTACAGATAATCTGGAATCCTTATGCAAATTCCATGTATGAATGGCCTCAATCTACCAAGGTAGTCATAACAAACATAATTGTGAATGGATGCACTTAAGTCTTTGTCTTATTTAATCAAAGATGAACAGCTGAATTGTAGTATAAGAAATGAAGTACAGACCAGTTTCCAGAATCCTTTATCATTATCTTCTAAAAAAGTCTAATTTAGTAGTTAATTTCATAATCCATTCCTACGCGAAAAGTACTAGATGTTATTTTCCCCTTGTCTTTCCTGTTTTTACCTCTTTTTTTCATGATAATGCAGGGTCTTCCATGATCATCACAAATGTCTACAAATTACATTAGACCAATGAAATGTAGCCATGATAATATCAAAACAAACACGTATATTCCTCCTGTGTGTGTAAAAAAATCACAAATGTTATCATAAACACCATATCTACAAAGGCTAAACAAGACCTTTGAACCAGTACAAATTGCCTGCTGTAAATCAACATAACTGTATTTCTTAAATTGAGTTATGCAATTTCCAATAAGATAATGGATCTGAGGTGAAATTGCATGGCATACTTCTGATATCTGATGTTTTGATGTCCACAGGTAACTTGACACAGACTGTTTCCCATAGGAAAATATACATAATATGTATCTGAAAGATGAGATACAAAGTGTTTTTGTAGCAATTAGAACCTGATAAGTTGCTAATCCAGCTGATCTTAGAATGATATTTGTTAGACTGCTGAGATTTCTACCGCGACTATCTGCCAGATGATCAAGGTGGGGCTGTTGCTTTGGAGATATTCAGCGGTCATTCATTTTCCAGACATATATCAATTCATAATAAACTAGGTGGTGTCACTGAAGAATGTATTTAATTCTCTGACAACCTAGTACTAAATAGCTTACACTGAATGTTCTTTATTGTCTTCCAAATCTTTTTCCATTACACATATAAGCAGAGTAGGAAAATTGAGTAGCTACTTTGGAAAGATTTCTAGATTAGAGAGGTGCCAAACTACCTACAAGGCAATGACAAAGCCAGCAAACTGACACACCTATTGTTTTACAAAACTGATCCCGGATTATATGTCTAAAGAGTCAAGATATCCATATAGATATGTTGTTGTGTAACAGTTGAAAGATCTAGATCCTTGTGCAATTCATTACCTTCTTTGTGCATCTGTCAACCTGTAAATCTGGCTCAAAAAGTGTGAAAAAAGACACTGTGTCTGACCATATGTTTAAACTTCAGTGGTCATGTATGCATATGGTCTTGGTTATATATCCATGGGTATACAGGATCTTTGAAAGCAAATCTACAATATTCAGGGTTTATCCCAACTTAAGATCTCTAAGGGTAAAATTAATCTCAGCTAGTATTATATGTCTGAGACCCAGACACTAGCACTAAGATCAGGCCTCTTGGAATGACTCTGGCCTCTGGAATGACTCATTTCTTTTCACTGCAAATAAAGAGTCTAGCATGGCTACTTCATGAGTTAAATGTTTGTATCACCTAAACTAGTGCAACTGGATGTCACTCAGGGACTCCTTCAATTTATTTCACAGATTACTGCATCAGTTGGACATTTTGATTTTGAATGGAACATAGATACTGATAAGGGTGTTTATAGACTCATGTAACATTGTATGCATGTTGATGGCTACCTTCTGATAATATATTGTATAGATCTCAATCTTAAAAAAAGCTGTGATCTTGCCCTGTTTTGATCATGTTCTTATGATGTCTAAAATAATTGAATCTTAAAAGATATGCTTACACACATAGAAATGTCTACTCTATCATCATTTTCAAGAGATTACAATTTTCAGTCTAGGTACTCTAAAAGTAAGGGGTGAAGAAGAGTAATCTTATTCTTATTTACAGATGGGAAAATGCATGTGTTTATAAAACAAGGATAATAGCACTAATCAGAGACAGACTAAATAACTCACTTAAGGTCATGCAGAAAGTCTGTGGTGGATCTGGAACCAAAACCATGTCCCATGAGACCTGAATTCTGGAAATGAGTAGATGATTTCTCTGAATAAGGGGTTGCTTCCTAAGTGAGAGGAAAAAATAGCAGTCTGTTGTGATTATCCAACTGAGATTAGAGATATGAATTTAGGTTTATGTTACCTCCTGCATATAATGAACAATATTGCTTAATAAAACACCATCATCACACAGATTTATGGGATTCATTAGACACCACGCATCAGAAGAAATATTTGAATAAATGTGTTTAAATTTAGCTGTTTTTGTCTTTTCAGTGTGTGGCATTTGCTGTAGGTTTCATTTTTAAAACTTGCTATCCAAAAATATTTTAGATCACAACTGGAAACTTTTAGGGTAAATATTGGATTGCATTACAGATATGAAATGGTAGAAGCAGCTTATTTCTTTCATTATGAATCTACTAAATGTTTCCATATTTCCGGGATTATCACCATTCAGGGAGAAGGTTGTATTTTCTTTTTCTTTTTTTTAACACTGATTTTGAAAAAATATGAATGCCGTTATAATATCTGCAGTGTCTGAGTATATACACAAGTATCTGATTTTTATGGATTAACATTATATACACCTAGAAGAGGAGTTCCTACAATGAAATTCCATATACACTTATATATATATATGTTTATATATATGCATATATATATGTGTATGAATGATATCCTTAAACCTTATACAGGAGTCCTGTCTCTCCTGTGATATGAGTTTGCCACAAATGATATGCCATGTTTTACCAAACCACTCACAGGCAGAATGTGCCTGTGAGTCGTTTGCCACAGGAACTGGCAAAATATGCAGTTGCTAAACTAAATTGAAATAATTTTGAAAAGCAAAAGACTTGGTTTTGTGCCATCCTCCTTTCCACTCTGGTAATGTAATTGTTCTGCGGATTTGAATAAGTCAAGTTTTGGATTGTTATGAAGAAAACATGTTTAAATAGAAAATAAATCCATGCAGATTGATGATTTTTAAATGCTCATACTGGCCAGAAAATGGTCAGGGAAACCATTTAAAAAAATTCTCTGAGGCTTAAGGGTGAAATTGCAGTCTTTTGGTGGAGCTTCCAATAAACAGTCAGTGATTGACATACTCAGGGAAATAGAACCTCTTTGAGCCTGGTAAGTGCCTCTTTTAACACAGAACATTTTCATTTCTGTATAGCTTAGCAAGCAAGACACAGAGGGATTCCTTATGTTCCACTCTTTACATACACTCATTTCTTTTTATGGAAAAACGCGTACAATATGTTTACATAACTTTAAGCAAACTGTAATATGCTTTTTGGAATAGGCTTTAATTATAATAACTCTAGTCTTAGTTATAAATTTTTTTCTGTAAGTGTCTGGGTTCTTCTCTGCATTAGTGCTCTTGGTCATCAATAGCCATTACAATCTGGAATGTATTATTTTTATTTTAAGATATATTTGAATCAAACTTCTTTGAGATGTTTTTGTTGTGTTTTAAAAGGTTGTCTTTCAGATAGAACCTAAGTCAGTGCAGATTTAATGGCTCTTCACTTCTTTTACTTAGTACTGCAAGTCTTTTATAACTGAGTTGATTTATGTGGAAAACTGATCTTTTTTCCTCTATTAGATTATTGACTGAAGCAGGTAATGTTGCTGATGGAAAGAGAAGCCTAATAGATGTTTTCTTCAAAGAAGTATCATCAACTCCAAACTTTGACAGTGGTTTTTACAAAACTCTCCCAAAACTCTCACTCTTCCAGTCACCGAGTGACCCAGTCACTCAGCTGGCAACAAAAATCAGTCTTCAAACAGATCTTTTCTCCTCAATTTTTCTTTTTGATCCAAAAAAGTCCAAATAGTGTAGGCACTCCAGGTTCTTTCTGAAGTGTTTCCAGATAAATATTTACTGTGGGCAATTAAAATGACAATAAAAAAACATGACAGTCATTACATAGCTTTATATGACCACACTGTATAAAAGCTTATTTAGTGATGAAAAAAAGCAGATAAACACAAGAAATAACATTTTAAAGCATGAATTCACACATTTTAAACACCCCAATTCCTGCTCTGCTCTTGTGGTTTACTGCAACACATTCCATCTTTAATGAATGTTAGTTGAAATGCTCCTGCAATCAGACATGGCCCTGCTCATATTCATAACACCTGTAGACTAAACATGCTAGTTGACATCAGTCAATGCACCAACTCACGTAAACAGTACTAAGCATGTGTGCATGGACATTTGTTTACAGGTTCCTGTTTATAAAGACTGTGACTCTTCTCTTCAAAGATTTTTTTTCCTTTTGTGATCCTAATGCATGACATCTGGACATCACTTTTGTCTTGCATGAGTACCTTGACTCAAAGAAATAATATTTATAGAGAATAGAGGTCTTGTGCCAACTATGTAGTGAGATCCCTAACTTGTACTCAGACTATGGGGCTAAACATTTCAAGTTTGGTCCACAGGGATATAGGGGATGATTCCATTTTCTGAGAAGAATTCCCTCCTCCTTATCAGTGGTTGACCCTTTATCTATGTGTTTGTAGCAAGCTGAGTTGATGATGATCACTATTCAGAACAGTTCTGGGAAGTATACACATGTATTCAGTAATTTGTAAAATCAACCATTCAATAAAAGAGAGAAGGTAGCTTAAAGAGATTTTAAAACAATGTTTAAAGATAAATTAGCATAAAGTCTCCTTTCAGCTAAATCTAAATTCTAGCACTTCTTTTGGATTTTAAGTGAGAATATTGCAAATATTATACTTAAAAGCATTAAATGTTCTAATTCCTAGTGAAGACCTGTCATTTTGGACCACAGAGGTCTGACTGAAAAAATATTAATTTGGTTTATTAATTTTCTTCCCCAACAAGTAAAGGCAGTTTGCCATTTTCTTGACAATTTTATATCAAAGAAATGGCTGACGTCTTGAAAAATACTATCATATTCAATAATATTAATGTTTTAATATATACAGTGCTTTGGACTTTAGGAAATGCTAATATTGCTGACTAAATATATATATATATATAGCCATATATAAGACTATTCTCTTGCAAACACATATACCTCGTGTTGTTTTGTCAAATTATTTACTAGGGAGACTAATAATGATAATTATTTTCATAGGAACCTAATGAAATTAAAGTTTCCTGGAGTGACACCAGTAAGAAGGCAATTTGTATCATGTCTGAAATGGATTGGAGGACACATATACAATTTCTCTGTCTTTTTATGGTTGCAGTTGTTCTGAAATTCCATATATTTTGGAAAACAATTTTGAGAATAAATTTCCCACTAAAAGGAAAAATAGTTAATATAGCACTTGAATCTACATTCACTGATGGTAAAGCCAGACGACCAGGTCATTGACAGTGTAGAATGAGTCCCCCAGTTCCCAGAAGAATAGCACTTACTTTGCATAGTAAAATGTAAGTGTACAAAAAAAAAAGAAAATTTAAGATCAACAGCTTACCTTTCAAATCTGAAGGTGTAGTGCACTTCACTTCTTACGCATTTCATTCTAGATACTGCTCTGTCAAAAGCTGAATTAACTGTCCCTTCAAATGCAGGGTACTACAAGCAGTTATAACAGCTCTTGAAAACTATTTAGATATTCCAGATTTCACCTCTGAAAAGGCAAAGTGCTGTATATATTCCATTATTTCTCAAACGCCTCTTAATATACTAATAAGTCAATTATTCACAAGTATACTCCAGGAATAAAGAAACTCTTTCTGAAAATAAAACATCATCTACAAATGTTTCCATTTTAAAGGCTATTTAATGAGTTTAGGAACAATGTCCATTAAAATGAGCAGAAAATATATTGCACATTTCCTTCAGAAAGATCACTAAAAATGCTTAGAACCATGGTCAATTAGATACATCAGTTGAGACAATAAATATATATATTTAAGTTGCTTGAGAGACTTTAGGGATTATGTTTGGAAACAACACTGATTAGTGAGAAATTCTGCATAGTTTTAATAAAAACAAAATAATCTTAGATCAATAAAACTCTTAGATCAAGCCCAGGGAACATAATCCAGGAAATTATTGTAGAAGAAAATGCAGTAAATGTCTAAAGTAATGTCTAAAGTCAGCTATAGAATCATGAGATAGATTCTTTTAGCAGAATTTGTCCAGAATTATTTACCTTTAACTATACAATTAGCAGGAATGATCAGTGTCTTTTGCTAGTGAAACTGGCATTTTTGCCATGTTTTCTTATGCATTATTTTTGCATGTCTTGATCTGGATTAGTACATTTTAGTCTGATAGACTGGAAGTTTCATTTTCTTTGTTGCATATTTAAAGCCTTTCATGTAGCAAACTTTACATTTGTTCTAAATTATATACACTGTTAATACAGACATTATTTCAAAGAATCATATGAGAATATGCATATATAATCACAGATAAACATGCACATAAATTTTTTATAGAATCAAGACACACAGAATCAATATTTTGTAAAATTCATGCTCCTCTGTTTAAATCCTTTTTAAATCCTTTGTTTGAAGTAACTCTTTCATTCATAACAAGGGATTTACAAAAAAAAATCCTTTTTTTTTTTTGGAAAGCATGGTTTTTATGACATTCATTAATCTCAGGGAGAAATCAAGTTACTAGCAAACAGAGTTCAGTGAAAAGTGTTTCCGCTTCTGCTGTAAGATAGTACCAAGACCTTTCACCTTTTTTTTCTCTTTTGTTCTTGGATTTTCTTTCTCTTTTTCTTTCTGTGAATGACTTTATAAACCCATCTTTCCTTCTCTTATTTCTTTCTCTTTCCCGCTCCTCTATTTTTCTCCTCATTTTCTGTTCCACCTGCAAAAATCTTTTTTCCTGTCAAATGTTACTCTAAACCAGACTTGTTTAAATGGCTTTTTTAGGTATAATATCTATCAACATTTGCACAGAAGTTCATAGTGAATTGCAGTGGATTTCATACCTCATCTTCAGACTTTCTGCAAGAGAAAATCTCAAAACGCGTTGCCACACAGTTTGGGCTGCAGTTACTACCTAGAACTTGCACCATTGTTCTGAATGATAAATAGAACCATTTTCTGCCTAGGGCTGCTCGTGATGGAAATTTTTCCACCCACAAACAATCTTGTTAGTTTCATAATTGCTTCCCCCTTCTAATGAATGCAGTACATAATGAATGCCAAGCAATCTTTTGGGTTCAAATCCAGGAATCTTCATCAAGACAATGAATGTGCATTCATTAAGTAGAACCATGTTGAAAGTGCTTTTGCCATAAGTACAGTATAATACATTTTCTTTAATGGGAATGTAGTATTTTAGCACATTAGTTAATTAGGGATGAGCAGACAAATGGAGTTAATTCCTTCAGCTTCAGTGCAGCAGAAGCAGTACATTTTCATTCATCGCTTAGGGAACTATTCATTACAGAGCGCCATGGGATATATATGTATATATAAAAAAAATATTTGAAATACACACACACATATATATTTTATATATAGAAAGAGTTTCAAATATTATATATTAAAAAGTGTAATTTAAGAATTCTAATTCTTACTGAAAGTGTGAGGCTAGAGGTGGCATTGCAGACTATCCTTTATGATATAAAACACAAAATGACTACTCAGTTTAGGAGGACAGAAATAGCCAGACTCATGAAATTCAGTAATTAAAAGCATTTACAGACCTATGTGGGAAAGTCTGAGTTGTACCAACCAAGACTAAATCGCACAGAGCCCGGACATAGGCTGTCATACTAGGTAATGTGATAAGTATTCACAAATTAAAATTTGAAAGATTTTATTTAAAATCAGCATGTTAAATGAATGTTCATCATAAAAGAATACCATGACTATTAAATAGGCCAAGTTAGATTCCTAGGACTGATTTACACTAGTATCTTTCCCATCAAATATGAAAAAATCTATGTAGCTGAAAGAAAATTCATTATTATTTCTTTTGAAAACAGGTTAAGGTATTACTGTAGCAATTTAGGAAAAGAAAGCTTACATGAACACAAAACTGCAGAAATCTATACTCTGTGCTCCCAATTACAGTTTTAGTACAATTCTTACAAAAATAGAGCCTTTGTATGTTGCACTACTTAGTCTGCAGAAGAAAAGTATGTTAAATGATCATTTAAGTAAGATTCAATGAGGAAATTGCACATAATATAGTAAAATGCTTAACAAAAGTAAAATATCCTGAAAAACATGATTTATATTGTTCCTAATTACTTTTAAATCACTTTTTATTTTCTAAATACTTTCCCATTGAGAGAAAGTGGCTACTGTGTACAGAATGTCTGCATTTTTATAACAGGTCAGAGAACTTTTGTGGGCTGAGAAACTGGTGATTCAATTCCTTCCTCATGTGTTTAGAAGCTGTATTTCAGCCACCTCTCCAATTTTATCATTTTCCAAGCTGTATCATGGGGAAGCAGCATTTTCTAAATTTCTTCTGCTATCTCTCTTCTACAGTGAAGTACTTCAGTGAAGGACTTCAGTGAAGGATTCAGTGAAGGACTGAATATTCACTGTGATCCACTGTCTTATACTAAGATCAACCAGATAAAATATCCATAGAGTCTTGATGTCAATCTCAAAAATTCTTTGAAATATCACTTTTAAAACAAGATAAAACTAGCTAACTGATTCAGAATACTTTTCCTTAAAACAACCCATAACTGTGCAGTTAGGAAATGTAACTTTTTTTAAACCCATATCCACAATCAAATAGAAAGGGATATTTAACTTGGTGCTCTGTTTACTATGGAGAGATGTCTAGACTCTAGGGTAGAAGGCACCTCTTCAAATAACCACTAACATTTGCATTTATATTGTATATTTAAACAGACTTGGACTCTGGTCTTGACCTCTTCTATTCTGCTATTTCAGAAGTAAAAAAAATAGATGTTGTAAGCAGCACCTCCCAGCTGGTCCTCTGGGACCCAAATGAGGTGGTAGTGTCAGTGTTCTTAGTGTATGCTGACCTGCCTCTACGAGGAACTTTCACGAAAAGGCTTTACTATGGACCTAAATGCCAATGATTTGCTCTGCTAACTGGTCAATGACCCAGACATCAAGGTCAGATTTGATATTTAGAATGCACATACTCCATGTTTGCAACTGCAGAATGTCTGTAGCTGGGCTACTCCTTAGTATCTTAATCTCTGACTATCTGCAAATTCCTTTTGTCCTTTAAATATCCAAAGTTGAGGCACTCCTAGCAGATGGGATAGTTGGGGATCCTGAATTAAACATAATATGGCCTTTCTAGTCCACATTAAGCATAGCTACATTCTTGCCTTTGATTTAGAAGGTTATATAGGTCTATGTTTTCTGTAGCATTCCCCAAATTTCATCTCAGATTCATCTAAGCTTAGTGTAGTTTGTATCAATATGAATATCAGATGAGTGCTTGCTTGCTATAAACTACAATTCAAAGGTAGCATCTGGATTCTAGTATCTTCTGCAATTAACACTTAAATTTTTATAGGTGAAACCATATCAGGGGTGAAGCAACCCCTCTCCTAGGATAGTGGGGAATGTCATTGAATGGAATTGAAGTCGAGATAATTTGCATATTTTCTTGTCATCCAGATATATTGTATAAATCTAGAAACAATAGTTATATTGTTTCTTCAATATCATTTTATTTTATTTTGAAAACAGCTTTATTTCTCAAGAAACTGGATTAAACCTATTCAAGGGATCACAACAAATGTTTCTTTTCCTGAGGCAGAGATTGGAAGAGAGATAGCACCAGCACAAGCCACATTCAACTGAATGCTTAGATGTAATAATGTTATAAAATCAAATAATAAATATTTTTCTACATAAATAAAGCTATGATGAAATTTGTTGTGATATATATGGCTGTGATTATTATTAGCATCAGGACTGGCCAGTCTCCTATCACTGTAAACTATTACTATTTTGTCATTTCAATGGACATAAATAACTCATAGACTGCGGTATTGTCCCCTCTTTTGTGGTGTCTTAATTCATCAGTAAGCCTCAATTCCTTCAATTACTTGGTTTTGTATCTGTGTTGGACTTGCAGATGTTCTTTTGTGCAGATTATATTAAATTATAATGTTTCATTGTTAATAATAACCTACTAACTGGAATGTCAGTTCTTCAAGTCACATTATTTCATTACAAGAAAAGATAGCACAAAGTAGATAGATAGTTTTGCCTTTCTCAGCTAAGCAATGTTCTTAATCAAATGATTATCTGTAAGTAAAAGGAATTGCACTGAAAGCTTTTAAGGTGCTAAGGACTTCAGTGGTCCAAGGTATATTCAAACCAACCAATATCTCAAAGGGACACAATTTAATTTCTGCAAAAGGATGTAATTAGAGAAGGTGAGAATTTGTTTATCTGAAATTTATTTATTTGAATTTGCATTAAGATATTTAGAAGCCTATTCTGGAGGATTTTTCAATAAAAATGCTAGTCTTACAGAGGTGACATAAGGTAAACTAAAACATGAAGCTGGGTTTCCTGTCTCGCACCATGGTTCATCTTAGCCTGCATGCTAGAGAGCAGGTAATTTCACAGCTGTAACTACAATTCCAGTGTTAGATTATGAGATGCCATTTATCAGTATGAAATGAAATCACAGCTGCAAAGGATTGAAAGTTCTCAGTGATAGATCACTTTGGTTTACATTGCTGTGCCATTCTTGAATGCATCACTGTGATATGTATGATAGTTCTGGATGATTAAACATTGAGAATAAACATAAATTGCATCAACATCAAGATCTATTTAAATGCATGAAAAGAAATTCACTCAATTACTGCTCAGCAACTTAGCTCATTGAGAATAGGAATGATTGTTCACAGAGATTAGAGGATGCACACTAATTTGTCAAAGAGGAGATTAGAAAGTGAGTTTTGAAAGACATATTTTTATTCTGATAGGGGTCAACAGACTACAATATAGAAAATCAAATATAAGGTGGAGGTGTTAGGAGATCAGATACAGATTTATATTCATTCTAACAGTTAAACAGATGCAGAGCAGCCTAATACATGCAGAGAAGGGGATGAATTAAGTGTTTATTGAGACTCCTATTTCTGGGCTTTTATAACTTTTAAATACTTGCTCTTTCAACTAGAATAACATTCCCTTCTGATGGAATGCACACATCTGTAGTACCATGGTATTCTTAACACTCTGACTTCCACCTTCTTGGCATTCACATGCTTCACCACCTGTGCTAGAAACTCTTGATTTTGAGAAATCAAGAGAATTCTGAGAAAAACTCAGAGTTTTCCTCACCACAGCTGGTGGATATCTGTCTGCCTCACATCAATTGAGCAGCCTGAGGAAAGGACCTGTGCTCCCTCACAGGACGGGTAACCACCTGTCAGCTGTGCCCAGCACTAGTTATGCTAGGCATAACTAGGCTAGACAATGCATTTATAGACCGCAGACACTGTGAACAGTCACAGAATAGTTGAGACCAGAAGGCACCTCAAGAGATGATCTAGTCCAACCCTCCTACTCAGTCACCTACAGCACCAGAACTCCTTATCCGTCTCTGCAGAGCTGCTCTCTAGTAGGTCAGTCCTCCAAAGCTTTCTACCAGACCATCCAATCTCCTGGCAAATTTAAAAATGCTGATGGACACTGTGTAACCTGAAGCAAGATTGGAGAGAGGCAGTCATGGTGGCATCAGGGACTGTGCAAGCAAAGTCTGCTTTGACTCCTCCAAATGAAGGAGGTGTGTGGGACCAGCACCTCTTCAGATTTTGCCTTGACTGAATAAATGTTTTTGCCCTCAATAACAATAGGCCTGCAGTCTGATAGGAAAAGTCTCTCTGCAAGAACCATGACTTCATGAAATGCACTATTATTCCTCTAGAACACAGACCTGTCTACTAATGTTCTTTCAAGTGAAGGACCTATATACTGATCTCCTCACAGGAAAACTCTACATACAGTAATAAATATAACTCATTTCAGTCCTGACTTTTTAAAACATGTATGTATATACTGAAGCCATCCTGAAGTCATATGTACATGTCATCAAGTAAACATAAAATTTTAAATATCAAAATCATTTTATTTTTTATAAATCAAGTCTTTTTTAGGAGGTCTATAATAAAATAATTTATGAAAGCTCGGGAAAACAATTTTCTCTCTGATTGTTTTTCTGTAAGTGAAATATTTTTAAAACAATTTGCACATATTTTCATAAAAAACAAATCAGGACCGTATATGCACATAGTAAGATTTTTGACCTAATATAACTGAAAATGTCTGCCAAATAAACTGCAAAATTGTTTTGTTGGCATAGCTTACGATACTATGAAGTAGAACCAAATATTACAAATACTATTTGAATTCAAAGTATTTGTTACTGCACAGATCACTTGATTCTGACAATTTAACATTTTGTCAAATTAGAACTATTTTAGATTTAGTGGAAATTCTGATTCACTCTTTTGAAAATCAGCATATGTTGATTGTCTATGATAGGCAAGAGTTATACTTTGAATAGCAAAATTCGGTTAAAAAAATGTATATTTCACATGACTGTTACAGAAATCCCTAGATGTCTATATTTTATTTGAATGTTGTCCTTGTCTTTCATTTATTCTCACTAATAATTAGATGATTTGTTGTAGACAAAATGCATATACTTTTTTTATGGGAATTCATTTGAAAGAACTCTTATCAATATATATGATTCCATGTTAAGGTTTAGAAAAGAACTGTATGAAGATAATTCACTTTAACAATGCTTCTGTATACTGCTACAATCAGTTATATGTCAAGTGTTGGGTCATTTGCCACTGTATTTTCACTGTCTGTATTTTCTATTTATCCTGGACATTTCAAATGAAACACTTCTATACAAAATGAAACAGTCAAAAGGCTAGCAAAATGCAACTATGGAAAATACACATAGCAATAGTTCTATAGAGAAAATATATTTAGTTCTATTTCTGTTATATAGAAAAAGGAATGTGATACCAATTACGAATGAATGACTTGTAACTAATAACATAAATAAAGTAATTTCACGAGGTGAAAGGGAACAATTGAATTTCAACTTATGAAGAATCAATATATAAATAATGCCTGAGAACTAGATTTTAATGTATTTCAAATTGTCCCGAAATACAATCTGACCTAGAATACTCTATGGCAGATGACTGACTTCTTACTTCTTATAGTATTTGTATGATAGGTATAGTAGTATTGAAAGTGTAGTAATGTGTAGGGAGCGAAAACCTGTCTTTGGAGTAATGGAATGTTCATTTATGCTGCAATGCACAAAGATCAAAAATCCTGGAATTATAATTTTTCAAAGAAGCACTATATCTAAATAGAAATAAAATTGGAAGTACTATTGAACTGTAAAACTAACAAACGCCTTAAAAGTACTTCAGCACTAAAGGAAATTTGTCATGTCAATTGCATACTCACAGACATGAAATTGCTAGTCATTAATTTCAATTACTTATTAATTAAAAGTAGCAAACAATAGTTTGCCATATAATCTTTTTACATCAGATTAGATCAATAGGTAGATAAAAACTTCATTAATCTGTAGTTAAGTCAGGAAGCAGGGTTTCTATCCATTACACAATTACATGAGCAGAAAGAGTCCTCAAATAGAAAAATATCACTTTTTAAAGAAACTTTGAAAGCTCAGAACTTCAAAGTTGAGGTTACTATTCAGAAAATAGAAGCTTTCAAAGTAATGCAAATGCACAGTAGAGTGTATTATGTCTCCACTTTTTTAATGTCATCGTGCTTTGAATGAAGAATGCAGTAATTTTAACCAACAAGAGATGGAGAGCAAATAGAGAAGTAGACAGCTGCTAATGAGGAGTGCCTGTTTGGATAGCATGTCTGTGGTTTGATAGTTGTTTTTGTATGTGTAGAGTACACTGTGTGATTCCCTGTCATGAGCTGCCCCTTGTATGCCTTTTTTTCCCCTTACAGTGGCTAAATTTGTTGTGGCTGGTAGTATCTCTATGTTATAAGTCATAATTAAATTGCAATTATGTTTGAAATCCCCAGGTGAATTTTTTAGTGTAGCTGGAATTGGAGTAAATTCCTGCCTGGAGTCAGCAGGATTTCTATGACTGAACAGATCCATCAGACTGATCAGAGTGAACTTGAGGCCAGTTCTGAGCAACTATAAAAGTTCTCCATGTCATGATTATTTTGGTTCAGATGTAGACATGGTACTTAAATGAGGACATAATGGTTTACTCCAGGGACTTTTGAACCTCTTAGGGAGCACAGGAGTAAACTGCTATAGAAGAATTAAATATTCTTTTGGGATTAGATGTTCTGGTATTCTGTAATTTTTGTGGACATGCAATCAACTATAGAAGTGTCACAAAGTAGGGGCAGAAGGGAACAAAATGCAAATGGTGCCTAGGCACCGGGCCTATAATTGTCATTTAACAACAACAACAACAACGTTCTTCTACATGTTTACAAAGATCATAAAATAAATTCTAAGAATTCTCATGCCTCCAAGGTAAAGACCAATTTTTTTCATAGTTTTATTTTGTGCCTAGGAGCCCATTTCATTAGTCAGTAAATTGTGCTCAAACAAGTGTTTCTTTACTGCATCCATCAAATATCTCCTTGACTAGCAATGCTTCTTTATTTTCATGCTATACTGGGGCTGACATAATTGTATCCCATGCATGTGCTTGGCATAAAAAATGTCATGTATAGTGCTTAAGAGCACATAATTTTACTCCTTCAGTCTGGTGTTTCTTTTGCAGATTTTGGTGGTTGGTGGGTTTGTGGACTGCAGTAGTCTGGATTTTAGTTACATCACATGATTGTTCCCTGGCTCCATCCACGGCAGAAGTTATTCTGACTTTACGCACGTCACAGGGGCAGAAACAACAACTATGTTTGGCAAGATTTTGTTAGCATCTGCAATGGCTCCTCCATATTCTGCAGTCTTAGCACACTACTAGTGATCATTAGATATACCAGAAACATCGGTTCAGAAGGAGATTGCAATTGGCATTGGCATTTTCTATTCCATTTTTATTCAAAAGGTAAGACCTGAAAGAGCCATCCTTCTTCAAATATCTGTTGAAATCTTCTAAGAAAACTGGCATTTAGGAATAAAATCAACAGACACTATATTTTTTCCTTTTATACTTCAGGATTATTTATATTTTCTGAATAAATCCTTAAGTTCTGCTTCATAGCACCCTATGAAAGAAGAAAATACCTATTCATCAAGAAGGAGGTTTGCCATGTTAGCGTCAATTTTATTCTCACAAAGGAAGCCGAAAACTCTTGCTAAAATGTCTAAACATTGGACATCCTGAACTGATGTTATATAACATTTGCAATATTTTAAAGCCCACCCTTTCACGTAACATCCTTCACATTGTCTTATTCAAAGTTCTTTACCTACTTAAGTATTTGGGTTTTTTTGAAAGGCATAACTGAGTGCTTTCTTGATTCAGAAATGTACCCTGCACATCTTTTCCAGTTGCAGCAATGTTCATCTCACTGCACTTGTTTCCTTTCTTTATCTATGCTCTCAGGAGAAATTACAGAAAGATAAAATCTTGGCAATGGGAGGCTACTACATTTGATGGAGCCTTCATCATGACCTCAACAGCTAGTGTTTATGAAAAACTGTTACCTAATGCAGGCATAGATCAATGGATTTCATGCAAACACTCACTTGTATATTCTACTCCACAGAGTAACAATGTGCCCTTAAAAGATATTTTATATTTATAGGATTCTAAGACATTCAGAGTAGTGGAAAGGAAAGCCAATGTCCTTCAGATATTCGAAAACGAACTCTCAGGCCATCAAGACACAAACGAACTTGGGAAACCGCAACCTAGGAAGACTGAAATTATATTCAATATACATACATATATATACATACATATATATATACAGTCTTTATATTACCAAAATTCACAGGGCAAGACAGAGCTGCATAGATGGGAAGGGGGGAATTTACAGTGAAGTTACTAATTTTCTAGTAGATGGGCCACAGTCATTACTTCTTCATACCAATCATGGGATCATAATCTTTTTGAACATTCATAGATCCTCCCCTCACTCATACTGCAATTGTGAATTATAGTTTATAATGTATGGAACAACCTATTTATAATAGTGTGCACTCTATGGATCTTCCTTCTTTAATATACTCTCTGATTCTGCTCATCTCCAGGCTTGCATTAAAAACTGACAGATGAATAAAGGTTTCTTAAAACACCCTTGGGTGATGCCCTCATTGACTGAGAAGTTTTGAAGGTTTTTTTTTTTTACTTTCCTTTGATACTTTTTGTAGCTGGAGGTGATAGCCTGAATTGTTTACTTTCTTTTCATTGTGCCCAAAAAGGCTGACTGTTTTTCTCTCTTTTGTCCAGAACATATCCTGGTCTGAACTGAACCCTGAAGCTGTTCCTACTGCTTCTCAGCCACCATCTTTGTTAATCACTGTATACACTGTATACTAACTGTATATAGTCACTGTATACACTGTATACTAACATACATATTCTCTGTATACAGTGAAGGATGGAAAAGGAAGAGGAAAAGGAAAAGGAAAAGAAAAGAAAAGAAAAGAAGAGAAAAGAAAAGAAAAGAAGAGAAAAGAAAAGAAAAGAAGAGAAAAGAAAAGAAAAGAAGAGAAAAGAAAAGAAAAGAAGAGAAAAGAAAAGAAAAGAAGAGAAAAGAAAAGAAAAGAAGAGAAAAGAAAAGAAAAGAAGAGAAAAGAAAAGAAAAGAAGAGAAAAGAAAAGAAAAGAAGAGAAAAGAAAAGAAAAGAAGAGAAAAGAAAAGAAAAGAAGAGAAAAGAAAAGAAAAGAAGAGAAAAGAAAAGAAAAGAAAAGTCTTTGGAAACTTTACGATTAAGTTTTGCTGCCACATAAGGCTGGTTTAGAGCTTCTTGCTTTCACATCATATTTCAGCATCACCTGAAAATGGACATTCTCCAATGCAGGCAAAGTCTGTCTGACACACTTAAAAACTCAATAATATTTTCACAGTTTAAGACTTAGTTTTGTAATAAGAGAAAGACTGATTTATGATTTAGAGAAGTGTACATCAGTTTCTGTTATATTTAACTATAATATTTACACAAATATTAGTTATAATGATCACAGTGTAACACTTTAAGCTGTAAGTATGATCTTCAGTTTAGTGTTCTGGCAAAAGTGAATAAGCAGCACCAGAAGTGGAAAAAAATAATCCATTGTAATAAATTAACAAAAGGCCAGTATTCCTAGAAACCAGCATAATTGCAACGTATGTGACTCCAGCCACATTGTTTGTCCCATCAGAACCTCCAAGCAAATTTCCAAAATGTAGCTTTATTTAAATGCATTCATTTATACACTATCCACTTTCTATGTCGTCAGCTGGCTGACTGTGGTGGAAAATATTACTGAGCATGCAAGGGCATTTATGCAGTGTTATAGTATATTGAGGCACAGGGCTCTGCCCCAGCCTTTCAAAACACCACAGATCCTTTGGGGATGAAATACTTAGTAGAAATAGGATTTGCTCTTCACCCTGTGGCTAGCATTTATTTAACCATGAGATCCAGAATTAAATATGTTTGGAGTCTTATGTCCCACCCATGCTAATTATCACAAATCCAAGAATGATAATTTGAGATGATTTGACACAGCCTCTTTTAAGAGAGAGATGTGGCAGTCTGAACAGACTAATTTCTGATCCTAGAAAAGAGTAGGCCATCCAAGAAAGAGGTTCTGTTTACAAATTGCATGCCTGGCCTTTTACATTGCCCAGTCAATAAACAAGATCTCCATTTTTCTATTCATTTAACATTTCTCCACAAAATCTCTAACAAATCTCTACTCATTTAACGTTTACAAAGACAGGGATTTTGCTTGAGAAATGTATGAAGGTGTTCTCTGACTTAGTATTTATGTGTTTTACACTCTTAATTTGGCATCAAAAGAGTAGGAAACATTATCTACGTAAAAGTTGAACCTGTTAAGATGACATTAAGAGCAGACACAAACCATTTCCTAAGAAATACACTTAAGCATGTCTATGCAATACAGAGTAGTGCTATGCAAGAGACTCATGCTAACTCTGAAGGAATTACCTTGTGTACTGGAATCAGTATAGCTAATAATGGTATTCTATCAGCATAATTAGCACTGCCAGAAAGTAGGTCTTCAGATTTTTTATATGATTTTTTCATTAAAACATCTCTTTAAGAATGCTTTTGTAGTAGATATGCAATGTAGAAACAAACATTAGTATAGCCTGTTAACACTTTAAAGCCCCTTGAAATTTGTGCAAATATATATGCATCTGTGTGCATGTGTATGTGTCAATACAGAGACACACTTCATATATCAAGTATCTGTGTGTGTATCTAGAGTTTTTCTTTGTACTATACACATATTTTAAAATTCTGTATGTAGAAATTATGTGATTGGAGATTCAGAAATAAAAAAATTCCAAGTTCAGAATTACACAATTATTTTGTTCAGTGATCTATATGTTGACCCACTACTTTAACTTATTACTACAAATATTTAATTTGATCAAAAGGATGTTTGGTCCCCCAGAAGTTCAACTTTGCTGTTAGCCATTTTAGTCTTCTTGTTCGTTTTTTTTTTTCTCCAGTTGTTGAACTGTTGAAGGTTTACTGCATACTATACAGATGTTTCTCCCATACCATCATGTAGTAGTGTAGTTTTTCAAATAGTATCTCAGAAAAAAATGGTATTATATGTACTCCATCCTACTAATTCTTTTTCTGTGTGGCAGAAATTTTCATTATTCCTGCCCCTGGTGTAAACAGCAAAAATCCCCTAGGAGAGATGTTGACTTTTCTCTTCGGGGGACTTGAGAACTGCATTTGTGGGCCTTTGCCTTAGCCTCCTGCTAAAAATAGCTGGTCTAGTTTGCAGGGCAGTTGTGCCTCCACAATGTATTTTCTTGTCCTTGTGTGCAGAATGCCATCCTGGCATTTGACCTGCAAGAGTTTGGTGAGTATCAGTTCCCCAGGGATCTTGGTTTCTTTCAGAAGAAAACCTAGAATTGCTGGAAGGGGGAATGATAGTGTGCTACTAGACCCTTGAATTATATATTGGGCTCTACACAATAATGGTTCAGATGGAGTCCAGACCTATCACTGTACATTCGCTTTCTCACCATCATTTTTATTTTAGTTTTCAGTATTTGAAACTTATATGTGAAACTTCGAACATGAGGTCCCTTCCAACATCAACCATTCTGTGATTCTGTGACTTTTTTTCCTTCTCTTATTCTATTAAACTTGTAGCTATCTCCTTATCATAATTGACTCAAAGTCAATTATTATTATGAAACAGTAGCAAATATGAGCTCTCTGCTGTCTTGTGACCTTGTCTTTTATCTCACTCACACCAAACTCTTTTGGGGAATTGCCAAGGGACATGCTTCAAAACTGATGATGCAGGATCCTGTTGCATGCATATTTCCAGAGCAAGACAGAAATATAGATTGTGCCTTAGAATGGAACATGGCATTAAATAAATGCTTCTTCTCACACTTCCTTAGCAGTTATCACAAGAGAGGGATCTTCTGTGATCTATCAGTTGTGTTTACTCAATGTTTTCAAATACTGCTGACTAAAATTGTCGCGATTCTTCTCCTTGCTGACACAGTCATTGATGGAGGACCTTACTAGACCTTTCAACTCCTATTAAAATTTATGGAGCCCTAGTCAATACTGCCAATAAAGCCTGGAGAACTAATCAGTTTATCACATGTAGGTGAGGAACTTAGCATTTCTTTAGGCAACATTAAAAGTCATGTAAATTTGGAGACTTAATTGACTTAGACATATAAATTTAGGTGTCTTCATGTATCTTCACAGATGAATCCCACTGCCAATATTGGTTAGAATCCCAGGTGCAGACACAGTATGTTACTTGTTCATGATAAAATGTTGCCAAGAGATCAACATAGGCTGGTGCGTGACACTTTGAATTTTTGCTTGCAGGAATTTGATTGCATAGTAGTATTCAACATTTATGGTCAAATCTTGACATTTAATATTATTGTTAAGAGGAATTTTTATGTGCATGTTGGTTTGTGTCTTCTGATTTCTGCTTCAAATGTAATCATATACATCCACTACCTTGCTAGTTTTTTATATTTTATATTTTTTACATTTTATTGTTATTTTATGTATACATATTTATATTATAACTGCAATCATCTTGGGTGCTCACCATAGCTTCTCTGCATGAAATGCTAGCTTTTATTAACTTTTCTTGCTAATGTTCATAGATCTTTTTTATATTTTGATATTGTGTTATAATATTTTGATTTTCTATACTCTATTTTTTCCCCTTTCTCTTCACTTCTGTTTTTATTGCTCTTGTCCCATTCTTAAATGATAAAAGTATAAGAATGAGGAAAAGAAAAGGTTCATTCTGAAGCTGATGACCACCTATCATGGACATATCTGTTCTTCCTTTAAAATGCATCTAATGCTCTTCTCTGGCTAAAAATTACTATAGGCTCTGACAGTTGCTATCTTAACATGCTTGAAGAATAATATGCTTATAATAATGTATAATATATAATAATATAATATATAATAATAATGTAATGCAATGTAATGTAATATATAATAATAATAATGTATATAATAACAACAATTAAATTTGGATCAAGTGTAACCTTTTATTAAAGTGTTAAAAAGAATCTTGCAAGAATTATGTAAAGTTTATGACATAGGGACTGAAAAAATTTAAGGGCTCCATTGGTTTGATCGGAATACACTGTTAGTTTTTATCAGGTATGTTCTTGATGTTTCACGCTTTACCTCAATAGACATACGAATTTTTAAAAGTGACCCTCTTCTTGGAAACCTAAGCAAGAAGGTGAGCAGTGCATGCAACAGGAAACATTCTCATCTATGAATTATCAATAAGTATCTATGTAGCTGTGATTTTCACTTTAAAAATAATCTGGTTTCACTGAAGACAATAGGAATTTAGTGATAAGTCCAGTGGGGTCTGTAGTCAGAAAGAGCACATGTGGATTACAACAAACAGAAAATATTTCTCTTTAGTCTTTCAAAATGCATAGTTTTAAAACTTTGATCCTTACATGATAATAATGTTATGAAAAATAAATTTATAAATCTCTAAAACAGGTAGTCCTTCTGAAAATAATCTGGTACACAAATACTTATTAAGTTTCACTTTTCTTAGTCTTCAACAGTAATAAGGATAAATTACCAAAAAAAAGGGAGGGGGGAGAATAGTAGTGTTCAAGAATGGTAGATATCATTATTTTGCTTCCTTTTTAATTTAGATATTTTTTCTTGTTAAGATAAGAGCTGCCATATGATAATCAGAATATAGGATAATAGTATTAAAACTTAAAACTGTTTTTCCCTTCTTGTGAAATTTTTACTGCAAAACTAGATTTCTAACACTGGCCACTGAAAATGACTTATACCTTGAAGCACAACTCTACCACTAAAAGTACCCAGTCTTCCAAGACAGCTATGAACAAACTCCCTAGCATGAAGTTCATAAATAGTTTCTTATAGCCTGAGAGCACCTTCTAGCTCTATCTACAAGAACATTCTAAAACTAGTTTGTATGTATGGAGGACATCCTCTCTGCATGCACATGCAAACATCAGTTTAATGAATCTGGAAAAGATAAAGTAAATTGTGCTAATGTCCAGACCTTCTATCATAACATTTTTTGAGCGACTTGTCTATTTGTAAGTGTCTTGGGCAAATAGAGGAATATCCATCAGATAATCAGAAAAATCAAGTGGACTTTAAATTACATTTCTCATAGGAAAAGAAATCCTTTCATCCACAAAATTGATTCTATAGTCTTGATATGCAACCAAAACAGTCTTTGACGTATATATAAATGTAGCAGATGAATACTCTGAAGGGGCTAGGTTATGGAAAAGTAAGCACATTTCTTAGGGAAGAATTAAATTTCTGTTATTCTAAATATTTGATATCCAGCAGGAAAAACCTGCTTTAGTTACTGTAAGTTAGCCATTGAAGTACTACTGAGCCTTTTCATTTTTATGGTACTGAGAGATTATTTTATTGGGCCACAGAAATAAGCAGTGTTGTACTGGGAAAAAAAAAAGTGTGATATAATAATTCAAAAATTCTGGCCCAATAGCAAGATATTGGAAAAAATCTCCTAATTCTATTTTAAATTTTATATATTTATACCTCAATTCCTTCTTTGAAAAGACTCTGAGTTAATGAAATATTTAACTTTTATTTCCATCCATATAATGCTTTATATGTAAAAGTTAGGTATCTATACTGTACCTAACCATTGTAAAGTCTGTTTATTAACTCTCCCCCTAGGTACTAAGCATCATTTTTGCAGTGTGAGTTTCCTTCTTGAAATTCATTTACCTTGTTTCAGTTGAAATAAATTCTACTACTCATATTATTCACTAACTGAATCAAATTTCTGTATGAATTCTACCATTTCACTTTGAGATTGAACTTTCTGAAGACATTTTTGTCTTTACAAAATGTAAATAAAACAATATTAGAAGACAAAATATTCTTTCATATATTTTTTATAGTTTCAAATTTGTTGAGTATGTTCCACAGAAATCCATAAAGAATCCCACCTAAAGATTTCCCCTGAAATTTCACATCCTAAAAGATTTATCTAAGTAGCTAGAAAAGCAGTTACTAACATGTTTGAAGTGCTGCTTAAGTCATGAAGTCATGAAGTGTTTACACAGAACTAACTCACAAATTAGAAATGCTTCTCCTTTTTCACAGTATCTTTCTTTCTCTGTTCCTCATAATAATTTTCCTTTTCTCTTCTTTTAATTTGCCATAATTTATCCACTTTGGATAATTTATCCACTTACTTAGAAATATATCAGGAGTCAGAGCTTCGTTTAGCAAATGCCATAGCCTTCAGACATTCATAGCTGATTGGAAACCTGGTGAAAAAATAGAAATATATAAAGAGAGAGAGAGAAAAAAAAAGATTTTCTATAAACTTATCATAGCAAGAAAGCAGAAAACGAGTGTTGGTAATTTAGCCAAAAATTTAACTGAACATGGTCTGTTGCAAATGAATGTTGAAATGCTTAAAATTTGAAGTAACTACCCTTCAAATGTATATAGGCCAAGGGAGAGGCTTTATCGTAGAAAAAAAAACGTAATAAAATGTTGCTGAAGCATTTATGAGAATAAGCGTGAAGAGTAAGAAGAGTATTTGTGCCTGATGAAATTCTGGAAGTCCAGTAGAGAAGTTATGTTCACAAGGTATCTTGGGCAAACTTGTCACAGAATCACAGCATCACAGCATCACAGAATCACAGAATGATTAAGGTTTGAAGGGACCTTTGTCCTATTCTTTTCAGTTGGAGAAAAGACCAGACAGACAGCATATCTTGGAAATGAAGATGACACTGCATTGTGCTCTTTCTTGATAATGAAATGGTGCTATGTGCTATATAGAGCTTTAGTTGTCCACTGTCTTGCAGGGGAAATACCCATGCTTTCTTTATAGATAATACCAAAAGACAACAAAGGTTCACAGACTTCAAATACTAACTAGAACACCATACCTCTCTACGCAGAGAAAATGTATGTGTAAGGCCAATAAATAAATAAGGAATAAAAGGCATGAAAGTAAAACTCCATCCTCTACCCTGACATGCATGTACTTCCCTCCTGTCTTGCTTTCCTGCATCCTTTGAACATCTTCCTTGCTTACACAAAATCCACACTTTTTTTTTTTCTTTCCTCCCACAATCTGTGGGAAAATATCTTTCTATCTGTCACCTTTCAGGCTGCATGACTTGTTTGCCTTCTGTTTCAGATGAACTCCCAGCTCCTCAGGGGGATCTTGGAGGATGAGCTGTTGCTCAGGCTCGCTGTTGCTCTGTCACGATGCCTCCCGGCACTCCAGACATCTCTTCCAGCTCCCTGTGCTTAGCTGCCCTTCAGAAAAAAAACATCTTCTTTCAGATGGTTCCCCTTGGTCTGCAGTGTTGGAGCCACGACAGGCAGGCAACAGTTCTTGACAAGAGCAGTTTTAACAGTACAAGTCTGGATGGTGCCCAGAGAGTGTCTACAAGGAGATAAAAATTAAAGTAGAATATCATGCACCACAAAGAGAGGGAAACCGGAGAAAAGGTTGGTGAAGAACAGTTTATGTTTGAGAAGGTCAGTGTGGTTTTGTTCTGTGAAAAGTACATTACTCTCACTTTATCTGCCGCTTTTAGTTTTGATCATTAGCAGGTTCAAAATTGCACTCTTATTTCCCATAAAATGGACTTTTCTGCCAATTTTCCAACTCATAAGACCCCTGAGAGACCTAGGAAATATAAAAAAAAAGAAGAGAATTTATGTAAATGTCTTCTGTGGTATGAAAGATACCAGAAGATGATGGGGGATTTCCTGCAAGCTGAGAGACTGAGACTGCTCTGGTTTCTCGGTGTTAGGTGCATTTTTTCTAGGAGCTGCCATAGAAGCAGTCATGAAGCCGTGGGTGCTGGGAGCAGCGTGTGGAGTGCCGAGCAGCGCACTGCAGAGCTGGTGGCACGGGAGATGGCACACGGCTCGTCGTGAGGGCCACAAGTGGCGTGAGATGCTCGGTGAAGCCAAAGGAGCAGGGAGAGGAGGGAGGCAGCTAGACAGCATGAGCAGCAGTTCAGGTGGCCTTGAACCAAATCTTGGTACTTAACATGATTTGAAAATGCTGATAGGCGAAACAAAATTACCACAGGCTAGGAAACCATCAGCATTGCTGTTGCCAGAAGAAAAGACTGTGAGTTTTTGTACTCCCAGAATTACTTCTACCCTATCTGCATTTACCTTCATTTAATATAAAAGGATTGCTGGTAAATTATTTCAGTCATATTCATAAGTGGAGCAAATTAGTTATTTGAGCACTGGAAAATTCAGCATATTTTTCCAAGTTTCTTGATGGAGATCTGAGTGGTATTTCTGTCCATAACTCTTTAAATTTTTCTTTCATTTTCATTAGTTAGCTTGTGCGTTTGTACTGGCCAGGTAGCCATTTGTTCATCTGCAGTTTGAGTGGGTTCTCTTTGTACAATAGGACGCTGTAGAGAGGTCTCCTTTCAAAAGAAGCTCAAAAACTCATCTCTGGTTCTCTCTCCTACTCTTCCTCAGTTCTGGAATGAACGCAAACTCATTTGAAATCTGTCAGTAAAATTATTTAAGGTACATTTAGTTACATTTCATATGACTGAGTTTTAACTGAGGTAATTTAAAATTCATTATTTAGCAGCACTCTAAAATTGTGTAAATAGTCCATTGTAATGCATGACTGATTGATTTACTGATAAATACGTCTTCTTCAAGGAGGAATAGCAGTCAGTATATATCATCCAAAACCTATTAGATTGAGCTTGACTGCCTCCTTAGGGTGCAGTTTGACAAAATACGTTCCAGTGAGTTGATAGCTTGTACAGGGTATCTTTATCTAGAGGCAGAGAGCATTAGTATTCGTGGACTCTTTGAAAGTAACACTGGAATGAATGCAATAAAAATGTGATAAAAAAAGTCATCTGTGCCATGCTGACAGATTACAAAAACTATTTTAAAATGTGTGTGCTGCAGTCCTCTGAAATGAAAGAGTATGCCGCATCTGGATGAAGATGAGGATTTATTACTTTATGGAGTTGGATAATAATAGCATCCTGCAAGTAAATTCAGAAATGAAAGTGTTAAACACTGCAACACTGCTTAGCAGTGAACCCTTACAGCCAGAACAATTCATACACCTTTGTGTTTTGTTGATCCTAGACCTTTCGTTTTTAACTTCTCTGATACAAATGTCCAGATGAATCCAAATACATTTACAATAAACATGATCTGCTTTGAAACATATGTTTCAGCTCTAAGAAGTTTTCAGCTCTAAGAAGAATTAAAAAGAAGGCTTTTGGTTTGGTTTGATTTGGGTGCTTGTTTTTGCTTGGTTTTGATCTTTTTTTTTGATAATAAAGTCTGTCTATCACTTGTAGGTTTTAAAATACAGAAAATAGCCAATCTACTGGAAGTTAATGTCTCACTATTTTTTTCTGTGCATCTGTAAGCATGTAAAGCAGATAGATAGATATAGAGCTAGTGAGCACTGATTAATACTTTTAATCTAGACTTCATACTGACATTTGTTCACATGACTTAAAACTACTCATGCTTACAACACTGACACTTTTCAGGACCTCTACACAGCACTGGTGAATCTTGCTTGATCCTTACAAACTCATGGGACCCTAGGGATCACCTAGGTGGCACAAACTTTAATCCTATTTAAAGAAAATACAGACTATATCATGTACAGATAGAGCCTTTCAATCTGTCGAGAAAATTGAACAGGAATGGCAGAAAGATATGATATCAGATGAGAGACTGGATCTAAACAGAGGACTAAATTGTTCTGGATCCCTGGGGATCAAACAATTCTTGTTAAGGTCAAAAACAAAATAGACCTTATATGCATAGCTTTATTCTTAATACACCTAAGATTTTATGTGTATAATCAAATAAATAGTCCGGATGAAATTACTACAGGGAAAATAAAAGAAGAAGAAGAAAAGGAAGGAAAGAGAAGACAGAAGCTGAGAGAGGAGAAGAGACACACAAAAGAACTTCAGCAATAAAAAATGAGAAATTAAAATTGTCAAATACACTCTTGAGATCATCTACCTCTTACCTTTGGTTTTACGTTCATGCTGCCCCTATCCTTTGGAGCTGAAGTTTCAGTCCTGGTGTAAGGGTTACAGTGAACTGTCAGAGTCCCAAGCTCTTCTCCGTGAGGAATATGATGACGGTGATGTGGGGATTTGCATTTGCTGTATATGCAGTTTCTTTCTTACATACTTATTCTTGTTCTCTTTGTTACCTCTAAAAAACTGTGTAGCCAAGCTCTGCAGTCTGCATTTCTTTAATTAACAGCTGGCGAGTGATGTATAGGCTTGGCTCTTCAGCATCATCCTGCATTCCCTTTCTTGTCGTGCCATGTCTGTACTCCTATACACGCTCTACTGTAAGGAGAGAGCCTTTGAGGCCTGTGCTATCACACCATGCCTGAATTTCTCTGCACTGTAACATTTGACTGGAGTCACACAGAATTAATACTGCTACTGATATTCATTTAACCATTATGCCACAGCACATGATTATATAAAGAGAAGCAAAAGTAAAACAAATTTGTCAACAGCCATCTGGTCATTAGACAAATTGCTGCTATAACCAAACAAACTAAAATGTGGCAGGCCAAGAGAAGTTCAGACAAAACAAATCCTCAGTCCTGGGGTCTTGTTAATTACAAAGCTTCTGACTTATTACTTGTGGCGGCAGTGCTGTATATACAGGTCTGCAGAGCTATGTCACTTTTTTCATGTAGGTGTCCATCTAAGCTGCAAATTCCTAGGTTCATTCTTCTAGGATACCCCTACAAAGACACTGTGCTGATTTTTCCCATTTTCTTCTCATTTTCACTAGTAATCCTTTTATTTGTGTTATTTTTATATTGTCCTAAACTTAAAAAAAAAAAATAAAGCCACTTATTCTGCTGCCCTCAGGCATAGTGGGAACAATATTCATCTCTTCTAGGAGCACTTTTGTTTTAATCTATAGAGATCAAGGACCAATCGTGGATATAGATATCTTGTTGAGAGCAGATGGTTTTTTTTACCTCACTATCAACAGTAGAAAATAACAGCTATTTAGGATAAGGATGATTTTTTTTTCAGCTGAAAGGCTGAAATTGGAAATTACTATGAAATCTTGAAAAAAAACATCTTTGGCAGGAGACAAAAGCTATAGCAGACTTATACTGGCCGCAGTTGATATACTGCCTGTAGCTGATCACTTATGTTTCAGAGGAATTGTCCTCAAACTCTCTTGTCCTGACTTATCCCACCATTGCTGGGGGGTGCTGCAACACTATTTTTAGTCAGTCCTATCTAAAGCAAATGCCTAAATACTTCCCAAAGTCTGTGTAATGATTGACAAGGACTTCAGGTACCAGCATATTGTCTCCAACACTGCAAGGTCACTCTAGGCTGTGATGCTTTTCTCAACCATACCTCCAAGAATAGTATGTGAACCTTGATTGCAGCCTTGCTTCTCTGAAGTGTCGCCTGGCAACAAATACGCATCCTGCAGATAAATTTTTCAATTTAAGCATATTTTGAGACTGAATTTCCCCAAACTTCTCTGACTTGAACATTTTTTACTTGATTAAAAATACAGCAAAAGCTTAGTCACAATAAGCTATTTTAAAAGATACTGAACTTTGAAATGGCTCTTATAAAGCACTCCTTTTAATGCATTTATTAGAAAGCAAGATTTATATGGAGGGATTGTTTTAGTCTCTTCCTGTAAACTTTTGTACAGGGGCTGCCTGTGTTTCATTCTGCTGGCAGAAGGATGAGGAAAGCTGTAAGTTACGCTTTTGAATAAGGTCATACAGCTAAATTTTAAATGGGTACACAGTTGTAGGACAAAACCAAGAAAGGTCATGAGGAAAATGGAATATTCCCTTTCTAGTTGTAGCAGAAACATAAATGGAGTCCTCTGAAATTAGCACCTTATCTGCTTTTATTGTGGGGATATAAGGATAGTATAATCAGAGTGAAAAGGGAAGTTTGCAGGTGTCAGTGTTATTAAGCTTCATCTTCTCATTCTGTCTTTTATATCTGTGGAAATAACTTTCCTCCTACTGTTATATGTTACAGCTCTCCTTTACCTCCAATGTGGTTTTTAGCATCTGACCCTCAGCTTCACCCTCTATTCCACCTACTTAACCTGCGTGAGGATCCAGGTATCCATCCACTCACTCCAAGCATTCTACTCACTAGTCTGATGGTCAGCACAAGTAGATGGGTGGACAACTTGCTAGGCTGCTGAAGAAAAGGACAAAGCAATATGAAAGTAAAGGTAACTCCATCAGGTGCAACCAAAAACATTTGACAGAGCAGGCAGCTGATACTAGAGGCAGCAGTCGTGAAAAAGGCATAGACATTTAAAGACAACAGCTTGTGGAGGACAGACTCAGTTTACAGCAAGTGAGGAGTAAATGCCATATTTGACTGACTCTTTCCCATCTCATACTGACTTTCCCTCTGCTTTTAATGTGTGTGAGTAGAATTTGGCACAGTAAAAATGGCATCCTCCTCCTGCCAAGTGGGTTTGCTCCTACAGCTCCTGCGAATAGGCACAGCCTGGGATGATTCAGAGTGGAGACTCCTCCGGATAGGCATCAGTTATGCTGCTTTGAATCAGGATGGTATGATTTTTACTTAAAGATGTAAATTGGCTTTGTTCACATGTGTATGTGTCAGTTTTGCCTACATAACAAATTGTTATCTGCCTCCTCTTCCTTCAGAAAGGGAAGATGCATGTTTCAGCACGCAAGGACTGAAAGCCATGGACTGTTGTGCTCAGGCTCTGTCTTGGAAGGACTGATTTGTACTGGGACTGTAAAAATCTGCATCCTTATGAAGGATGTTGTATGGAGGCTGGTAACATCTGAGTGCTACAGTTTCTTACTGAACAAATATAGACATTAATGAAAGAAAGTTAGCAGAAGCCTTTTGGATGCTTCGTGTTTGGTGAGATGTGTGTGGGTAGGAGGAGAGCAAGTTACAGGAGGAGATATCCCTTCTGATGTGTTCAGGCATAGATGGAAGATGTGGTTAGCAGGGGTCATCTTATGCCTTTTCTGTCCCCCTCACAACTCTTGAAGCAGCCCACTTATGGTCTGACTGATGGTATATGTTAGAATGGAAGCCCCAGGTCCCAGTACTAAATGCCTCGAGCATTTTTCTAAGCATATTTTTAAACATCTCTAAAGGAGGAAAGTGCTCCTTTATGTAAGTTGCTCACTTGTTCACATCTGTCAGTCAGTCTGTCTGTGTGTTCACGGGTGTCAATAAAGCCCAGCGCTCAGTCTGAAGCTCTTCACTTTTATTGTGACACTTAAAAATCAGAATAGGAATGCTTTTCAAGCTTGCTGTATTACTGCTTAGCAAAGTGTGAAGAAGAGATGAAATGTCAAGGGCAACGGCATGCTGCATTTCTGTAATTATTTTATTATCATTTCCGATTCATAGCAGATGGCTGTGAAGCAGTTATTAGGAATAACATTATGTGTGTATGTTTGGGAGTAAGAGGGAAAGAATTCACTTGTTTGCAGCACAACTGCCGCCGTCTGCTTTTACGTACTAGACATACAGAAGTGATTGGCATATATGGTGATACCTTCCTTAACCCATGTTTTCTTAAAAGAAGCTGTAGAAGATATTATAAAAAAAGATGTTAGGAGCATCATAAAATAAAATAAATCTTTAGAATATATGAGATACATTTAGAGGGAGCCATGAAGGAAAATAATTTCTCACCCAGGAACATTTGTTAAAAAATATCAGGATGGATGTAAATATTATTTCATTATAGTTCTGATAGCGCTCAATAGGATCATAAGACAAAATTTTAAGCTATGAGAAAAAATGATAAACTTTTAGTCTGAAGGGAAAATATCACATTTTAACTGGTTTCATGAAAAAAAAAGAGGAAGATGGAGAAATCCGTACAGTAAGACTAAACATAAAGGACATATTTTCTTCTTTATCTTTAAACTCTTTGATTCATGCAAGTGAGAGATGTTGTGTGCATTTCTGATACTTACAATCACAATATTTACAGTCACTGTATTTAAATTATAAAGCATCAGTGTGATTTAAAAAGAGAAGTGAGCTGGACCGTACTCTTTCCACCACCTGCTTCCCAGCCTTAGGTTCACTCCTCCCTTAATCTCTGTTTTGTGTCTTCATTTCCTCATCTCCCACAGTGCTTTTCTGAACTCCTTAGTAAGATTCTCATCCATTCTTCAAAGGCCAGTTTCTACCAAGCCACTGTTAGATTGATTTCTGTTTCATTCAAGCCACAGTTGAGTCAGTCTCCCTGTCTCCACCTATTATTTCTCCTTTCCATCATTGTCTTCTCCATGAATACACTCTTTGTCCTGCTTTTTTGTTTGTTTGCTTGTTTGTTGTTTTTTAGTTATTATTACTATGATACCCTCCACAGGTATTAGCTGCTTCCCATGCGGTTAGCCTCTCAGGAAAGTTTGTCTTGGACTTCTTTATATTGTGTCACTTGCTGGTGTCAAGACATTCCAAGAGTGGAGGTAGGAACTCAGACAATCCCTAAGGTAATCAGTTGTTTACTTTCATTAAGAAGAGGTTATCTATGCTTTTCAAAGTCTTACAACTTGGCTGGGTTAGATTTTCACGGGGACTGCAGAAGATGCCTCCTTTAAATAAGGAACACTCTTACCACTAAATTCCAAAGACTTGCCTCAAAACACCAATGTGTTTGACTTGCACAGGAAAAAAAAAGAATTTTTAATCATAAATTACATATTTCCTTTACTTTTTTTTTCTGGAAGTGTTAGAAATATTCCACCTTATACTTAGAATGAAATGTTTAGCATAAAAGAAATTTTCCAGAAAAAAAAATTGCAGTCCAAACGGTAAATATTTGGTTATGTTCTAAATGCAGAAAAATATATTTTAGAGGGAAGTACAAATGCTCTAGTCCAGTTAATAATGTAATCTTTTATGGGTCCTTACAAACTGAAAGCATGAGGTGAATATCTTTTATATAGTCAGTGTTATTGGTATTGATTCATCTCTGGCATTGATTTCTTAAATTATGTTTCTCTTACTCACACTGAGTGAGCAGCAGATGAGACTGTTATTGGCTATTTAGCTTTCTGACCTCAACTTGGATCTGAGTTATACACATACAACTTCAATATATCAAGAACATTTTCTGAAACCTTTGTAGTTCTTCTATTTTAGCAGGTTGTTGTCACAGTCTCCAAATATAACCAAAGATAAGAATCTATAATTTAAAAGTGGTAATAATCTCCTCTTCTTTTATGATTATTTTTACCTTGATTTTTGGGGGATTTTTTGCATTTCAATATATATAATATGCATATTAATCGAATTAATTCTTTAATCTGATCTCTAGACATTTTGAATCACATGCAAGCATACACATGCAATCTCTGTGGCATGTCCTGTATATGTGCAGTATTTGCTGCTGATACTTTTCATTAATAGCACAGAGCATCATATAAATGTGCAGAATGAAAAGAATCATGTGAAACAGCTCAGCAAACTGTGCTAATACTTTATTTTGTCATAATAGAATATCATCTCTTGCCTTATTTTTAAATCACTTTTCTTCATTTTAGGCAGACATTTTTCTGCTGAGGGTTTGATTAAGCTCCTGCTGAATTCAGTAGAAGAACTTGGCTTAAAATAAGCATGAAACCCACATTACCATTATAGTATAGTAATTACACGCATCATCAAAAGCAGAATGTGCCCCTGGGTGAATTCTAATGTAAACTCTACTGTGTACTGGTACACACAATCCTTAGCACATTTTAAAACCTGGGAATAATAATTTTACGGTAAAATTGCAGATTTGGGAGTGCATTGTATATCAAGAATGATTATTGCCTGCTATAAGTGTGAATTTCATTGTACTACAAAACCCTGTGATTGTTCCTCTGTAGCTTGTGTACAGCATTTAGATGTGCTAGTAAAAGGTTTAGGTGAGCTCCGTTATTCCAGCCCAAAGATGAGATATCCAGTTCCTAATTGAGGCAGAAGGCTTTTCAGCAGTGGATTCCCCTCTTCATCTCATCAGCATGGTTTGATCCTGCAGACTAAATGTGAGCAATCTGTATGCAGCAGATGAAAAAAGCAGATGGGAAATTGACAAAACTACTGCTGAGTAATGCGTTCTCTCATAAGGGAAAATGCCCAACTGGAACCTACACTTGGTTTGATTTGGAGCATGTTTTTTTACCTGAAAAGTTGCTGAATTCTCCACTAGTGCTCTATAGTGTTCTTATGGCAGTCATTTTACTAAACACATGTAACTAAAAATGTACTGGACCTTATAACTGAATCTCAGCTTCCCCTTAAGCAGAGTCTGGTTATAGATTTATTAAAAATTAGTATTAACTATAGTCAAATTAGATTGGTGTATTGTGTGTCTGAAGTAATATATTATGCCCTCAACACAAGTCTCAATACAAGAAAATCAGAAAAAATACTTAAGGAACTAAAGCAAGAGAGGATTGAAACTTCAATTTGTACTCAGAATCATTGTGTGATATAACTCAGAGGGACACATTTATTGAAAGAAATAGGTTAGATCAAATTCTGGTGTAGATCCATTGAAGTCACTGCAGCTAAAACTGTGATGAATTAAGTTGAGCGCTTTTTGGTAAATACCAGGCCTGGAACACAGTTTTGAAGTAAATATTAGGTGTGAATATAAATTTTACTTTCTACAAACTTAATAGGTAGCTCAGCTTTTGCTACAATATAGATCCACATAAAGGGCTTTTTGCCTGGGCTTACAGAGAGACTGAATGCTTTTATTAAACAAGGGCCAATCTAAAGTCAGGGCAAGAAAAATTCAATAGCACATTATGCAACTGCTTCTAGTCCTAGTGTTGCAGGCTTCTTTGTATTTTGTCTGTACTGTGTAGAGTTACTTAAAAATTCCTTGATAAAAATATTTTTGAATATTACGGAGAGTAGAAAAATGTCTGTATCTTAAAGTGGGTTACACTGGGTTACACTGTCTGTATCTTAAAGTGTAAGACACAATAAAAAGGGCATCAGATGGTTATTTCATTTTCTTCAATAATAGTGCACAATACTTCAGGTAACTAGTTTCCTCATCTATTTTGTAAAATCAAACAGCATATATTAAAACAGTGGAAACAATGTAAAGAGACTAAACAGTGGGAACAAAAAATAGACCTAGCTTCTTATTGTAATACTAATAAAATTATACAGCACAATTATTTTTATGCTCTTAACTCCTGCCAAATAATTGTCACAATTTTTGTTTTACCCAAATTACAATTTTTAAGTACAGACATGAAGTCCCAATACATCTTATTTAGTTCATTTTCTGTCATTATTATAGTTTTTAATCATATTTCTACTTCTATCGTCTTTACTCACTGACTTAGCAGCTGAAATAAGGTGAGAATATAAACTCTTAGATCAATCTTCAATATGCAAGACATGAGTCAAGAGAGTAGATAGGCTAATTTTCTTATTTCAATTTAATGTAATTAAATTGTAACATAAATCAATGTAATTGTCCTATGAGATATATAGGATTTAACATGTTCTCTCAATCCCACATAAGAAAGTGCATTTTGAAGCATTCACATATAAGGAAAGGACAAACCCAGATGTTTCTAAACTCAACATCATTTTTTAATGGATATGTTGGTGTAGTTTCATTATTAGTATTGTGTGCCTATGAAACTCCATTCATTAGTTTACTGATGTAAGAAGTAAAGCTGTACTTTTTAAATGTGAAGGGGAAAAAATACCATAATTTGAATGACTAACTGTGAAATCATATATGTGCCAAAAAACAAAATGAATATATTCTATTGAACAATTACTGGAAGTTGAATGTTCTGAATTTAATTTAATTTTAATAAGTAAAGTTTATATTATAATTCTATCTTCAGATAGAATATTCTCATATACCTTGTAGTCCTCCAAAATTAGGTACCCATTCTAAATCAGTTGTCTAGGTTCCTTTTATATCCATACAGAACATTAGGCACCTCCAGAGAGAGTGCAGATAAATCTGTCTTTGGAAACAGTTATCTTTCTTCACTTACTATATAGAGCAAGCCTAAATTTAGAATAGATAGATAACTTTTAGATTATTAAGGCTAGATGAATTGAATCCCATTCCATTCCTTCAAAGGTGACTACTTAGATAAAAAAGTAAGTCATTGTTGGAAGGAAATTGTGCCTCTGGACTGTACAGTTCTATTTGTTAGACAGTTAGAAAGATGAATTTTTAGTATTGCAAGATCAGAAATGTTCATTGTCCCATATGTAGAGCATATTGTTTTCATTAATGAATTCTCTAAGAACTTTACATAACAGCTAATTAACAAGGGTGAGAAGCCTGAAGCCTGAGAGCCTGGGGATTGAAAAGTAGCAACATGGCAGAGATAGAACCATATAATAAGCAGATAGAATATTACTTGGAATACAAGGAAAAATAGCAAAAAAATCTTTAAAAGGACACCTGGACAACTTGATTCAAATACATATGGAAATATATTGAAGAATATATATGGAAATGTATATATTATTATATATATACATGGAATTATATTAAGAAATATAATTTCATTTGTATGGCAGTTACATTCCTAAAAAAGTAATTTAAACTCCCACAGTGATACATGTTCTGTAAACTTATTGAATTTGAACTTTTATTTAATTTGATGAAAATAAGAGATAAGAAAGATGTTTTCGTAACATGTGAAGGAATAACTTATTTCTGTTCTAGTAACTAGATGATCTCTAGAGGTTCTTTCCAACTTCAGCCATTCTGTGATTCCGTGTAAAACTGAATGCTGGATGTATGTGGCAAAAAGGAAAAATTAGTAAAAATCTAGGTGTGTTTTTGTTAGTTATCCTGTAGAAGTTTAGAAAGCAATTGTTGAAAAGTTCACTTCAGCCAGTTTGTTCGTTATCACATTTTAGTCACACTTATTTTAAAAGATCAAATTTCAAAGCATACATACAATCTAACATGTGATGACTAAGCTAAATTTGGTGCATCTCTGGCCTTGAAATGGAAGTATGAAATCTCATGGGAAACATGATTCTGCTACTGAGTTCTCTTTCTCTTGTATAGCAGGAATGAATATTCATTTTTGCTTTCTATGGTAGGTGTGACTCTTCAGATATTAGATCCTATTAATCATTGAAATGTTAGCTTTCACCTTTGGCTAATCAATTACAACAGCTTACATATCTCAGTTACCGAATTCTGAAACAAGAAGTTTCATGCTTCCTTCCATGCAGCCTCTTATGGGGATGTGCTCCCCACATGCAGACTGACTTTTTTTCTTGTAGAGAATCTAGAGGAGTAGATGATCACCTCCATCTGATTATTCCTAAGCAGTATAATACCAAATGATGAGATCATTATTCAGTTTCTTAGTAGTACTAAGTTTCTTAACACTTAGTATTATTCTGGTAGCAATAAACAAGATAAAAAGGGGAGTTATTAGGGGAAAGTGAAGGGTCACCTAGGCCAGTAGTGTCTAGCATCACTGATCAAAAACTGATGCTTAAGGAGAGCTACAAAAACAGTTTTATCTTATATGCAGCACTATCTCTGAGTACTTTTCCAGAGTACCCTAGCTACTACATGCTCAGGAATACCTTGAACAAGATATTTTTCCATGTACCTAATAATCCTCCAAGGATTGCTCTTCAATGAACTTGACCAATTTCCACTTGAAATGAAGACATCTTTAGTCAAGTTTTAGATTAGTGTCAAAAATCCATTGGCAAAGCATTCTGCAGCATATCTAACGAGAGAATTCCATACAGTCACCGTGATATCGATCCTGGCTATGAATAATATTCTATGAATAATAATCTATGAATAATATTATATGAATATTTAATTCATAGAATTAATAATCAAAAATTAGGTGTCTGTCATTGTAATACACAGTTATCAAAGCGTTGGACCATGTGCTTACTCACATACTTGCAGTTTGGCACATATTTCTGTTCCCTTTGATATGCCATCCCCTGCACAGTATATCACAGCCAGATTCTCTCTCTGTCCTTGGCACCTCAACTGCTGCTTTCAAAGCAACGTGAAAATGCAGTTGACGACATTCCATGGTGTAATGGTTTAACTGTAAACTACTTTGTGGTTAACAATGATGTTAAAGGACCTACCCTCTTCCTGATATGTCTTCTTAGTCATCATGGAAGTTTTGTACATAGAGAGGGGGAAAATATACCCATTGTGTCCCAGAAATGTTAAAAAACAAAATGCATAAGTAGCCAGTAAATATGATGCCAGAAATTAGTTAAAATTGTCTTTGAGGTCCTGAGTAGTTCTTTTTTTAAAGAAAAAAAAACATGAGAACAGGGAATGGCATTGCAAGCCTGTTTAATTTCCCTGTACTTGTTCTGTTGAAAGGCATAGTTTGCCTCTTTCTATAAAACCGACCCTGGATTCAGGCTACAAACCTTAGTGTCAGCTACATATGGAGACTCAGAAGAGATGTCCAAACACTGCCAAAAGCTCTTGGTGTGAGGATTTGAGGATTGCTTTACAATCAAGATGGTCTGTTATTCATATGGCCTTCTGTGAGCATAGAGCAGCTTTGAAAAAAAAAAAATCTTCCAAATTACTATGAAACAAGTGGGTGATGACAGCATATACCAAATCACAGAATCAAAGAACGGAAGGCACCTCTGGACATCATTTAGTCCAACTTTCCTGCTCAAACAAAGTCACCGTCAACATTGCCCAGCATTGTGTCTAGACAGTCTGGGATACCTCCAAGGATGGAGTATCTGTAACCTCTTCCATGGCTCTGTTACCCTCACAGTAAAGTTCTTCCTTATGCTCATAGAGAATTCCCTGTATTTCAGCCTATGCTTGCTGCCTGTCTTCCACTAGACATCTCTGCAAAGAGTCTGCCCCCATACTTTCTACACCCTCCCTTCAGATATTTATAAGCACTGATAAGATCCCTTCTCTGTCTTCTCTTCTGCAGTCTGACCAGGCCCAATGCTTTCAGCCTTTTCTCATAGCAGAGATGCTCCATTTCCTTAACCATCTTAGTGTCCCTCTGTGGAGGTCAATAGCTCTATGTTTCTCTTGCACTGGGGAGCCCAGAGCTGGGCACAGCACTCCTTGATGCAGTCTCACTAGGGCTGATTAGAGGGAGAATGTCACCTCTGACTGGCTGGCAAAGCTCTTCCTAACTCAGGCCAGGATAACATTGGATTTTGTCTCAGAGTCACATTGCTGACTCACGATCAACTTATTGTCCAAAAGGACTCCCAGATTCTTCTCTGCAGAGTTGCTCTCCAGCAGGTCAGTCCCTAGCCTGTACTGGAGCCTAGGGTTATTGCTCTCTAGGTGCAGAACTCTGCACTTGCCCCCGTTGAACTTCATGAGACTCCTTTCTGTCCATCTTTCCAGCCTGTCAAGATTCCTCTGAATGGCCACATAGATCTCTGGTATATCAACCACTCCTCCCAGTTTTATGTCATAAGCAAACTTGTTGAGGATGCACTCTGTTGAACAATACTGGATGTAGTATTGACCCCTTGGGGACATTGTTGGTTATAGACCATCAGCTAGACTTTGCACTACTAGTGACAGTGGCAAAAATCTTCAGGAAGGTAGACTACCCCTCAAGGCTGTCACATCCTCATTTACAGTGCCAGCCACTCCACTGTATCCAGTTGGTTAGGCATGATTTCCCCTTGGTGAATCCATGCTGACTACTCCAGGTTACCTTCTTACTGTTCATATGCTTAGAGATGGCATTCAAGGTGACCTATTCCTTGACATTTCCGGAGATCAAGGTGAGGCTGACTGGCTTGTAAATTCCTGGGTCCTCCTTCTTGCCCTTTTTGAAGACTGGAATGACACAACACACAATTGTCTTTCATAACTTCTACTGTCTACTTTCCTCCCATTTAATCAATTTTTACTTCTTTCAATGTGACCTTTAGATGGAGACAATGTGCTCTGAGCTTGAGAGAAGGGGAGTGCTACCAGAGCGCAGGTGGATGACTCCTCCTTTCTCAATGCAAGAGTGGGTAGGTGTAAAAGGCACGAGTAGGCCTTCAATCTGTAGGTGTCCAGATTACTACCTTCTCTTTGGTATTGGTAAGTCTATTTAAAGATGCTGAAAAATGTGTGTCAGTGGGAGTTTTTTCCCTCACTCCTCTCACTCATGAGACAGCAAGAATTCCTGATGTAACCAAGTGCTCTCCCACACACACTGACAGTCACCCACTCACTGTAGATATTTAACAGAGAAGAAAGCAAAGAGCCCAACAAAAAATAGAAAGCAATTCTCCATAGAGAAGAGAAATATTGCAATCCTGAAAGGAGAAAGTGCAAATATTCTGAACAAAACCTCTTCTCATACTCAATAAGCTGTGATATATCTTTTTATGTGTTTTTTATTTATTTATCTATTTTGTCAGGGCTGAATCTTGCCTGTCTATCAAGATAACTCTTTAAAACACACCAGGTAAATCTCAGATCTATCCAACTGTAAACCTCCTCTGTATTCTCTTCCTACCTGCTGCTCTTTTCATTTTGCACTCCATAAGTTCCCTGCAGCAATGGAAGCAAATATTGGTATAGATGTGTTGATATAGCTATAGCTATAGCTATACATATACATATACAGCTATACGTATATATATACGTATATGCTGTTTGTCCAAAAGACAAGTTATCCTCAATTAGAGATGCTTGGACCATGGTGCTTTTTCACCTCTCAGAGGTGAAAAAATAGAGACTACATTTCAAACATTTATTCATCTTCGTATAGGACTGTCTACAATTATCTTTTAGATATAGATATCTTAACCAAGAAATGAACTAAAATGTGAAATAAAGACCAGCTCAATGGAAGAGCAAACAATTATACAGAAACATCTATTTCCCTTATTAAAATAACTATTTTATGAAATCATAGCCAAGATTTATATTTTTTCTTTATTTATATCTCAAGTTTTTTTTAGAGCATGCAAGTGTGTTATGTTGGCAACTCATGGCAACTCATAATCACATCATGCTGCATGTGATTTGATATTCATACACAATCATTGTCATGGGCAAAAGTTGGCAGTGGGGAGAAATATCATTCTTCTATGCAAAGTAATCAATAAAAAAAAAAGTCTTCATTAGGATGGTATGAAGGGAAGTGGCTATCAGTAAGTTTTCCATAAGAAGGACAAATTATCTTCCACGTGTCTTTTTTCATACCTCCAATTAGGAGTGTGTATTGCAGGTATATCTTAAGTCTTCATTTATTTACTTTTCCTATCTCTCTCTCTTTTTTTTTTTTCCTGTAAGAGTATATTTAAATATGAAAATATGTATTAAGTGCATATTATTTTATGATACTTTAATCTGTTTACAACTGTGTTTCTAAAAGTGTTTATCTCAAAACAACTGGATCTACTAGAATGTTTCTGTAGTCATTTTATGACTATATGACTATGGTCTTATGACATTTTTAAAGTTTCCATCTGAAAATCCATTTAGGTTATCACCATTTTCCAATATGTTACCATATCTCTCTCCCAAAGAGTTAGCCTAAATGAGAAATAATTTTCTTTTACCAAAACAGAACTATATGTTTCATAAGTTTATAAGATCTAGGGAGGATTTTTATTCTTTAACAGGACAGTTATAGGTGAACTACTTTTCAGATTTACTCACTAATTGCAAGGTAACAGGGATTGGAAAATGAACTTTTTTTTTCCATCTTGCTTGCCATGCAATTAAGAAATCCATTCATCATATCATTCTTTTTCTATCTCTATCCATATTTTTACAGGATTCCTCATGTTTTCTAACATACTTCAGCTGATCTGTGGGTAAGTGTGCCATACATTGACATAGAGTTCAGATTACATTTATGAGAATATTTTTTGCTGCCTTTAAAACACTGTCTGCATAAGAAATAGACACTTCTGAGCTAGTGGTAGAGAGGAGGAAAAGGGAACCATGGTAAAACTTTCTTAACATTCTTAAGGAAAAATGTAGGTCATTTGCAATAAGCTATGTGAAGAACATTTTCTCATTCTGTGCCTGAACTTGCCTTCATTCTTTCTATACAACAGTCTCTTGTCTAAAATCTGAACCCAACAATTCTGCTGTAAGGCCAAAATCAATAACAAGCGGACAGCCTCCCTGCTTGCTCCTGCTAAATTTAAAGATGTACATTCACTTGCTCTGAGATCACTTTATAAATGGAAGGATAAGTAAGTGATCATGTCACCTTTACAGCTATTCATTTTTTTTTCAATATAGGAGACATTCTCATTTTATAATTCATACTATTTTCTTCTGTGTTGGCAAACTAAGAAGGACACTTACTTCCTTTTCCTGACTAGGTCATAGATACTCTTATGTATTCGTGTACCAGTACCGAGTAGCTAGTATTTTCTAGTCTAGTCTTTTTATTTCAGCATTAACAACCCTCAAGATTTCTTTCTGAAATAGATCTAAATGACAAACTATTCCACAAGTCTCTGTCTTAACCTTGTTTGCTTCCAAAAAGAGTGAGTGACTGTTGCCCCTTGCCTGTTAATTAATATACCTTTTAAATATCTTATAAATAAAATACTTTTAAAAGGTTATTTTAAAAATAAAAGGTACTTTTAAAATAAATACCTTTTAAAATGTGGCTACCTGTCTGTTCAGGTCTATTATTACATTATGTTCCATTTTTAGTGTTAAGTTTCACTCCAAAAGTGTGTCAACTTATAGCCCCTTATAGCTCTATCCACAATTTGCAGTCATTTTATTATAATTTAGGCAAGGGTAGTATTTTTCAAGAATTTTATATTTCTTTTGGCCTTTTCTAAGATAGACTTTTATAAAACATCCATAAGCATCTGTTATCTTTTCAAAAATAATTACCCATTGCTCTTTTTTATACCAAATAAGCAAGATTGTTATAGATTTTTTTCTTGACCTTTCTAGTTAAGAACATTGTAGACGTATTGCATGAAAAAAAAACATTATGGAAAGGGTACTTTAATAGCAGTTCTGCATTGCAGAATTTTAAAAACATACGACTTCCACTGAGTTTCAAACCCTTTCTCATACTTTCTCTTTGCCTGTTAATGTTTTAGTTGTAACATTAGAAGAACTTCGTCAGACAAAATTCCACCTAGGACTTTTTGATTTTATTTCTTTGTAATAGTAAGTTTTTTATTTTTTGCTTGCCCTGATTTTTGTTAGGCAAAGGAAAAAAAAAGAAAAAAAATCACCTGTGTAGAATGTGTATTTTCCTTTCATTTTCCTTGAAAATTCCTTCATAATTTTTTAATATCCAGGGGATTACAGGTTAGAACTCTTGCATATTTGTTTATATGACATAAGTTTGTTATTATAGGTATTTCGATACCATATATACTTTTCCAGCTATTGAGAACATCAAGAGAACAGTGTTCTCTTGGATGCTGAATAAACCTGATTTATTAGAGTAAAAGAGGGAAAATATATAAATCTTTGAAAACAAAAAGTATCAAATAGTATAGCAAACGATGGAAAATAATTTCGGGACATTTTGTATGTTCCACATTTCACTCTGATCCTATTTTTGACATATTTGTCAATAATTTAGATATTTTTTTAGAAAAACTCTGAAAAATATCTTGACCCATCCAGAGATGTATTTATCTCCTGACACATACTTCCTTCCTGAAGATAATGGTCTTGATAATGATAAAAGCATACAAAGAAGCATAGAAAACTGTAATAATAGACTTTGTTTTTCATCTAGGTTTGTCTGTCTTAGTTTCAGATGATTCTTGTTCAGAATGTATCTGCCTTTTTCGTCTTAATTTCCCCCTTTTCCAACATTTTTTTTTAAGATAAAAAGGTATGTTTAACCAAATATTTACTGTCTTTTCACAATTTTACTGTCTCAGAGAACTGTAATAAAGGGTCATGTTCTCAGATATTTCAATCACTGATCTGCAAACAGGTTTCCTGTAATAGCTCAGTTGTTAGCCTATTCATATTGCTTGTATAATTGTCTTTTCTTTTGTCAGAGCCATCCAACTATTCAGTGTTTATAGAAATATTTTTTTTCTATTTGACTAGCCACTTTACATATGTTACTGTCTTGTTTCCTTTTGTTCTTTTTGCTTTATTCATAGAATTTAATTCATATAAGCCTAAACTGTTCTGATATGGTTTATAAACAACAGCTTTGAAGCAGGGGTACTGATTGAAATGTCTTATCCTCTCTACTGTAGAAGAGGGAATTAAAAATCTAGAAAATCTTTTAATTTTCACAATATCTCTGTATTAGTTTTTAAATTTCTTCTTACATATTTTAACACAAAGTTTCTTTATTAGCGTATGTCTTCTGAGGGTATTCTTCACTTTCTCCTAGGTTGCTTACCCTGAGTATTTACTTAGTCCATTTGCCTAGTCAGAAACCTCACTGTATCTGTCGTATAAATAGAGTCTATATCCTTCTATCAAAATCTAGAAAGGCCTCTTGCTTTCTGGAAAACTTTTTCTTCTGCTGTTCTAGGTCATTACACAATACCTCTCAGAGAAGGAAGAGTTAATCAGAGGCATATTCTAAGTCTCTTTACTTCATATGATACACCATACTGACTCACCTTGCTTTTTCTCTAACTTTTTTTTTTCCTGTTTTAGAATATGCCTATGCATTTCTCTTTATGAGACTCTGGAGTGCCCAACATACTAGACAAGAATTTGTTGGAGTGATAAGAAGGATATACTTGGTCAGAGAAATAAAGAAGACATTTGAGACATTTTGAGAAGACATTTCTGTTCAATCCTGTCTTTGATTTCACTCCTTAATTTCTAATTATACTCTCCCCTCTCCCTGTGATGCTCTTCCATTCTTTTTTAATCCTATCTATATTATTTTATTCACTGTAAATCAGGTCCTGTTTTGGACCTATGAGTCATCCAGTCTTGTTTCTGTGTACCTTGCTTCTCCGATAGTCTTTCTTTTTCTTAGACTAATAGTTCCATTCCATATCATTTTGATGATCTGCCTGACCATCATGTAGACCATCTACATGACCATGTCAGATCAAACCTGAAATTTTGTCTTGTTTTCCATACTAAATTATGTTTTTTTGTTCTTGTGTTTGTTTCTTTGTTTCTGCTTTTTTTTTTGATGGCAGGGAGAACTATCTTTAATTTCTTGGATATTTTAATTTATTTTTATCTTCATTTTATTATGTGCAGGGAGTTTTGCTATAGAAGATTAACTTAAAAATAAAAAAATATATATTTTTGCTTTGTAAACCTTATGTTCTCTCCAAGTAAGATCAGGAAACTCTTCCACCTTCTTTAGAATCAGCCTCTCTTGTATTTTTTACCATTTTTGTTTTGAGATTGCTAGCTCTTTCCCCCATCCCAATAATCCAAACAATTTTGAATTTGTTTTATAGCTGTATTTTTCATGACAATTTTTATTCTGATTGAATCTGTTCAGTACTAAGGGTTTTTTAAATCTGGACAACCAGGCAGTGAGAAACCTCATGAAATCCAGCAAGACCAAGTGTACAGTCCTGTACCTGGGGAGGAATAACCTCAGACACCAGTACAGGCTGGGGACTGACCTTCTGGAGAGCAGCTCTGCTGAGAAGGACCTGGGCGTCATGGTGGATGACAGGTTGACCATGAGGCAGCAGTGTGGGGTGCATTAAGAGGAGTGTTTCCAGCAGGACGAGGGAGGTGATCCTGCCCCTCTACTCAGCCCTGGTGAGGCCACATCCAGAGTATTGTGTTCAGTTCTGGGCCCCCCAGTACAAGAGGGGCAACTAACTTTTATCCCTTCTAATTCAAGTCAAGTCTTCTATTCCTTTTACAACTTCAAATTCTTTATTTTCCTTAACAAAAATATGAAAAATATGTACAAAATAGATAGTGTGAGATATTTCCACTTAAAGTGGATTCTTTTCTACACATCACACACACACAAAAGACCTTTCTACTCATTAGTCATTAATCGTCAAAATAATCTGAATAGTTATTATGATTTTGATATCTCTCGATCTAAATTTAAAATTCCAATCAATAATACATAATTTCCTCTTCTATAACAGTCAATCACAAATGTTGGGGTACTTTCTTTAGCATTATTTTCTCCCTTTTTTTTCCCATTGAAACTCATGTCCCTGTATTGAATGATCCCCAAGCATTTTCCTTTAAAAGAATGGATATGGTAAAAATCTTCTGAGATGAAAAACTCAACTGAGACTGTCTTTAAGACAATGAAGTGAGATTGTGACAGTACTTTAGCTTTCCAAGCACATGTTTTAGGTCAAGATGATGATGGATCTGACCTCTGTGTGCCTTTCATCTGACACACAACACTTGTCATTTCAAATGCTCATCACCAAAAAACCAACCCTCACTTTTGGTCACTTTTAGTTATGGGTGATTCAAGGAGGTGGTTTAAAAGTCTTCATGTTTATGCATAGAATACATATGCTTGCCATGAAATTAGGAGCTTAAATTAAATTTTCCCAAATTTAAGTCTTTCCTAAAGACTTTGAATTCAAGATGGATGTTCAGTTCTTTGATTCATTTCTATACTTCATTAAATATCCTACCAGTTTATATTGTTTTAGATTGAAACCTACTAGAAAATGTTATTGTGTTTGCCAATATTTCTTCTTCATATTTCATAAATTTTACTCAAAAAGTCAACCGAATAATTGTTGTGCTTGGTTGTGGAATATTACCTAGTAGCTCAAATGAGTCATTTCAGGCAAACTGTTGCAAAATCTCTGGTCTATAGCTTTCTTCATGGAATCACTGGAATTCTCCACATTAATTCTAGATATTTGCCCTAACTTTAATATGTAATAGAATATATATAAAAAAAACTAGCCATTTCTTTTAAAGTTAACTGAATTGTTTTAGTTCTGTCATGGTAGTCACAGGGATATTTTATATTTGGATTCAAAACAAATTCATCTTCAGAAAAACTCCTAATCTATATGAACTAACCACACATTATTCTATTTGATTTACTTAACTGACCATTCTGTACAATGTGGCAATTTCTGTGAGTAAATGGTGGAATATACATCAAAGAGCATAACAAAACAAACATAACAAAAACATCTCCACTAAAAATGTGGAGAGCAATGTAAACTGCACACTGATTTAACACTATGAAAGACACTCCAAAATGACTGCTATTGTGATAATACTCTAGGGCCACTGCTGTAAACTGAGTCAAGTCTGAGCTAAGAAACACTTATGATGAGGCTATCTCCCTTTAAAAAAACGAGAACACATTTTGTTTAAGTAAGAGATAAAAGATATAAAAATCTTTATCTAACCATTTAATAGCTGGATGCCACATTCACTGTCTAAAAGTAGTTTCTTACACTATGAAAATTGATTATATTGGCTCAGAGACATGCAACATATGCAGAAAATCCAGACAGTTTCTAGTAAATTCAAAAAAAAATCTGAATTTCACACATCATAGTGCAGAATTGCTTGTTAGCAGTTAATAGAGTCTAAATTTGGAATATGTAAATTTGTAAAGACAAATAAATGGCTTAATGAGGATAAAGATCCTTGCTGTCACTCCTTTCAGACAAGTATCAATGAAACACTGAGAACATCAGTGTTTTCTTTTGGTTTCTTTATTAAGTTAGAACTCATGTCTGAGTCCCTGAATAGCCACTGTAATGCTCAAGCAAACATAGTGTGTCCTGCTAGTCTGTGTTTGTAAAGCAATGACCCCTTCAAAAACAAATGTGGTAGAAAAAGAAACGCATACCATACACAGAAAATTATATATATATATATAATACAAATTTTTTTCAGTGACGTGCCATTGCTATATGTTACAAGTAATCATTTTGAAATGAGTGACAGTTTTTTTGTTGAAATGGAGAAAAGATCTAACTCTGAATACCTCCAATTTACTTAAAGAAGTGTTAAATATGGAGACATCCCAGTGCCAGTACCAGTATAAGCTGCAGAGTACAGCACAGCGAGTTAAGAGAGATAAATTTGATTTCTGAAAAAGTGATTTTAAAAAATACCTTTTCTATACAATTGTGGTTCTTACACTATAGCTCTCATTCTGATATTCATTTTGAGGTTGTCTATATCAAAATGTTAGTGCAGGCTAAAAGCACTACATACCCTTTAGAAATCTAAAGAAGTAAAATCTCACGAAAGGCATTCATTTATTCAGGGACTCCTGTATGGATGCTACATTGTTTTCAGTGGACATGAATAAATGGAATGCAAAGGATTAAATGCCTTGCAAACTGAGAAGTACTGGAGTGAGTTTTGGCAAGGGAATTGGATTGTAGAATTCAAAAACAGCAGCATCAGTAAAGAGATTGTTTTTTGTCTAGGCAAAGTATGTAGTGGCTGAGATAACATTTCCTAGCGGAGTTTCCTTCTAAGGGTGCCATTGAGATAGATTAGAACAAGAATATGCTTCCTTTGAATTAAATTGCAAGTGGATTTTTCCATTTTAAAATATCTGTTCTATCTATCTCATATATAAACAGTCACAGTTTTAAAAAGAGGGCATCACAAATCCTGCATTTCTCCTGAGTGACAAAAAAGTCTTAAAATTTCCTGTGAGTCTACTTGCTAATAACAAACACCTCAGTTTGGTCTTGGTTCATCTTTTATCTAATTTCAAAGATCCAGCCATAGAACTGAGATATAGCAGTTTTTTAGTAGATGCATATATTTTTCAAGCCATCTAGAAAAAAATAATAATGATAAAAAAGGCTAGCTATGGGAAAATGAACAGTATTCTATGAATACTTAATTTTTTATGAGTTCCACTCCTACATATTTAAAAAAAATACTCCCAGATTATGCATACTGCCCCCAGCACAGTGTTGAGTGTGAAGGATAGGGAACGATGTGAAACTGCAAAGTCCTGGTGCATGCACATGGTTTCTGCAGCACAACTTCATGGCTCAGGGCCAACAGCTGCACAGATGTATTCTTGGTGCACTAGTATAAGAAAGCTATAACAGTGGTAGTGTAGTGTTGAGTGAGAAATAGCATCTCTAAACTCGTGGTGAAACTTATTAGCTCTGTCTTACTGCTCGTTCATGACAGTCTGAATCAGAGTGTGAAGTGAGTGGACACGCACTGCCCACACCCAGGCAAATGGATTTACCCTTAAGCAAGGGGCCACTAAACCTTGGATTCTTAGCTCTGTGTTTTCATATTTCTTTTCTCAAAAAGGAAATCAAACTTTTCTCTTCAAATAAGTTTCCTGCAACTTTTATGCCAGCCCAAGCCAAAGCAAACATCTTTTCTGTTCACTGGAATTCTCATTCACATATCAGCTACTAAAAAATTAAACGCATACGTGACAGGCTATGTAATTAGTATTCAGCTGTGACAGTTTCTGTGAATCTTCAGCTTCTGTTGATTACTTTTCAGTGCACACTGTCACTGAATCTTAACACCCACATGTTAATCTTAATATTCTAGTGTCTTAACATCCTTATTGGGAAGAAAGAAAGAAAGGAAGGAAGAAAGAAAGAAAGAAAGAAAGATAGAAAGAAAGAAAGAAAGAAAGATAGAAAGAAAGAAAGAAAGAAAGATAGAAAGAAAGAAAGAAAGAAAGATAGAAAGAAAGAAAGAAAGAAAGATAGAAAGAAAGAAAGAAAGAAAGATAGAAAGAAAGAAAGAAAGAAAGATAGAAAGAAAGAAAGAAAGAAAGATAGAAAGAAAGAAAGAAAGAAAGATAGAAAGAAAGAAAGAAAGAAAGATAGAAAGAAAGAAAGAAAGAAAGATAGAAAGAAAGAAAGAAAGAAAGATAGAAAGAAAGAAAGAAAGAAAGGGACCCTCGAATGAGAGGACTAGAAAGTGGTGCTGAAACTGTTTTAATTAAAAGGAAATAGATTATTGTTCTTGCACCAGAAGAATGCATAGTCATTAAGAAATATCAGGAAATGTCTAATACAGGAAATCTGCTTTTTGCAATTGGTTAGAAAAAAAAAAGATTACTTGGCATTAGTTGGCATTACTTGGCTAGTAAGGAGTGGACTGAACTTTGAACTTTTAACTGACAGCTTTAATGGAATCTCAGCATAAAAGGCAGTTCCCCCAGAAACAAGGTGCGTTTTTCTGTGAGCATATGACAGGTTCTAGGCAAAAGCAACCAGCCCTTGATAAAATTCAGTGGGAACATCTGTTCAAAGAACCTACTTGGAAAGTAGCCTAGACGTTGAGAAAAACCTCAGTTCAGTGTCCAGCTGCTGCAAAGACGAATAATTCAAGAGGAAAAGGACAGGGGAAAGAAGAAAAGCTGCCTAATACACTTCACATCTCCACTGATTCCTAAGCTTACAAATAAGTTAAATTATTTCATAGAAAAGATAATGGTAAATACAGAGACCAGAATCAAGGATCTGAAACTGAAATTGGGTTGGTTTTCCATGTAGCTAAAAATCTTACTGATTCCATAAAAATTGAATGCCGAAAACATATAAAAATATGATTATTTGTTGAAAATTTCACTGTTTATGGCAATTTGTACAGATTACATCAAATGAAACTGAACATGGAAAAAAATGCTTGCAAATGTTATGAAGGAAAGTATATGAGACTGAAAAAGGTAGTTTTTAATATTGCTTAACAAATAACTTTGTAGAGGGGAATTAAGAACTTTTGCTTTCAAGATGTAGATTTCTACTCAAGTAGCAATCCACACACGTAGCTTTGCAGCTTTCCACACAAGTAAGAAGGAGGAAGTGGTGATGGAAGAAGAAGATATAAAATAAAAAATTTGATAAAAGATGGCTTAGTCACTAGTCTACTGTGTTACACTGTTACTAAGGAGAAAACAGTTATACAGGCAGGATGCTTTAATTAAGAGCTGTATTTTCATAGCAGGGCAGGATGCTGATTTAGGTCATGGTATACAGTGAATCACTGCTAATTTTTTATGATGATTTAGATATGAATGCTAACTTACTAAGGCATATTTGACTGAAAGGCATGAGCTGGCCATTTTGTTCACATTAGTTAGAGCTGGTTTGATAAAAAGTTTTGTGGCTTCCTGGGTATGCACATGGAAACTGTATGATGTTTTGATTGGTTCTCTTCCTCTGTCCAACAAGACCGTTGGTGAGAGAGAGGAGAACAGGATTTCTCCATGTACCTTCACCAAAACACTCTGCTCTCTGCTAATGACACAGAAGTCCTTACCCACATCATCACACACAGTTCCTGATATTCCTTTAAAGTCACAGTCAAAATATCCTGTGAAAACATTCAATCCTGTCTGAGGATCTTCCTTTAACTCCAATGCATACGACTGCCTGATGCTCCCCCTCAGCCCCTCCTATCAAACTCTTGGAGCTAAGTCAATTGGTCTCACTGCCCAACCATGAGTACTATGTAGCAGACTTGGATTCAGGTTGAATCCTAGTGGAAAAAAAATATTTGGATTTTGCTTTTTTGATGACTTCTTAAGGAAAACCTTTCCCTAGTCTCCTTTCTCATTTCACATCCTTCTTCCCTCCCAGGTGGGCCATCTCTTGGCTAACATACTCCTTCCCAAGGCCCTTCCCAATACTAGCTTTTTACATCTCAGGCATCAAGTCCAGGAGAAGTCCTAAGAATAAAAAGCATAGTTAGAACATTTAAGGTGCCTTTCATTCATACAGGCTACTATTTTTGAACCCATAGACAGATAATAGATAATGGCTGAAATACAACCATTGCTTAATTTCTTTTCCTCTTTATAAGACCAAAGAAGAACAAAATTGTAATCATTTAGGTGTACAAATAATATGTACTTGTATTATAGCAGCAATGACAGCTCCCATCTGTGATTGACGCCCTTTTAACAAGGCATACTAACACATAATCTGAATCACCCTGCAGAATGTAAAGTTAAAATAAGCTTATATGGATGAACTGGGCTTCTGGGACAGGTTTTATCTAAGAAGGCAAGCAGTGGGAAAAGAAACAGCAATGGTTCAGCGGTCAGTGATGCAGGTAAAGCTGCATTATCCACTACCACATAATAAATATTTTGCTCCCTCTTAATCATGAAAATCATGAGAAATAAATATGAGGCTGTGGCAGCTGCTGACAGACCTTACCGTCCTGCATTCCCAGCTGGCCATATGTGAACTGGCTCGACTCCTGTAATCATACAGCCAAGAGCCGGCCAGCATGCCCTGCTACGTGAAACTTGGATCTGGCTCTGTCTATCTGAGTCTATGTCTAGACTGGTTCACTGATGCTGTAGACAGGGGCTACAGGAAACTAATGCTACCTCTGGTTCAAATGACCCTTGGAAACACAAAGACTAACAACCCAAAGTTATCTTATTTTGCCTGCTGCTGCCCAGATATTATGAAACACATCAAAATTGCTCATGGTTTCCATCTGAAATCATTAAAAAAACCCTCTTGAGTAGGTGAAATTCAGCCAAGAATGCCCCAGAAAGTTAGCAGGCCTCAAGAAACACGTTTGCAAACCCACACTAACATCTGGATTGTAACAAGACAGAAATCTAGCAAGTTTAGCCAAATGCCAGCTTTTGTTAAAGATGTTTCTTGTAACTATAAACAATTACTCCTTTGATAGACAGCATCTGTTACATTTTCATGAACTTTGAGCGTAAGTTCCCCTTTCCTGGATGGTTTCACAACTCAATGGCAAGCTCCTTTTGGTTTTTATTCCCATTGTCTTGCCCTGATTGTGTACACAAGATAAATCTGTTATAGATTCAGAAAAAAAAAAAAAAAACAGTCTCCTAGGGCACCCACCAGTAGCCCATTTTGCCTTGCATTTGTTCTCCAATTAATTCTGTAATCCTATGAGTGAATGATTCTAATATAATTAATTAGAACTGCATGCATTCAAATCACTGCTGCGGACAAATGCTAACACAATTGTGCTAAAGATGCTGTGTTCACAGAACAGCTAAGGATGTCTGCAGCTGGAGGACTAGTAAAACATGCAAACAATCAAAAAAATCACGCACAAAAATGGGGTGAGATGGGGAGAGGAGATTTTTTTATTTGCCAGGAAGCTTTTTAGAGTCAAAAACTACAGATTGTCTGCTCAAAATTAGCAGTGTGCTAGGCTGACACTCAATACCAGAAAAATGTTTTCAATTGCTGTCAGTGCCATTGGAAGGACAGTAAGCAGCTAATAACGGTCTTTTGATCTATTTCTTCCAAGCCTGCCATTAAATGTCTTTTGTCCTTCAGCATATATAATTTGAATGCATAAATCCAATATATTTAAAAAAATTGCCGTCCTAGAAAGAAATAAAAATGGTTATAAAATAATTCTATTATTCTTTTTAAGAATCAGTAAAAAAAAAAAAAAGGCACTAGAAATCGTGGCTGTTCTGTTCTGTTCTGTTCTGTTTCCTTATGCTGCAACAGTACTTGATTGTACAGGCTGGAATAATTCTTTCCATTATGCCAGTTGGATGAATGCAAAAGGAAATCATTATTTTTGTGCTGTACAGGTTAAATTGGGAAAGACAGAACTTTTTAATCACCAAAAGTCTAATTAAAATGAGGCTATACAATGAGGCTTCTAATGGCACGCAATGAATTGATAGCACAGACACCAGTCCATAACATAACAAGCCCCTAAGCAGAATACATTCTGGATGCTGGAAACAAACAGGCCTATCCCATGCACAAACTGCAAGATCTACATCAATTTTGCTTTGCATTCATCACCATCTTGATAAAGAATTTCATTCTTTATATCCAAGATGAATTTTCACAATCTGTTTCTAGGAGAAAAATTTACAAGCCTGTTGCATGAAAGAATTGTAACACTGAGATAGTGGCAACATCACCAACTGGCAGCTGATACCTTGATTTAGTGAAAAATTACTGCAACTTAAAGACTGCAGTTGCAGAAGAACCTATCCTAAGATACATATTTGCACTGTTCTCTCCTTATTTGTTTGGATGCATGTGGCTAATCTTACATCAGACTCTGTAGCATGTGTAAAATATGACTGCATTTTATAGTGTACATCAATGCCAGGCGGTAGTTTAATTTATAAGAATGTTTTTGAGAGACAGTATAAAATGCACCAGCAAAGAGTTGGCTGGAGGTTGGTCTCCAGTGCTCACACTGCTTGACTACTGAGACTGAGGTAAAGACTGCAGCGGTTACTAACTTTGGCTACATGTGGGAATTATTGACACATTCCTCAGAAACCGACAGCAGCCACCTTTGGCAACTAACAATTTTCAGCTACCATTGAAACAGAGTAAGGAGATAAGAACTGGTGTGCAGAACTTACCCAATGAACTACAGGAAGATATAGATTTAATTTCCAGCAGTTTCCATAAAAATAACCTTACTGACCTTGTGTTCAGGGGAGCTACTGATAAATGGCCTATGTAAATACCTACATTATGTTGTCTGAGCTGTTTTCAGTCCAATAGCATATTTGGTGCATGACTTGAGCATACCATGCAGATATTTACTTGCAATCCTGTTAAATTCCCTCCATGGATGCAGACTGTGATAAAAGAGCTCATCTAAATGGCTTCTGATGAATGGCTGCTGCTGGACTGTACTCTTGCTCTGAATGCAGAATAAGAATCACAAAATCCCAGAATGCTTAAGGTTGGAAGGGACCTATAGAGATCATCTAGTCCAACCCCCCTGCTCCAGCAGGGACACCCAGAGCACAGGGTGGCATCCAGGAGCTTTTGAAGATCTGCAGAGAAGGAGACTCCACAGCCTCTCTGGGCAGCCTGTTCCAGGGCTCTGTCACCCTCACTGGAAAGAAGCTCTTCCTCACATGGAGATGGAACTTCCTGTGTTTCAATTTACACCCGTTATCCCTTGTCCTGTCACTGGCTACCACGGAGAAGAGTTTAGCCCCATCCTCCCTACAATCACCCCTCAGGTACTTGAACATGTTGATCAAATCTCTTCTCAGCCTTCTTTTCTCCAGGCTAAACAGGCCCAGCTGGCTTAGTATTTCCTCATAAGATAGATGTTCCAGTCCCTTAATCATCTTCGTGGCTTTCTGTTGGACCCGCCCTAGAAGCTCCACGTCCCTCTTGTCCGGAGGAGCCCAGAACTGCACCCAATACTCCAGGTGCGGCCTCACCAGGGCTGAATAGAGGGGGAGGATCCCCTCCCTCGATCTGCTGGCAATGCTCCTCCTGATGCAGGCCAGGATCCCATTGGCCTTCTTGGCCACCAGGGCACACTGCTGCCTCATGGTTAACCTGTTGTCAGCCAGGACTCCCAAATCCCTCTCTGAAGAGCTGCTTTCCAGCAGGTCAACCCCTAATCTGTACAGGTGTCTGAGGTTATTCCTTCCCTCCTTCCCCTCCCAGGTGCAGGACCCTGCACTTGTCCTTGTTGAACCTCATGAGGTTCCTCTCCACCCAACTCTCCATCTTGTCTAGGTGTCTCTGAACGGCAGCACAGCCCTCTGGAGTGTCGGCCACTCTTCCCAGTTTGGTGTCATCTGCAAACTTGCTGAGGCGCCTTCTGTGTCCTCGTCTAAGTCATTAATGAACAAGTTGAAGAGCGCCAGGCCCAGTACTGACCCTTGCAGGGTCAGAACCTGTATATATATTTGATAGTTTTAATTTTATTCTGTTTCTAAATGACTTACCCAGCCTTATTAATTGGAAAATAGCTGTTTTCCCTACCAGAATGAAATTCCTGAAGTTGAGTAACTTACTTCTCTGAGTAAGAACTCAGAGAAGATTTTGAGAGTTACTAAATTAATCTATAAGAAATTTGGACATTGTAAGATGTCTTTCTATATATGGAAACAAGACCGAAGAATAGTAATAATAGGAATAATAATAATAATAATAATAATAATAACAATATGAACATATTTTTTATGTTTACAAAGAGAAGACAATAAAAGACCAGACTTATTTTCCTATTCCTAATTAAAGATTACATCCACTTCATCCAGTAAAATAAACTGCAAGATCCAGATGACGAGCTTTCACCAGGACAGTCCTGCTTCTTATACTGCAGTTTACTGTTGTCTCACTTTTACTAGACACACATTAATTCCTGCTTTCCTCTCAAGTGGCATTGCTGAGGGAAAACACCATTTATAACTGTCACACACTTGTCTCTTCATCAGTCTCATCCTGCCTGCTTGCGGCATGCTGGTACATTGATATAACAGCAGTGGGAGATGGGGAAGTGATCAGCAGCAGTTTTGAAACTATTTACAGGGAGCATTAGAAACTTGTCACACTGTTGGGCAGCCTGTTTGTGTAGCCAGCGCCTACACTGTCTTATGGTCTAAAGTTTAAGTCATAACATAGAAAAGAAAGGAAATATATTTCTCTCACAGACTTTAAAATGCCAGAGAGGCTGTTTTATAAGCTGATATGCACACAATATGCAGATTTTAAGAAGACTAGAAGGTTATTAGGCTTAAAAAAATAAAAAAAGTTTTCATTTTCTTTAAAGATATTTATAGAAAGCCTAATAAGGTGTATGAAACATTTCATTTTTTTTCAAAGAATTCTCTTGGAGTTAACAGTAATTTAAAAATATTATGTGGAAGCAGAATTTCTAGTGATAGGAAAACTCTGCAATGAATATCAAGTTTGTCTGATGATATTAGATATTCATGCTCTGTCTGAATGTCCCCAATTTATATCTCTCCCAACTTTCATTTGTGAGTAATGAAGGATATCATAAATAAAGACTTTCTCTTCTTTTAAATAATATTTGATATAAACCAGTAGGAATGAAATGAAACAGAAACCATAGAAGTCGTGCAATACGTGCAGGATTTTCGGGTAGGTTAAAGGCATGTTGAGCCTCCAGATTGTAACTTAAAGGGTTGGTAAAGAATGTGCCTAGCATCTCCTACTCCTTTTTGATTGCTAATATAACTTACAAAAGCCAAACTCAAACAGCAGAAATGACTTGGGAGGGAATGAGTAAATGAGTAACATTTAAATGACATTTCTTTTTATACTGCAGATATCTGAGGAATGAAAAAAAAAAAGCTAAGAAGAGCTAGAAGTGAAATTATACTGCACTTTGACACTTATTGTTCCACAAAATCACTAATTTAGTTACAATGATAACAATGAATACGAGCTACTTGGTGTCTGACCCTAGCATTATCGCAAATAATTGCTTAGGTGGGAGAATATCCAGTTCATTAACAACCGACTGCTACCTCATTCAGCACCGATGTCTCAAGTCAGCTAGAAGAAGAGACGACAGGGCAGTTTGTGAACAATTCATGTTTGACTGCAGCGGTAACACGAAGAGGAACTTCTCGGGTGCTTTGAGGAATCTTGTCAAAACAAATGACTCGCGCTCCGCTCCATAGACCATAGTAAACTCATGCTCCAATCAAAGGCTTTTTAAACATATAAATGGAGTGTCATATTAGCAAATCTAGAGGGAAGCATGAGCAATATATGCTTTTTTGGATATCAGGTGATTCGATTAAACTAAATTTTGAATTAAAAATTGAGAATTCAATCCATTGGAGTTTCACTTAACAGCCTCGAGATGTAGTTCATAACAAGATCTACTTAATAAGGATGGCTGAGATGATTGTTTTCTTTTTTTCCCTTTTTTTTTTTTTTACCCTAGTCTCACACTTCCTAGTCAGGTCAAATAAGAAGCCTTAATAATGGAGCTGGAGGATTTACTTTTATTAACTAAAACAAAACTTGAGGGAAGTTGATAAAACTAACATCATCATCATCTTAATCTCCAATGTATTACTCACAGAGTAATTCCTGTATTTCTCTTTCCTTCTGTTTGTGTAATGTATTTAAATTTCTTCACTCTTTTTTTCTCCTCATGTTTAGCTTCTATACTCTGTTCCTTCAGACTCTTTTTTCCCAACTTCTTCCCAGCTTTTGTACAGAGGGTCCCATTTTTCTTTCCTCATTGACATTCTGTTATCCTTCCTTTTTTCAAACAACTGATTACCTTCACTTTGATGACATCTTTGGTGTTTTGGTGAATGTCTGAATACTCAGATATGTATTCATGCCTTACTGAGATAAATAATTTTAATTAAGTTCTCTTCTCTAAAATAGAGGTAGAAAATATAGGTAATTTTCCTTAGAACAAAAATTATTTGTATAAATATTAATTCATGTAAAAAAGATACAAATTGATAATTTACTTAATTTGCTTCCTGAAGCATTAAGCATTCAAATATTTTTCTTTTATTGTGAGATTTTCTGTGAAATAATACTTTCCACTCCATACATTTATATTTATTCATATCATATCATATCATATCATATCCGGTTTAAAGTTAGTTTCAAGTAGGGTTTTCTCAGATTTTGCAAAGTGGAGGAGATTTAACAGTGAAGGAAGGGGATTAGGTGATATATGTTGTATTAATGATGATTTCTGGATAAATTGATATATCCCATTTGACTTCCATATGCTGGTCCAGAAAGCTGCACGTCTCCCATGAATCCTATGTCACTTCTGCTTATTCCATGTAGATACCGTACACAACATAGGACCTCTCAAATAAATAATTTTATGAGACTCCTATGTCTAATCCAAATACATATATATTTGTTTGCGTTAATGTGCAGCTGGATCGCACTCACAGAGTCAGTGTAGCTAGTGTCATATGTACACTGTAGTGTACATAGTGTATATTGCTCCATATTAAAATGATCTCTGGTTACATATTTTGTATGAGATGTAAAATAAGAGTCCGGATAACATCTGGCTATAAGTGACTACCCGATGCTTATAAGTTTATATATTTAACTAGGAGTTTGAGGAAATACCAAATTTCCTATTTAAAATTTTCATTTATTATAGTTGAGCTGGTAAAAGAATTAAAATTTTCTGGATTATATTAACTATATTATGTCCAAAGAAAAAACTTAAAGTACATATTTTGTTTGTTCTTATATCTGACCCTATGGTGGGATACCTTGTTTTGTTTTGTTTTGTTTGTGTGTATGTGTGCGTGAATTTCTCCTTGATCTTGACTAAAATTATGGCATATAATTATGGTATATATGGTATATTATTATGGTGTATAATAGAATATAATATATATTTCAGGCATGTACTTGTGTGTTCACACAAGCATACGAGAACTTTTTTTAAGGAAAAGGAGTGCAAGAATCAGTGCTGGAAAGCAAAACAGCTTTCTACAATAGAATATTTTGTTCACACTTGAGATAGATAAAAATAATTTTGAGTTTTGTAACTGCCATATATTCACAAAACATCTCAAAAACAATAGGTGTCATAGCACTATATGGATATATTTGCCTCAATCTTCACTCAGAGAAGATTTGTAAAAACTGAGGTGAATCAGAACAGGTAATCTTATTAGACAGCTTGCCAATCAGTCAGTAAACAGTACAAGAGGATGAGGCGTCCTAGAATGAAGCAAAATCAGCAGATCTGGACTCTTCCTGGCAGACTCCAGCAAACTTTCTGTTTTTATGGGTCCCGTAGGTGCCACTGATTAAATTTGCTGTAGTTCTCACAGAGATGAATGTAGCTAATGGTAAAGTGTGGAAAGAATGAACTTCATTGTGGATACACAGCTGAAATATCAGTGGAAATCTATCTCTTTGTTTAAAGTGAGCCAGTATTTCAGTAGGTGAGATGAAGGTACATGTGTATGGGGGCAAGCTTTCAGTGAGTCACTGAGAAATTATTCATCTGAGCATGCACACAGTGACCTCAGCACAGAAATTTGGAAAAGAAAATCAAAACTAAGTCATGTGGCATTACTTTATCTTTTTGATATCTTTTTCTAATGAAGCAAATTCCATGATGTCTTATTTTACCTTGGTAATCTTAGAAACTACAAACAAAAGACTAAATGATCATCTGAAAATGAGTACTTCCTATAAAAATATTTTCCTAACTCAAAAATTGAGCTTATTGAAGAAATAGGATCATTATTTCTAGTAAAAAAATTCAAATTAGGCCTAGATCCTTCAGATTCTGCAGTGAGGATACCCCATAATCCTTCCATCACCAAGCCTGGGGGCAATGTGGATGACCAGAAGTTAGACACCCTGTTTAAACTCAGAGTGTGATTTTGAACGGTGATATAAAGTGACAACTTCCATTTGCAATTATCTACAGGTTGCTCTTGGCCACGTCCTTGCTCCTGATCTTCTCCACAGCCAGATCATTAGGAATGGTTGGAGCAGCCCACTACAGCTCCACAGAATCACAGAATAGTTGAGGTTGGCAGGGACCTCTAGAGATCATCTAGTCCAACCCCCTGCTCCAGCAGGGACACCTAGAGCATGGGGCACAGGGTGGCACCCAGGAGGGTTTGGAAGATCTCCAGAGGAGGAGACTCCACAGCCTCTCTGAGCAGCCTGGTCCAGAGCTCTGTCACCCTCACAGTAAAAAATTCTTCCTTATACGAAAATTAATCTTCCTGGGGTTTAATTTACAGTCATTACCCCTTGTCCTGTCACTGGCTACCACCGAGAAGAGTTTGGCCCCATCCTCCCTACATTTGCCCCTCGGGTACTTATACATATCGATCAGATCTCCTCTCAGTCTTCTCTTCTCCAGGATAAACAGGCCCGGCTCGCTTACTCTTTCCTCATAAGATAGATACTCTAGCCCCTTAATCATCTTCATTGCTCTATATTATTTGTGTCTTTATAAACATATGTAACCATGTGTGTTCTGTCCATACACAGAAAAAAAAGCATTTTAAAATGCACAGTCAGACTCTGGAATGCAAAAATGGTTCTGCATACTATGATGCAGATGTAGCCAAAATAGCCTAAAGCAGACTGAATTCTGTCCAATGAAACAAACCCATATATTTGACACCTATCTTGATCTTATCTGAAGATTACCTCATGTTTCATGGTTTCCTCAGCCTCTGCTCAGCATAGAAAGTGAATTTCCGACTGGCTCATGACATGATTTATTTATTTTTCCAGTGTTATTTTAGGTTAAACCTTATTTGTTAGTCTCTTCAAAGCATTGTGGTTCATGCCAAAGGTCAATGAGGATAGGCAAATCAGCCAGTAACCCTGAAAATGCAGTTGTAAGTAATGGAGATTCAAATGCTGACAATCTAAGTAATGCCTGAAGTTACAAGTGGGAAAAAATAAATGAAAAAGAAAAAAGAAAAAAAGAGGATTATTATAAAAAATAGAAAGCTGGCATTGATTTCTTTTGGCTCAGATAAGAGGATCGGCTCAACTTCTCTATGTTAGTGTGGCACTTGCTCTGCTTTGATCATACTCCTGGAGAGTCAGCCTGCATTCTGTGTTTTACTGAAACTGGCCATTATTCAGCAAAACTGAGCTAAAACCTTTAAATTCCCTTTAAGTGCTCCTCAGTCAAAGCTTTACCTCAGATCACTGGGCCTGGGCTTTAAAGAAGGAAAAAACGTAGGATAAAATCACCATCAAATCTGTCAGATTATTTTAAAGACACTCAGTTCTAGTCAGTTAAACTGACTCAAAAACATGCTGGTAGAAAAACAGTATAGTGGAAATGAACTTAATGAACTCCAAAGAAAAACAATAGCATCAGACAATGCAGACAGCTTCTCTGAGCTTCCTGTCATACACTTAGTTCCTAAATCCCAGCAGAGCCAGTGTAGGCAAACAACATTTTATAAAGCAAACACAGAAGTCTGGGTCTTTCCTGTTTTTCATAATGAGGTCACCTGAAAAATGAGCTAGATATATCTCAGGTGTTTGTTTTTTTTTGTTGTCTCCTACAGCTGTTATGCAGAGAAAGGAAGAGTTTTCTTTCCTGTTATTTATTGTATTTTTTAACAGATCCTGAGCATGTCAACAGTGAAGAAAAAAAGGACATGGAAAGTGTGGCCTGTGCAAACAGTTTTTCCTTATACAGGTCATCAGTGCTGTGAGTCAAGAGGAAAACAGAATTCAGGATGCCAGCAAACATTAAAATTACTCACAAATGAGTTGTAAATTGATATGTTAAAAAAAGGTAACAAACTTGTATGAAATACTTGAATGACACAATGTTATTCAGGAACTGCATACCATTGAATATTGTAACTACAATAACATAACAAAATGTGACTTCATTGTTCAAATGAAAAGAGAAGTACCAACAAAGTACTATGTAATTCCTATCATGAAGTAGTAAATTAAATAACAAGTCCTGGAAGCACATAAAACTTTGTTTAGCACTGATTTTTTTTTTTTCAAATTCATCAGCATCACAGAGGAGGCCGCTGTTCTTATTCAGACAAAATACCCACTGGCTCCATAAATGATTTTCATGCACTGCGACTTGATAATCTTCTACTAAGGAGCATTTCTTGCTGTTACACATGTCAGATTATGCTGCACAAATAACATTTATCCAGGCAGCAAATGGTCACTTGAAACAGGATACATTTTCCAGCAGCAATTACAAAATCATATGGCTCTCAAAATATCTCAGTAGGTATAATGACTATAAAGGTGATCCATTTTTTTAAAAAATGGAAAAGCAAGCAACTATAGACCTAACATAAAACTTTATCTGTAAGACGTTTGTAGACATAAAGAATATACAGGTTCTACTCTTACCTGTATTTATTTTGCATGGGTAAAATCATTAACTTCAATATAACTGCTTCTGTTCATCCATGTGAGCCAGGCTTGGGCACATGCTATCTCTCTGAATGTGTTAGGGGTGTGTGTACAAAGATGATTTCTCTCAGTTGTTCTTAAAGCTGATCTTTAGTTATGTGGATTTCTTAGTGAGTGAATCTGCTGGTGTGTACGCTCATAGCAAATCAATCAAACAACGCGCATGACTTTACCTAGAATGTAAGGACTTCTTTCTGGGTATAAACTTGAATATTGAAAAGAAAGATTAGATTTTATTTTTTCTCTCTCTCTCTTTTTTTTTTCTTTTTCTCATATTCGAAAATAGTGAAGAGTATATCTGAATAGCTTTGTCTTCCTGTTCCTAAAAATGACATTTCATGGCAATAACCTAATCACATCCAGGTAATTTTTATGCTCCTCCAAGGAAGGTGCTTCCTTTCATTTTCCCTGACTGAAAGGGGAAAATTTTGGAATAATTTTTACCTAATTTCATATAGAAATAGTGTCTTTTTGGCTCATTAAAAAAAAAAAAGCCCCTCTAACTCATTTAAGGTGATCATGTTCATTAAATTTTAAAGTATAAATATATGCAGACATTTTCTGCTTCATAGGATTCTGAAAGATTAACTTAGCATATGAGCCACAAGTTCAGTTAGATGGATCAAATGGCTAACATGTCACCAATTTATTGTTCTCCAGGGACGGGGAGAATTGAAATTTGACAGACAGGATACACTGTACCACACTTACTAGTAGAACATTAAATCCCAGAAGCCAGAATGTATGTATTACAAGCAATGCATCTTTCTGTTTTGTTTTGTTTTTCATGCAGTTTAGAGATGAAAATAGTGCTGACAGTGTTTGAATACCTGACTCCTAACGGGCTGGCAGGAAGAGGAAGTGTGACTGTCCAAGAAGCTCTTCAAGGAAACACTAAGGAATCCTTCATTGAGCGCAACTAACTAGTCGAAGCTTTCAAGTACTTAGCCAGCAAAGGACTTTCAGAGCATCACGAAAAAAAGCAACATATCTTTCTGGAAGGAAAACGTGTAAGATAAAGAGTGTATGGGTTATAGAGATAAATTGAGGTACAAGTTGAGATTACCTGTAAAATATAACTTACCATGTCAAATTATCTTCCCGCATTCTGCACTTGCCTAAGCCCTGATCATATTTACCCATGAGGAAGAGATGCAATGAAAATAGAATTGAAACTTCTGAGACTCATTTATGTAACAAAGATTTTCTTTCATACACTTAAAATCATATATATATATCTTTTAAAATTAAACATTTTTCCAAGAGCTGTTCCAAATGTATTTTCATAGAATTTTCATGTTATAAAATGATGTATTGCCAAAAATGAAGCTTTTCAGGGTCCAGATTGCTCTTTTGATACTCTGACAGTAGAAATAGACGAAATAGTAGTGTAAATCTAACAAGATGTCATGTCACCACTGGAAAATAAATTATGATCACTGTCAAAACCCACATGGAGTCTGTAGTAGAGATTCAGCACACAGAACACAGGAAGCTGAGGCTATTTGTATGCTGCATTATAGCCATATTTTAATGTTATTATTGATACGAAGGTTTTTATGGTCAGCTAGACTGACCTGCTTCCTAGAACATGTTTTCATGGGCTGCTCTCATCCTCTTCATTGTCTTTTCTGCTTATAGAGCACTACTTTTTTTTTTTTTCCTATCAAAAAGAAATTAGTGTAACACAGTTTTTTACTCATTGGAAGCAGGCTAAGACTTGAAAAATGCATTTGTGTATGGACATACCACATACACAATCAGATTCACAGCATCAGTGATAAGCAATGCGAAGTCCCAAAACATCTGGAGGCTCTTCTACTCCATATTCTTGAATTCAGGTGATGAATCTGCTCAGAATAAACTATATTTGCAGGAAAATGATCATTAATGGAATCTGTTATCATAGTTTTGAAAACTTCACTCTAGGTCAGGTTAGCAAGAGGTACAGACACTCTTTTGGCTAGTATTCAGAGCACAGAAAATGAGACAACCAACAGAGCAATTTGGTCTTTTAACTCCTATGTCTTCAATTTGTTTCCTGCAAATACTTCCTTAGCTTGCACAATACTTCATCTCTTGTTTTGCCCTGAAGGTGGAGTGTTTGCCATAGGTATATTTATTTCTGGAGTTTTTCCATCTGAGGGGTGCTGGGTTTAGAGTTCTCATTTCAGCTACAAACGCAGTTTACACTCAGTGAAAGCATAAAATGTTCTGACTAGATAGCTAATGATTTATTGTTGCCAACAACAGTGGTTTTCTAATTCCATTACCATAATTTCCACTGAAATTCCATTTCCAGCACTCCATGTTTAGATTCCAGGTAAATGAAAGTTAGTAATTTAGTGCTGTGAATGTGCTTCATTACTCTAATTAACATGATAATTGTTATAGGCTTGCTTGCTTTCTAGAAGAAGAAGAAAAAAAAAATACCAGAGAAAAAATTGCTACACACTTTTTATGAAAAAATCAAATGAAGGATCTTAAGAGCGTTACACTACATATATCACATATAGTATCCTCTATTCTAAATACAAACTGAGCACTGTAATTTAAAACCAATGAACAGTCACCTAGAAGAAGTTGCCGCTGAACTGGATTGCCACCTGCCTTGACTCTGTCCTTTGGGAGATTGCCAGCATTGTGTTACAATTTAATGCTATACCCACAGTGTCAGGAAAAACATGCCTTCCCAATCTCTCTCTCAAATGAGGTCTTGTCAGCATCCCTTAATTATTACTAATATTAGGAAAGAAGGTTAAATATATGTGCTTTGTGAATGGCTAGATCTATTATAGTTTTGGTAGGTTCAGTTGTACTATCAGGAAATAGAATAAAGGTTTAATTGAAAGATGATGTTACAGTCAGATCTCTGAGCTTGTCATTATTTGCAATGAATTTAGTTCAAGGTGGATTAGCATTTAAATTCCAAAACGCTGGTACAGTAAGAGAGACTGCAGGTTCAGCACACTAGGAAAACTATATTTTTCAATAAAAGTAAAATAGAACTTAAAGTCCCAGTACACTACACAAACACAAAACAATATGAAGGACATTTTCCTGCTGGGTAGGATGAGAAAAATGAATTTTGGAAAGTGGCATATCTACCATACCTAATGATGTTCCATCTATCCAAATGAAAGATTTTTTATAGGACCTATGGTGCTGCATTGGTTGGCTTGCACGTGTGCTCAGATCACAGCATGGGCCACCTGGGGGGCTACTAATCTGTTTTGGAGTGTCTTCATTACAGCAAAGGAGCAACAGTTATTTGGAACAAAGCTTATGAATGAGGAAAGAGAGCTTATGAGGAAAGCTCTTCCACCTTGTAGCTGAAATGTGTAAGAACATCGAGGAAAGAATATAACTAACTGAAGAATACTGTGAGCTTTGGAAAAATTTGGGAGAACTTCAGGAAATTTTCTAAGATATGATCAAGCTCCCCTTCATTATTTTTTATGTCCTGTTTCATAGAATCATAGAATAGTTGAGGTTGAAAAAGACCTCCAGAGATCATCTAGTCCAACCCCTCTGCACATGTAGGTCATGTGGCACAGGACTGCATCCAAGCAGGTCTTGAAGATCTCCAAAGAAGGAGATTCCACAACCTCTCTGGGCAGCCTGTTCCAGTGCTCTGTCACCCTCACTGTCAAGAAATTTTTCCTTAAGTGGAAAAAGGTGGAACTTTTGGTGTGTCAGTTTGTGACCATTACCTCTACTTCTGTCGATGGCCACCACTGAAAAGAGGCCAAATCCATCCTCCTCACTCATTCTCTTGAGGTACTTATACACACTGATTAGGTCCCCTTTCAGCCTTTCCTTCTCCAGGCTGAACAGGCCCAGCTCTCTCAGCCTCTCCTCATAGGGCAGATGTTCCAAGCCCCTGCATCCTTGTGGCCCTGCACTGGACTCTCTCCGGCAGCTCCACATCCCTCTTGTACTGGGGAGCCCAGAACTGGACACAGTGCTCCAGATGTGGCCTCACCAGGGCTGAGTAGAGGGGCAGGATCACCTCCCTCGACCTGCTGGAGATGCTCCTCTTAATGCACCCCAGGATCCCATTGACCTTCTTGGCCACGAGGGCACACTGCTGCCTCCTGGTCAACCTGTCGTCCACCATGACGCCCAGGTCCTTCTCTGCAGAGCTGCTCTCCAGCAGGTCGGTCCCCAGCCTGTACTGGTGTCTGGGGTTATTTCTCCCAGGTGCAGGACCTTGTGCTTGCCCTTGTTGAATTTCATGAGGTTTCTCACTGCCCAGTTGTCCAGTCTGTCCAGGTCCCTCTGGATGGCAGCGCAGCCCTCTGGGGTGTCAGCTACTCCTCCCAGATTGGTATCATCAGCAAACCTGCTGAGAGAGCACTCTGTGCCTTCATCCAAGTCATTGATGAATAAATTGAACAGGACTGGACCAAGGACTGACCCCTGGGGGACACCGCTAACCACAGGCCTCCAACTAGACTCTGCGCCACTGATCACCACCCTCTGGGCTCTGCCATCCAACCAGTTGTTAATCTACCTCAGCATCCACTCATCTAACCCACACTTCTGGATCTTGCCTCAGAGGATCCTGTGAGGGACAGTGTCAAAAGCCTTGGTGAAGTCCAGATAGATGACATCCACCGCTCTCCCCTCATCTATCCAGCCAGTCATCCCATCATAGAAGTCTGTCAGGTTAGTTAAGCATGATTTCCCCTTGGTGAATCCATGCTGACTATTCCTGAGCACCTTCCTATCCTCCACATGTTTGGAGACAACAGCCAGGATGAGCTGCTCTATGACTTTTCCAGGGATGGAGGTGAGGCTGACTGGCCTGTAGTTACCTGGTTTCTCCTTCTTGCCATTTTTGAAGACTGGTGTGACATTGGCTTTCTTCCAGGCTTATGGCATCTCCCCCATTCTCCAGAACGTTTTGAAGATGATGGAGAATGGCTTACCTAAGTAACATCCATCAACTCCTGCAGCACTCTTGAGTGCATCCCATCAGGGCCCATGGATTTGTGAATGTCAAGTTTCCCTAGGTGCTCTCTGACCCAATCTTCCTCTACCCAGGGCAAGTCTTCCTCTCTTCAGGAACCTTCTCTGGTTTCTAGGGTTGGGATTCCAGTGGGCTACCCTTGGTAAACACTGAAGCAAAGAAGGCATTCAATAATACCACTTTTTCAGCATCTTTCATAACCAGGGCACCCACCCTGTTCACCAGTGGACCCACGTTTTGCCTAATCTTCCTTTTACCATTGATATATTTGAAAAAGCTCTTCTTCTTATTTTTAACATCTCTTGCCAGATTTATTTCCTATTGTGCCTTAACTTTCCTCATCACATCCCTGCATTCCCTGACACCATTCTTATATTCATCCCAAGGAGCCTCTCCTTTTTCCCACTGTTTGTCCTTGGAATATATGTAGCTTAAATACATCATTTTTGAGGAACATACGATTTTACTCGTTCATCCTGGCTATCTTCTGTAACTTCAGTGATATTAATTAGAATTGCAGTTAGGTCAGAGCAAGTATTTCCAACCTCCTTTTTCTTCACCTTCACCTGGTCATCAAATTGTTACTGCACTTTCCTTTCCTTTACATTTTTAGAGATTTTTTTTTTTTGAATTCAAGGAATAGATTGAGATGATTGATGCCTCTATAAGATAGGATTGATTTTTAGTCATATCAGATGCCCAGTTAATTGTGTGTGACCACACACAGCCCTCTGATTCAGCAAAACGGAAAGAAAGTGCACGTTGCAGTAACAAGAAGATAGCAAACATTTAGGATGGAGAAGACACCATTAGTGTGGCTTCATCAGGAATTGCTGTAGGAAATGTCCATGGAACTACAGTCCCAGGCTCACCATCTGACTAAATGGTGCAACACCAGATACACACCTCCTCCCTGAAGGATGATTCAGGCTCCTACGCATTGCTATAGCATAGCCAGTGGTCCCACCAGCCTGCTGACCTGTTCCCCTTTTATCTAAAATCAGATAACATTAGGCATTTTATGTTATCAGGGAGGCAGAGGTTAATAGCTGACAAAGCAAAAAGAAACACCACTTTAAGCCACGTCTTGGTGGACCATAAGTGTCTTCTTCCAACAGTCAAGACTAGAATATAGAAGTAACAGAATCATTTTAAATAGCTGTTTCATTTTCATCTGCATCTGGGAGTTTATTGGAATATCACGTGGCTTATTTTTAGGACTGCCTATAAAAGAAATGCAAGGTACAAAATCACCCTGGAGTCTCGATCTGCTCCTTGTATTGGAGCTTCTCTGTTTGTTTCAAGCAGATCAGTACATCCAGGTAAATAGGATGTTTAGACGGTTGGATGGTTTACAAATTGGAATAAAGCAAGGATTTAAATATAAATGCAGAGGAAGCATCTGAATTTCTGTTTGCCTAAAGTTTAGGTACCTGATTCATAGCTGTACATTAGACATTTCTATTTAAGATGGGTATCAGAACAGAGAAATCCCATTAGGAGGTTAGCTTCTGACTTATAAAAAAGCTGAAAATTAAAATGCAGCCTGAGAAAAAGAAGGAATTGAAAAAAGTAACCAACTTTTCTATAATATCATGTGGCCCATTTACTCATCTGGAAACAGATCCAAGTTTAGCCTGCTCCTCAATTTAAGGTTTCACCCTAGACCTTTATTTCCCTCTTCCTAAGAAGGTAGCATGCACACTCCATAAGAAAGAAGATTTTGCAGTATTAAATGGAAATAATATTTAAGACACCTCACTAAAAAGGCAGCTGTGAGAGGAGTGTTTCTTGAACTACAAACTCCTATTCCTTCCAAGTGCTATCGTAGGCCCTGAAGCAGATGGTCTTAATTCATGCCCCAAAATATTTGCCTTGGCTTATGGGAACGATCAGATCAAGGAAGTATCCTAGTTTCCCCCATGGTTGTTTAATGACTGGATCATCTTTCTAGGTTATTTCTCCATAGTAATATGGGAGGGGAATGTCAAATCCATTTGAAAACACTTCAGGAATTTGTAAATAAAATAGCAAAGCTTCTAAAACAATTATCCTGAAGGCTTATCAGGAAACAAAATACAACCTTTTTTTTTTTTTTTTTTCTCCAGTCAGGAATGTGTAGCTGACGCGACAGTAGCTAGTTTGGGGCATACAGAAAAACAAAAGAAGGTCATTTCCTAGATTGTGAACACACAATATTTAGAATAGATGAAGTAGGGAAAACAAATCCAAAGTATGCAGTATTTTGAAAACTACCATCCCTGAAGAATGGCTATCAGGGATACTTTCATGAACAGATATTTTCATATTTTGAAAACAATATTTGCTCATTCTGTTAAATAAACTACCTCTTACAAATCTGCACAACAAAACACTTCCAGCATTCTTGTGGTTTCTATAAATATTTAAAAAAGACACCTTGAAATGTTCATGAGACAAGAATTATTTTTAATATTCAGATTCTTTTATTGTTTATCTAGGTTTCTTAGCTTAGGTATCTGTTTTCTTAGCTGAGATTTAATCCAGCAGTTGATATCAGTTAATAGCCAATATCCTCTTTTTTTTTTTACCTTTTCAATTCCAGTGATGTTTCTCTTATCCCTTGCACTATTGAACTTACTGTGTTGATACTGAATGCTTTCTCTTAATGTATATTAATTGCACGAGCAGAAGTACCAGATACTGATGAATCAAAGCTTACAGAGGGAAGATTTAATGGTTAGAGAAACTCAGCAACTAGAAGTGGCAGACAGCTAATTTAATTTTCCAGAAGTATCCCATTTCAGAAGTATATTCTCTTAGTTAGGCAGGCTATTGTAATATTTATCACATGATTTCGTAATCAAATAAGGAAATCTGGAAGACTGGGTTTTGTTGGAGATAAAATAACATTTCTGTATGATACTATGATGCAGTGATTTGCATTTTCCCATGCAGTGTCTTACCATGACTATATCACCTATTGACTGCAAAGGCAATGCAGCTTGCCCCGTTCTGCAGCCACACTGCGGCGGCACTGAAAGTCACTGAGCGTATGCAAAGACCCACAGTCAAGAAAGTGTCTTTATCTGTGGGTGTGGGAACCAGCTGTTCACTTTAACATTCTTCCCCCAATTAGGAAAGAATCCTGCCCCTTTTTTGAAGCTTTTTGTTATTTTTTATTTTTACTTTTTTTTCAAAAAAATGATGGTGAATTTGGCAGGGAAAAAATGAGTGTTAGATTGGTAGATTCTCATGAACACCCTGTTGATTCCCTTTTTGTAAGGGAAGCTCCAAAGTCATTTCAGCCATTTCAGCAGTTCTGAAGAGTCACTGTTTAAATTTAAGCTTCACAGCTTCATGAGTATGACTTTTGTATTTCTATTGAGAAGATATTCTTAAAATACCTCAATAAAACAAAACTTATCAGATGTTAAATGTGTTGTCCGATAGTGTATCTAAAAATACAGTATTTACAGGAAAATTAACCAGCCTCTTTTAGTATATTTTCTAAGCAAATGTTTCATTCATCTGTTTTCTCTTTTTCCACCCCCTGCTTTTCTTGGCTTCTTTCATAATATTGGAACTGTATGCAGATCCCTTTCATATAGATGATGGGCCAGAGATCACTCATTCTGTGAATATCAAATAAAAATAAAATTTTAATTAAAAAAAAAAACAGATGTTTCTCTTCAACTTCATTGTCTCATTATAATAAGACAATAGTTTGATAATAGTATCTCTTTTATATTCTTTATTGTCTAGGATAGCCCATTTTTTTCTATTTTTGTCTGATTCTAGTGAGAACTTCTGGGCAAGAATTTAAGAAAGAATGGATCCTAAAACTTTTGAATGTGTCTTGATAGTCTAAATTTAGAAAACCATTTTTGAAGATCTGCTCATTCAGGTTTAAAATAGAGAATTAATGTATTATTCTATACTAATGTATTATCTAATATTAGAAATACATTCAAGTTCCAAATTTTAAATATGGAACAACAACCAAAATTCTTTGGATTTAAAACAAAACAAAACAAAAAATAAAACAGAAAAAACTTAATTTGCTCCACCTTTAAGGATAGGCACAGTTCTAGATCATTTTTACCTTTAAAAGATAATCTAATTCATCTGTGTGAAAAGTATGTGTTTGTGCAGGAAGGAAGGAAGAAAGGAGAGTGGAGAGGGTTTTACCACCACATCTTGATTTGGGTTGAACCATAGTTTAACCCTAACAGATTTTTATATTTCAAAGGCACTACATACTACACATACACAACTTGAGTGACATCCTAATTACACTAGACTGAGTCCTGAGTAACCCCACTAACTGTTTGTGCACATATGAAGTAGAGGAATGAAAGAAAAGAAAAAGAAGAAAACTCAGAGGTACTGAGAGCAGGGCTACAGGCAGCTCTAAAAGAGATGCAGGTTGTGCTCTGGAGAACGTATCACACCTGGGAGCAGAATACAGTTTCAGTAGCTAGATACACCTCTGAACATCACAATTTTCCAGGGATTTTCTAACAGGAATACAGGTGAACCTAGGTAATCTAAGTTATCAAAAACAAAAAAAAACCAAATAGTCCCAGTACAGCATAAAGTAAAATAGAGTATTCATTATATAGTTTTTCCTTCTGCCTCACCACAGAGGTTCCTACCACCTCTTATTTCCTTTGTCTTCGGGACGGTCCATTTGACATGCCTAATAACAATGGTTTCTGAGTTACTGATTTACCATCCGTAATTCATTAGTGCTTGAGTGCAATTCTGATATCTGTGGGGCTGGACTCAGAAAAAGGCGTTATGAATACGAGTGACAGAAAAAACTTTCCAGCCCTTGTTTCTTATTCCTCCTATCCTTCATATTGTTGTATTTTGAAGTATGTTGTCCCTCACTGAAGTCCACCCAAAGCCAAGTTAGGCCTAATTATAACAAATTAATTACACGGTTAGTGCTATTTCTGGTTTTTTTTTTACCTCCAATAGCACTTGCAGTTTTAATCCCTGATCGTCTTTTTATAGATAGGATTGTATTCTTCATTCATAGTCAGTATGTACATACTGTAACACTTCACCCATCTATTTCTAATAGAGTCAGTGTTTTCCTCTATACTCATTTATAGACTGATCCTACAATGTAGAAAGAACCTCCATCTGTAGGGAAGTCCATTATACTGCTGGCAGGATCTAAAATCTGATTATTTCCTCTTTTATACATAGCACATCTGTCCATGATGGCTCTATTCTATTCCCACATTTTTTTTCTGTAATAATGATTTCCCCTGCTCCTGACTTCTGTTTTTAGAATAGCGTCCAGTTTGTCATTTCCACCCCAGCTCCGTGGCGATGTGGGCAGCCTAGCCAGGTGCCGCAGGGGATGGTGCTGGAGATCGGGCTGCAGTGCGAGTCCATCAGGAGGGCCCAGGTGACAGGGCCGTGCCAGGGCTGCGGTGGGTTCCTCTGTCATCCCAGGCAGGGACTGACAGCCTCGTGCTGGGCTGAAACGGGGTCCTGGGCTGAGCAGGGTGGGAAGGGCTACAGGCGGTCTGGGGGCGCTCTCAGGGCTCCAACAGTCTCCTGGTACATCATGTTTATCTCTCCTTGTCTTGCAATAACCCCAATGCGCAATATATGATACACATTATATATGGGAAAGATATGAAATTTTCCACATTAGCTCTGATTTTATCATCCTGATTTTATCATCCTGATATCTGTGTGACACATTGACCCCTATTTTAATATTTTTTGCACAGTTCTTTGATATTTATATCCAAGATCTTTTCCTTCTGTCACATGCTAGTGGTAGAATAGTACAAAAACATGTAAATATCTTTTCCTGACACTGTTTCTTGTTCTTGGACCTTTAGATCCAATGAGATGTTTGTAGAAAGTACTGTGGTTTAAGAGTTAAGCTTTCAAACTATTACACTGTCAACAGTGCCAGTATAAGCATAGGGGACTTAGTTCCAACTACTCAGTTGTTTCGGTCTCAGGTCATCACATTTATTGCACTAATAAAATGAATAATTTTTATTGTAAAGTGAGATCAAATTTTAACAGGTGTATACTTTTAGGTAGCTGAAGCACATTTACTTATATGCAAAATCTCGGCGAATCTGTCAGGCTAAACATTTAAAAAGCTTGAAAATTACTTTTTGTTTTTTGATGTATCAGAAAAATAAATTTCCATGGATTCTGTTCTTTAATGAAAAAAAAAAGCTCTTTTAGGAATGGTAGGGTTAACCAACCTGAGTGCTACGTCCCCTTTGTGACAATTATCCAGCTATTCCATGTCTTTTATGAGCCCTTGTCTGAATGTTGATTGGAAGCTTTCTGCTTTTCCTATAACTCCCTAACAGATAGTTCACTCTTGGCCTCTTAACCTCCATCTAACCCCAGTGTGCTCTCCTTCGCTAATATATATAGCGTATTGTCAGAGATTCTCCGAAAACTACAAGGATGGAAACCGGTTTGGTGCCTGAGCTTGCAACTCAGCTTCTAAAGTGATTATGTATGTTAGTCTTTGTTGCATTTAATAATGACTATATTTCTAGCCCACAAAATGAAAAGTAAATCAGTTTTGAAATTGGCCGTTCATTTCTAATAAACATAGTTATCTCATAGTTACCTCATTTTCATACTTACCTTTCATTCTTTCTTTATTCTTTATTTATGGACTTTTTGTCCATGAATCATTTATCTAGCCCTTCCTCATAACAACAACAAAAACTTTTAAATGGAAATAGATACTACTTTTGGATTTGAGACAAATGCTCTGTGAGATCATTCCTTCCTGTTTTTATTTTCCTCATTTAAAACTAGATCTAAATGAATGGTATTTTCAATGTTTCTGAGTACACCATGGTGTATTTGGAGTCGTCACTCCACAGTTCCTTCTCTTTGAGCACGTGCTACTAAATGAAGGAATGAAGTCTGAAATCTTTTTTTTTAATTGTTTTATTTCCTTGCTTTATTACACATTCCGTTGCTTAAAAATTAAACCATTTCCTTCCTTTTTTACTCTCGCATAGGCCATACCTGAAGAGGATTTATTCAACATTATAAATTTTTACAATGCCTCAACAAGAAGACCCATTTTAGTAATTGTGATGTTCCTATGAAAATGATAAAATCTCATAAGAATTTTGAAAATCCATAAGGCCTCCTTTGAATTCTAACTTTATTTTTGAATATATCCACTTCTCTACTGGAATGTAAAAACACCTGCTGTTTTTACAAACTTATCCAATATAAAATAAAAATTCAGCTAAGTACTCGGGAATACCTGATAAATTAGTGTCTTAGATAACTTTCTATGTTTGAATTTCTCTCTGTTTAAAAGAACCTTTTTGTCCACTATCGTCATCTACAGATCCACTGTTCTTTTTATAAATTCAAGACGTTCAAAATTTAGTGTTGTTACGTGTTTGCTGAACAAAGAAGGAAATCATAGAAATAGAGGAAAACAAGAAATATGGCAATGAAGCTTCTGTTCTGTGATTTTGGAAAGCTGGACAAAATCTCTTACGGTTAAAGCTGTGCTTTGTCTGTTTTACAGAGTCAGAACCACAGACTTTTGCTGCACTACAGAACTTACAACTTTAGGCTCAGTTCCATCGGCATTCATTCTGTATTCTGTAGGTTCTAACTGAATTTGAGGCCCGAGTTTGAACGGATTGAATAACAAAAGGATGGAGAAGGACAGTCTATTTACCAATTGCTTAGTTGTGTCTACAGAAGAGGAAAACTCTGCATGTCCTAATACTTCAGTGAAATTCTGAAAAAATAATTGTCTGTGTGACTCAAAAATGATCTTTTCACAGACATTTCCTGTTTGTATTGATGAACTTTCTTTACATTTATAAAAAACGAAACCTTTTACAAGATCTATTTTCATCAGGGCATTTAAAACAAAAGAAAAAAGTCATAAACATTTCTTTTTCCCATTCTTCTCTGCATGTTTCTAGCTTAGTCAACTGAAAGTGTCTGAAATGGGCATAAATCTTCCATGCTCACATTGGGTATCAGTTATATCAGTCATTGCCATGCCAGTTATTGAAATTACTAGTAGACCTGGAAGTCAGTTCAGGGGTGAGGCAGCATTCTAATAGTTGTGAAAGTATGTGGTGATGGAGTATTTATTTATTTATTTATTTTTAACGACCTATGTAGATATTCTTGAGATCATATATTTTTTCCATTCAGGGTTTTTTTTTTCTTTCAGTTTTTAGAAGTGCTGTAACATCCTTACCAACATCAGAAGAGGAATTTTCATGGAAGAAATTAATTAGCTAAAAGCATAATACTCACAAAGGTCTGTGTTGCTCTATTCATATTAAATTGCTTAGAGTTTTCTTCAGCACTTCAAACATTTGGTGAGCGTATCAGTTACTGGAACAAATTCTGCTCTCAATTACACTATCATTAGCAACACAGGTCGTTAAATGCTAATGATGTGCTTGGTTCAGGGCAGTCAAAACTCAGGAACTTTGTTTCCAAATGAACAATATTTTATAGTCAAGATATATATATGTTTTCTCCATATTACACCTTGTCCAAAGACTGTCTGTGTAAGTATGCCTTTCACTGTGGTGAAGGTTTCTTGTTCAGGGTGGCTGACTTGAGAAGATATGCCATATATTCTTTTTGTACAGAGATTTGCCTTCTCTTGCTTCCTTTAAGAGCAAATAAGTTGTTCAAACATGGAAGTACTATAACTGGTTGCTCTCACTTTCACTAGATGGTGCTGGTGAGTAGTTTACTGAAAATATATAAACCATATAACCAAAAATGCCAAGAAATTTTTTTAACCAGAAATTGTTGGCTTATGTTTTATTTTTAACATTGGATAAAATAATGGAATGAAATATTAAGAGGGGAAAAAATCATAGGCAATCCAAGTGCAGTGGAATTAGGATTCAAAAGTAGCCCAGATGTCTAAAGCCAAATTCTTTGCAGGTTCTGTAAAATGATCGGATTTTGAATTAGGATTTTTGAATTAGGATTTTGAATTAGTTGTAATATTAGGATTTTAATAAGAAGGTTTCAGAGGGTTTGGAAGATCTCCAGGGAACGAGACTCCACAGCCTCTCTGGGCAGCCTGTTCCAGGCCTCTGTCACCCCCACAGGAAAGAAGTTCTTCCTCACATGGAGGTGGAACTTCCTGTGTTTCAACTTGTACCCATTACCCCTTGTCCTGTCACTGGCCACCACCAAGAAGAGTTTAGCCTCATCCTCCCTTCTATGTTGGAGCTATGTTGGAGTGAAAATATTCACTGGAGAGAAGTCTTAAGAAGAGAAGAAATTATCTAAGCATTGCTTATGTCTTTTTCATAAGGTCATAAGGTTTTTCTTAGGTCAACTATGCAAGCCTCTGAGCACAAGAATCAGACTTTGTGGAGAAACAGCTCACCACTGAGGTGTGCACTCAGGCTCCCTTAGCGCTCTCTCATGCACTCATCTCTCCTTGGTCTTACCGTGCAACCCAGCAGTGTAAACTTTATTTCTGGCTTAGATGGATGAGGGAAATCTGAGTGACATATCTCTTTCCTTAGCATTTCTAATGACTGCATGTCCCCCATTTGGTATATTGTGCATATACATCCATTCCGAATACTGAATTAATATATGATAGATGGAATATACTTATTTCATTCACATCCCATTCTAGTACCCATAAACCTAGCAGGATATTCTAACTAAATGGGGATGAAATAATGATCAGGAAATTTTAGGACAAACACCATAAAATATAATGGCAGTAAATTGTATTTTTCAATGAATAATATTCCAAAACCAAAATTACATATATCAAATTATATCCCCAGACAACTTTTAAATGAAATGCAGGAAAACTCTCAGAATAGCATTTTTTTTTTTATTTCTCTTAACTCTAACTTCTCTGAGTATGCCTCACACATTTCTCAAGTAAGATTCTTTTTATCAGGGCTTATGAGTTTTTTTTTTTTTTTTTTTTAGACTTTAATAAGCTATTTAGTATATTATCTAGTAGTAATCTGGCTATCTATATTGAAATCAGAAGTAAAATCAGCTTAAGAAAAATGGACAGTATGTCCTAATATTTGTGAGTGGCTAAGCTTTAGGTAATGCATTATGTATCTCTTGAATTAGCACAGAGGGGATAAATGAGACATGCCATTTAAGTACGATACAAGTCCACACAGAATGCAGGCATAAGTAAAGCAGATACACATATGTCTGGTGTAAGAATGACTACCCAGAAGCTGATTTCTCCCCATACCATTTTAAATCTGATTCGGTTAATTGCCAGCTGGCTGCGAGCTGGAAGAGGGCTGTCAATGGAAATAGCAAAAACAGATTAATTCTTTGATTTAATAATGAGAGTTCAGTACACATCATCTGCACTATGTATTTATTCTTACTCTTTTTCCAATTGGTCTGTTCAAATTGTGGAAGATTACATAATCTTAGTTAAATTACATAATATGAAGAGAAGGGCCAAATAAGAGAGAGATTATTGATTTGTATTTCATTTTAATTGACCTAAATTTACTTGGATATTTTGAAATCTTTAAACTTTAAATGAAAGACAAGTGAGAATTGCCTTGATTTGCTTATATCTTAATTTCAAACAGTTATCTCCCATTGCAGCCTGCAGCATAAAGCAAGCTACTTCATTTGCAAACTAAGAAAGACAGAGAGTATGCTGACAAAATACACACACAAAAAAAAATCATAAAAAGAAAGGTTTGGGAGGAAAAAAAGAGGATTAGGATTTTTGTTGGTCTCAGTCTCAGTGAAAGATTTACACATTCATGCCAGACTATAACACCAGTCATACTTTATGTGAGACCAAAGCAGGTCAGAAGTACTCTGGATTTCAGAATTAATTAAAAAAAAATCCATTCTGTTATTGCTTAAAGTCCTGAGAAGTAAGGTCATGCTGTAAAGATTATATGTTAGAAAGTACATTTAATCCTACTGCAAAATGTTTGGTCATATTCTAGGTCCTGAGTCCTGTGCAGCACACTTGGCCTAGGCTTTACATAAAACATCTGACTTCTTAAGCTACAGATCCTGATGTACGTAACAAAAGTAAAACTTTCCCTTCCCAGCCCACTAGTATATTTAAATACATAAATTCCCTGCATATATGGAGAGAAAGAGCAAAATGTCACTTAAGGACATGAGTTCTGTCCCTGCAAGGAAATGGTGAGGTATGAAGACTGCCTGACCATAAAAGCTAAATCCTTTCACTCTGACCTGATCACTTATGCGTGCCACCTTTCCTTCCTTGTGTACTTAGAAGGTGCTCAATAGAACAATGATGTTTGGACCACATTTATTCTTGAGCTACTGTTTTCGAAAATTTGCATTCTGGGAGAAACACCTTTCTCCTCCACAGAGTGAAGAATTGTACCCAGAGAAAACTGGTTTTGGAAATATGTAACAAAATTACAAACTTCCAAGTCGCTTTACAGTGAGAAAAAAAAATTAAACTCAAAATTTAAAGAACTTACTTCTGCATCCATGAAATGTTTAGGATGCTCCATACACGTGGTGTAGAGCACTGAAAACTTCAACACCTACTTCAGAGGTCTTGAAGTAAATGAGGAAAAGCAGATTTTCAACTACTAGCTAACAAACGCTTATGAGTAATTTAAAAATATTTGTTATATCATTGAGATTTTAACCAGAAGAAACTTAGTGCTTTGTATTTTATTTCTGAGTCTGGATTTTCTCTCTCTCTCTTTTCTTTTTTTAAGATGAAAAACAAAATCAAGTTGAAATATGAAATTTGAAATACATTTTCACCCAAATTCTTGACATGTCTATGATTTCTTTTCCTCTTGAATATTTGACTGTTGCTATGTCCTATGATGATTAAAAGTATAGCACAGAAACATTTCTTATAAAATAAAATGATGAAGAAATCTGACAAATTAGTTGTGCTTGATACATTTCAAAAGCAGTTGTCTTTTCAAGTCTATAACAGCACCTTTTCCGAACCACTCATTTAAGAGTTCTGCAGATTGAGGCATTTTTCCCTTTCATTGAAACAAGTGTGGAGGCAAGAAACTTACTTTTTAGTTTACAGGAAGTTTCATAATTGCATGGATACTCAAAAAAGTACAGAGTTTCAATACATAAAGTACATTTGTTATAAGTTAATTAGCTGAATGTATTTTCAATGTTAATATATTTTTTATTTTATCTATGTCTTAACCATTATTCAGGCAATGCAGATCTCTGCATAAACAATTATTCATGATTTGGAAGAACGTTGCCGTAAATGAGACTCTTGCTGTGCTGCGCAGGATGCAGACTTTGGTAGAAATGCTGCATTTCTTCACACATCCTTCTTGTACACAGCAGGGTTTGTCACCATTCATGTGCATGGTCTGTTTCAACAGGCCTTGAAGTGAATAGAACTTTTTCCGTGGACTTAAATGGACATAGGTGGAAGAGGACGTGTTGTATATGTACTGAAATATATCCTGTTAAACAACCCAAAGAATGATTTACCAGATGCTTTACAGGATGATGGCTTTACTTATTAAATTATTCCTTTTCCTGCTACGTCAGAGTTGTAACTATGAAACAATGAACTGCAGGGCACCTACGTTTAAGAGCAAAGTGCCTTTGAATGTAGACCAAAGGGCTGTTCTAAAGAAAGCAAGAATTTGTAAGTTGCTTTTCATAGCTGATAAAGAGGCTGAAAACTCCAAATGACAAAACCATTGCACAACATTTGCAACAACTCGTATATTGAGTTTAGAGGTGCTATGAGACTGACCTCAATCTAACCCCTAAGGAGGGCAGTTCTTCCAAGTCAGGTCTAGTGTGTTTGAACTTGGACCTCTCTGCTCATATTCAGTAACATTTTAAAAAGCGTCTTCTACAGCAGAGAGAGTCCTTCAGTTCACAAAAACATTGGTGTCTAGATAGGAAAATGCAATTTTGGGGAAGGGAGGGAAAGCTGAAAGTAAACTTTTGAGGATCAAGCATGATTTTGAAAAAAAAAAAAAAAAAACATTTCAAACTAGTGACAAGCTGGAGTGGAAAGTCTAATGGCCATAATGGGCACAGGATTTGTCACTAAAATCTCTCCATGACACTTAGCAAATAGTGTTGCCTCATTTCTCACTGCAGTGTATGCAGTAGGTTTGTGTGTCTCAGAACATCACTTTAATGATTACAAAACCACCAGGGACTTTGACTACAGCTTTTGGAAGAACTGTAGGAACCACTGTAACCTGGGGTAAAATTCATTAATTGCCTCTCATTGTCTGATAATATTGCCATTTACATGTGGCCCTAATGCAGCTTGGTCTTTCTTCAGTGGAAGAAAGGAAAAAGAAACAGAGAAAAGCTTGATCAATAGTAGGAAGTGACATTTGTCTTTCACTGTCCTTCTGATTTTATCCAAAAAGCAGCTCTCAACCCTGAAAACAATGTTCCTCAAATGAGATGGTCATTGGTGCATGACTGTAAATTAATACAAATTGCTAGCACATCAGGAACTCAAATCTCTTTTCCTGTTTTTCAGAGTTTGTAAAGGATAAAACCCTGGAGCCTTATGTTTTCCTTAGTGAGAAAAATATCATCCTCCCGGAAGCAGACAGGCTTGTTTTCTCTCATTAAAATAGTCTGGAGAGAAAAAACAATTAATTGTTCCTGTCTCTTCAGGTTTAAAATAGATCTCTGAAGCTGTTGGCATAACCTACTGCACCTCTCTAACATTTACTGCCAAAAGAACTCCACTTTCTGGAACAAAATTCAAATCAGTGTACATCATATTTAGAATGGAAAAGGGCAAAAGTACATTTTTTTTTATCCCTTATTATTGCATCTTAAACTCACAACAGAGTAATACTGCATTTTTACAGTTTCAGAAATAGTTGTTTGTTTATTAGTGTTTATGAAGCACTAATGTCAATAGAAGTGTGGAAATCTCTCAGTTGGTCTCTCTATTTTTATTGACTTTTGGTGCCTTAGCTGTTCAGTGTTGTCTACTGTCTGTTTAAAGTAAATAGATGGATTTTTATGTGCACATACATGTTTTTTAGATCCTCCTTTTTATTTGCTATTCAATTACTTTTATAGAGTCGTTGCCAGAGAGAGAATAGCCAGTGTCTTTGACCCCCTCCTGAGGTGAAGGAAATCCTCAAAATACCCTCACACCCTCACAGCCTCCTCACCAGGGCCTCCTTCCTAAAAGAGGACGGGTGAGAACTGTGGTCACTCTAGTATAAGAGGCAGCTTGGAAAGGGTGAGGAGAGGTGACAGATCAAAGAGGAAACACTGCAGCAGGACACTGCTCAAGTCTAAGAGCCTCTGTGCACTCCCAGACTGAGTCTAGCCAAGGTGGTGACTGGTTAAAGTTTGAGTTGACTTATGTCTGCTTTTCCCGCTGTTGAGCAAAGGCCATCTAAAGGTCAGCTGTACTTAAGGAACCTGTCGTGAGACTTAAGCTCAAGAAATTGTATTTTACTGTAGAAATCTTGCTACTTGAAAACTGATGCACAAGGGCTGAAGCAAACAATTTCTTACAGGTCCAGAATTCTCAGTGTTTTATTTATGGCTCCTTTCCACCTGTATTCAGGGTGACATGAGATGATAGAAAATACATCATCTGTCAGGCTAACGAGAAATTTCTTGGTAGTGGATCAGAATGAAAAATCTCATTTGCACCCTTCCACATGGTAATAGTATGAATATTTCTCAAAGTGAAGTGAAACTGAGTTAGCTTTCATTTTATGACTTTAAATTGTCATGGTTGTGAAAGGAGGATTTGTCATAAATGACAACTAGGTACAAAGGGTAAGATCCATAAAAGATCTGTAGGCTCAAGAACATTCTGTTTTACTATATTTGACTTCCATATGAGGACTTCCTAGAAATTCTAAGCTATGTTTCCTATCCGTGTTCCTGCACAATGCATAGCAAGAATTAATTTTAGAGGAGTTCAGCCCACTGGGCACAGAGTACTGAGCAGGACACTTGCCAGAGCTAAATTTCACCACTGTGAGGCTGGGACAGGCCTATCATTGACTGCTTAGTATTTGCTTAGTATTTGCTTAGATTTGCTTCACTAAATCCTGAACATGGGGTTCAGTTCCTTCTACTCCCTTGGTTTAAGCATTTAAATTACATGTTTCAACTTAGGTTATTGGTTCACTTAAAAAAGTTTTAATCTCTCATACTGCTCTCAATTAGCTTAAATATCAGTCTGGTAACTGCAAGATTTGGCTGAGCACTGTAATATGTTGGTTTCTTTTCTGACCGAGTGCTGAAACAGATTATGTGTGTTAAAGTGCATGGGCAGCATCCAAAAGGAAAAAAAATCCCTTGCAAAATGATGCTGCCATTGTTGGCCAGAAAGGCTGACACTCTGTCTCATATGCTCTCTTTTTCTGAATGCTGTTAATTTGAATTTTCTTTCTTCACTTTAACAGTATCAGCTAAAGAGATTTCAACAGTTTGAAATAAGTCATTTGAAGACTGAACTTAAAGATAATAGAAAGACTGAGGATAGTCAGGACAGATCAGACTGAGGTCTTGGATTTTGCAATTGATAAGTACTCAATGTCTAGATTTATTTTATGAAAAATGGGTAGTTGCTCTCTAGAAATGTTTTGGAGTGAAATTTTTCATGTATATTGTGTATATGAGTTGTATAATGAGTTCAGATCTCATTATATGGTAGACAAATTTTGGGTGTTCCACTGAATTAGGACTTTCAAAGAACGAAAATGAAGAGACATTTAGTACAACGGTGAGATTCATGTTTTTTAACTTTAGATACTAAAACAATAGTCTTTCTATGTCTAGCATAGATGGACAGTAAAATCAATGAATTAGGAGGGAAGATATTTTATCTTAAAACTTGTCACATATAATTGAGTAATGGTGCTGATGAAACCTTAGATTTTTCATTGGGTGAGCAGAGTTTTTGTGGGATGTTATCTTTGAGTTAGGAAGATGAATTTCACCTAAGCAGTACTAGTTTGTAGGAAACTATTTCTAAACAAAGTGTGCAGTTAACATCTAGCAATGCAACATTAGCATTCAAGAAAGCAAATGTCTAGTTTATTCTACTTGTCTGGACCTGCTGTGGCAGTAGAAAACATAATCACTTTATAGGGTTACCTATTAATGGGCCAAAGACATCTGTAATAGGTTGGATTGACAGGCATAATAGAAGTGTTTGTCTCTTCCGCTCCATTACTTTTAGACACCACAGGCTGCAATGTTTGCATTTTGCATGGCAAAAATAGACTGCAATGATTTTTGCTTTCTGTATTTCATAATCTGTGAGTTATATCCAAACTAAAAGCCACATTGCTGTGGTGGATATGTCAAAGTGCTCAAAATACTAAGCTCTGATGAGAAACAAAGTTTAGTAACTTGGGCTAGGTGCTACACTGAGGCAAATGTGTAGCATCCAGCCAACTCAGGGAGCAGGTAAGGGACTCTTGGATCTGCCTTCAAAAGGCCTTGTTGACATACAAGTCAGCAACTCATAAGTGCTAATGGGAAGGCTCTAATGGTCGTGTCTTTAATTCTTCATTGTTGGAGTTTAGGGCCATGGAAAATAAATATTCAAGTTCTTGAAAGGGATTGGAGCAGGACAAGCGTGCAACAGTTGAACTTCATGACATAAGGAATCGTGCAAAAGACTATTAGCAGAAGTATTGTTAACACATATTTCCTTATCCAAGGTATGCCACTACTGAGTGTGACCCTTTGCAATTTTAGGTATTCATGGATGTTCTAATAATTATGGGAGTATTTTTCCATTTGCTATTGCCAGCATGCTGCACGTCTTTCATAAATGCACCTTGGTATCAGTCACCCACATTTTTTATTGCTTTGAGATCACTTTAATGAACATCACTCTGCTTAGGGCTGACAGCTTAAGACCATGTAGAAAACAAAGGTGTGGTAGAAGCTGAATGCCCTTTATTATTTGATGGACGATTCAAACTTCAGATCTCCCTATTCTATAAATATATGACACAACATACTATAAACTATGCAATAATCTGTGTACTATACTGTAGCATGTCCTAAACAAGGCTGCTTCCATTTTGGGGAAGGGAGCTGAAATGGGTTATTGCTTTTTTCTTTTTTTTTTTTTTTCTTTTTTCTTTTTTATATAGCATACTATATTGTTTTGGTATATGTAAATTGTTAGGCATACTGTGAATTGTTATCTTTTGTGTCATTTATTTTAAAGTACCTCAGAATAGACACTTAATAAATCAAACATAGCAGTAAGTACATTCTGAATATGTGAATGTAGTACTTGGACAACCTTCTGCTATAAAGCAATTTATAATAAATCGAACTCTCTTTTTCAGGTATCCAGGTAATTTATCAAAACCAAAATAAGCTGCTTTAAAGCAGTCAATAAGGGAAACTAAATTGTGGAAAGGAGAAAGTAGATTTTCCAGTCTCTATAGCTCTCTATGTCAAGTAACTTTCAGGACAACATCAGGGAATAGTTATTTCATTCATAGATAATTTAGAGCTAGATATCTCAGGCTATAGTTTTAAACTTCATTAGACAAAAATAAAACATCAGCAAAGCTTAGTCTTTCGTGCAATCACATGTAAATGTTTGCGAAAGCCTATTGACTCTTATTTGTTCCCATGTCTAAAAATCTGATCTGTGTCATTGCTTCAAACATTTAATTTTTTCTTATGATTTTATTCCTTTAAATTTCTTCCATTTCTGCAAATTTAAAATACAAAACAGATTTCTAGTAGGCCATAAGAAAATCACTGCTTACCTCATGTTAGTGAAAAGTATTACAGTTATATGAAATATAGCTATTATTCCTATTATAGCTATACATATAGCTATATATAATATAGCTATTATTATATTATAGCTATATATTTCATATATGCCTGATGTATGCCTGGACTGATTTTGGACTTTTTGTACATTTTGAAATCACCAGGAGAATCTCCAAAAAATCTTCATTTCATTGGACCTTTACTAAAACAATTTAGTAGTTTTTTCAATATGACTAATCTATGCTTCTGTCAGTGTTTTATATATCAGTTCCATTAGAAGAACATTATTCCATACACATATACAGTATAGATTGCTTGTGTGAAAGACTCTTTCCTCTGAGAAATGAAATTAAGTCTAATTTCAACTGCATTGATGGAGAAAAAAGATTTTTTTTTCATATTGTCTTATTGAAATACTAAGTGATCTGTGGTACTTTAAAATTGTAAGTATCCATCCTGCCATCTGTTTTCTAGAGGGAAACAAAAGCTGAAAAGTTACCCCCACACACATACTCAGTAAAAGGAAGATTCAGAATCCCAGCTCTCAAGCCTGTGCTTTAACTAAAAAACATAGGGGCATCCGTACATCTACTTCTTGTCAAACCTTGGGTCTATAATTAATCTTTCCCTTAATCCAAAAGAAACTCCCTGTAGACACCTATGATTTATTTCTTAGAAGCCCAGCTTATGACCCTTTCCTGGAGGTCCTTTACAACTTGAAATAATTTTACTTCATGCACCAAAGACATCACTACTGATGGGATGTCATATAGTTACTGGCACAAGTAATTCCTTACATGACATGGCTTGATGGACCTAGCAAAGTGGAAAAAGCCAGGAAATCTATTTTCTGGTCTTCAGTAACCTGATAGACAAAGGCATCTCTGTATATAAAATCAATCTTATAAATATATATAGCTCTTCAGATACTGATGACTATAAAACTTGCAGTGTTCCATTTGTAATCATAGTGTAAATATTTTGTAATATAAAGTATGACTTTAAGAATACTAACAGTATGTGCTTATTTTATGCTTAGGCTTGGAGCACCTGCCTGTGACCTTGAGTGGCATCTGATGGCTAAAGTGGAAATAGCTTGGGGAGTGTCTGGGATGTGCATTATGAAATCTGAAAACTGCAGACACATCACCCAAATCTGTACAAATGTCACATTAATCCCAGCAATGGTTCAGGGTTTGTTTATGCTCTGCATAAATGCTCATGGTCAGGTTAGCTTTTCCAAATCAGGCTTCAAGCTGTTGGTGCAGTAGTTGTAGGGAGCAACCTTGCAGCTGATTGTACCATACTTGCCCTGCAGTTTAAGGCTAAATAACTAAAGTTTCCGCTGCAGCATTCAGAAAGTAACTGCTCACTAAGAGAGAATTATTCATAAAGAACTAAATATTATTTAATTTATATGGTGTTATTCTTGATTTCCATCAGGACAAATTCCCATCAGGAGAAATGAATGTAACTGTTCACAGTGAAGTATATTTTAAAAATCATATCCAATAATGAAATCTTTTAAAACAAACACCTTGAAAACCTGCCTGGATGTGACCCTGTGCCATGTGCTTTAGGTGTTCCTTCTTGAGTACAGGGGTTTGGACTAGATGATCTCTATGGGCCTCTTCAAACCTCAACCATTCTGTGATTCTGTAATCCTGTGATCTGCTCATATGGAAGCTATTCTAACAGAATGAACAAATTGTTCCAAACTACTTTATATCTGTATGAAGTGTAGCCTAGTAAAAACCTTCCCTACTGTTGAGTAGTGTCTGATTAAATTTGAAAATCAGTTCGATCTTAGATGCTATATTGATGGAAAAATAGATTATTTATGTATTTTTTTTATTCCTTTGTATATTTCATTTCTTTATATTTTCTGTATATGTATATTTTTGACAAATATAGTTCAAAGCAAATCAGGGGAGAGTAGGGTTTAAGAGGGATCTTTCCATAGGATGATGGAAACATGTTTAATAATTGTATAAATAAATTTATAAAACTAAAACAAAGAAATAGTATATGAGGGTGAATTTTATTTGTTGATGTTTCATAAAATGCTTGTGCCGATGGTCTTGTACTATCATTTTACTTCTCACTACTGGAGATGTAAACTGAAATGATGGATTAGGGAGGATACACATTTCTCATTCTGTTTAAGAGTCAAAAACATTCACTATTCATGCATTTTCAATTCATTAATCTAGCAGGATAGTAATTTGCATGCTTCTTTCAAGGGAGAAAATCTAGTTCGTGGTATGTCATTGCTTTTCTAAAGGTGCATGCATAATTTGTGGTGATTGAATTGCTTCCAGAAATTAGATTTTACCCTGTTACAAAATGTCAAGACAAAGTACATTTTTGAAGCAATTCCTAGCCAAAATATTAGCGTTATCACTTTTTTTTCTTTAATAGTTCCTCTAATATTCAAATTTTGTTGAAATACTTGATCAAAGAAGAGGTCATCGGTTTTGTTTTCTCTTCATAAATGAGCCTTCTCAAGAAACTGCATTCGGCCTGTCATGCTTCTTACTCTGATGTGACAGATATGTGGAGATCTGAAGAGTGTTGTGTAGTGGCAATTCTCCTTTTACTAGGACACATATTTTAAGATTTTTTATTCTCACTCTACTGCCTCCAACTGGAAGAGATGGAGCAGAAAATGAAGGCTGATTCCCAGTCTCCAAGGAATCTTTTTTTTTTTTTTCCATGTAAATAATGGCTACCCATTCCATAATATGTGATTTTTAGATCAGGTTTCTCCAGAATACTATTAATCTTATACAAATCCCCTGGAACTGAGCCAATCCATTTGAAAAGCATTTTAGAGATCATTCAGATTAGTGAATATATTGCTAGCAGTCTTACCATGAATTGTATTGTGGAGGTGGAATTTATAAGATTAATACAAAATTGCATTCCACAGAAAAACCTCAAGAATCAAAGATGCACGAAAATACAACTTCTGAAAAATTTAAGTTAGTTGCAGCTTAATTGCAATTTTGCAACATCCTGTTTTTATCTTACTAAATAAAGAGAATAATGAAAAAACATTTGAGCCTAGAAATTAGGCTACCAGTATCTCTTTCTATTAGAGTACTGGGACATTTTGATGTTGGAAATAAAAACCAAGAGAAGGAAGGATTTCTCAAGGACTAGCAAATTTCCTGGTCCAGTTCTGAGCTATTATGTAACTAATCAATTCAAGACTCATTTAAATGAATTTTTCAGAGATTTATAGCTGATCATTCTCTAGGCACAAAGCTTATCCAAGTCTTATCCAAAATCATAGATACTGCTGTACAACTTTATTACAGAAATGGCTGCATCTCCTTCTGTAATTACTCTTTCATTTTTTATAGATATATTTTCCGGAATGCTTTTGAGTAAGATGCCTCATCATGCTTTGTGTAATTACACTTTCCTTTATGCAGTCCTACATTTTCAGTCTGGTGATTACCTTCAGTTTATGGCAATTAAAAGATGTCAAACTTTTTATTTTATGCAAAGAAAAAAAATCTATTTGTATGCCTCTGTCACAGGGGCTCGTACTATGTTTTATGGCCACCTATTGCACCAAGAGGATAAACTTCAAATATTATTTCTGTTCTTTGAGCAAGTCTTTTGGCTTTTAAAACACCTGGTCACTTTGCTAGACTTCATTAGGATCCTGGGCTTCAAAGTTTTAATTTATGAGGAAACCCCACTGTATCCTCATCTTGGTGAGCAATTTTTTTCTGTCATCCACACCAGAGGACTGCTAAGTGTGGCTTACTGCACACAGATTGTTTGTGTAGCTGCCAAACGGAAGCCAGCAGCTCAGTTCAGCTGAAAGAGATGAAAACAACATTATTTCGTAGCTATAAAAAACACAATAGACTTGTAAATGGTGCCTTGTACAAACAGGGCTTTTCTTCAGGAAAAGAATAGCTCCTTCAAAAGAGGCTCAGACATCTGTATTGTTCATTCACCTCTTGTGCAGTGAGTTGCTATTAATAGCTCTCCATTAGAAAAACTTGCTATAAATAACATCTGAAATCCACTCCCATAATACCCTTTGTCCTTGATATGCCTTCATTTGTAAATTTGCCAAGAACAAAACAACTTTAGATTAAAAGCACTATGACTATATTCAGTGATTCAGTTCCTGTGATGGGTTTTATTGTAAGGTAAAGGGGAGGAAGAGACAGAAGAAGGATATAAGCAATAAACATCTCCCTGACTTTTCTCCAATATTCTAACTAGTCTAACAGGCAAACAGACACAGCTTGGCAGGCAGATGATTGTCTTATCAACTGAAACCATCTTGGAAAGAGTATATTCAATTCTCCTAAAATAGCTAATTAATTGGGAACTAGTCCCTCTGTTCTCTTGATCTGGGAACTTTTTGCAGCAGATGGTCTGTTCCATGATACAAACTGTATATTAGTTTTCAAGTCTTGAAATGGAAGACAATGTCTAACAAACCCTTCCAAAGTAAAGGCTCCAGTAGGAAGAAGTTGATGGTTTAACTCCTGAAAAAGATCTGAGAAGATGGTTTAGAAGTTTCATTTATATGTCTTCTTGTCTTTTTGACAGCAGAATGGGGTTGTGGTATGTCTTTTATTATTTGTTTTTCATCCTTGAATATAAGGCTTATACAGTTTTCTCTTCTCTGTTTTTACTGACAGTAGTGCTTATTGTGATTTTAAGTTTCAACAAACGTGTTCATTTGCTCTTGATGTTGTTAACCACAAATCAAAAATGTTGTATAGATAATTTGGCTATGAATATATCAACTGCTTACATTTTCAGGCTTTCATTTCTTGTTGAATTTTAACTTCACTGTAAATGCTCTACCTCACAATAGGGTTTATATATAATAAAAAAGGAAAATGAAAAAACTGAGGAGAACGTGATAAGAGATTGACTCCTTCATGTCCACAGGGATAAGCACAAAAAACAGTTTAATTTGGAGCAAGTGTTCTCTACCCTTCCCTTCAGTCTTCTGAAATAAGTCCTCCCTTTACTCACCCAGAATGTTTAATCCACCTGTCATTGCTGGATCTCTCCCTGCTCCTGGATTTGCAGGTTTTGGAAGATACTCTGCAAAATCAACACTACCTTGTATGACAGCTGTTTCTCACAGATGTTTAATTTTTGCGGAAGAAAATATTCTTTTTATTCTGCTTCCTTCCTATCAGCTGGTTTCCTACTTCCAGGATCATATAGTATTTGGCCTTTTTAGTCACTCTCAACAGCCTGCTATTTATTGTGCTTTCGCCAGATGCCTCTGCCGTGCATCTATAAGGAAGCGTCACTGTTCAAAAGTAACAAATTTGAGGGAGACTTCTGAGAACGTTGTTGTTACTCCTTTTTATTTCATTTTTTTTTGAAGGAGAAGTCACCTGGAATCAAATCGTGCAATAATACAGCAGTGCAATATTACAATTTCATCATAGCCTTTTATCCATGTTTTCTAAGAGGTCCAATTACAGAAGCCTTACATACACTGGTAAGGCAAACATCATAGTAGTGACAATGTATTTTACCTCTTATGCCTTCAAGTGACCCAGTCTGCAAACATCACATTTCTGCAAAGCAGAATTTCTTTTCCAGAAACTTCCAAGTGTGTATGTTTATGCAGATGTTTATGAAAAATACTATTTTTGAAGCTCCATGGTATCAGGACCATATGCAATTCTGCCAGTTTAGGAAATCACAGTTTCTTCTCATTTTTACAGCCTCATCGGTCACCTATGACATACACAGCCAATAACATATTGATATTCTTTATTTTAAGTAAGTAGTTCATTGCTATTCCTGAATATGTTTAAGAATTTATACAGTTTTAGGCAATGTCTATACCTCAATGGCTGAACATGACTAGGAAGTTCCTGAATGACAAGAGACTACAGTAAGGGACAAAATTTAACATTTTTTTTCAGGAGAGAAAATGAGGTGATCAGATGAAGATATTTGGTTATCTCATGTGAGATAACACACAGTTAAAACTTCAGAAGAGTACATATCCTAAATGTAGTTTCTTCAGGAACCCTTTAATAATTAGTTACTGTGTAGTGTAATTAGTGATGTGGGACCTGGGTAAAGTTAATTTATGCTTTACTTACTAGGCTACTGGTCATGTTGAATGGCTTCTGTCTAGGCATACTAAGAGAGGTGATTTTTAATATAATACTACAAACAAAAGAACACTCTTTGACATGTTGTGAAAATGATAAGTGGGATGTTCGAATTTAAAATGTACTTGGAAACTTATAAAGTTTCTTCCTATTATTTGTGAATCTACATCTAAATAATGTTGGTTGTGTATTATATATTTGAATTGCCATTATAGTTGTCTTTAAACATCTGGAATCATTGTAAATAAGGAAATCATTTCAAAATGAATGACTGACTGAGTTAATAATGCCAGCTCTCTGGGAAATGATTGTTTGCCTGCTGACCCCATGAGATACATGCATACTGGCAAAACAGAGAGACATGATTCTGATATACAAGAGGATGTTTATGAGTATCATAATTATCGAGGATCAATAGAGAGGATTTCCAAAGCAGACAGCATGTCTTTGTTTATTTGAACACGTTGAAAAAAAATTCCAGAAGAAAGCTAGCAGTGATTGTAAACTAATATTGTAAAGTTTTATTTATCACAAGCCAAAATTATTTGGATTTCTTGCCCAAGAAATAAAATGTACTGAAGATCTTGAAGAAGATGAATTCTTCAGAGAAACATTTTGCTTTGCCTAGTAATATGGGTTATATTAAATATTGAAAGCAAAATATAGAATAAAAACATGAGATATAAATAGAACATTTTCTGTTGCATGGAATAATTTTTTATTGGAATGAGTTGAGAAGGATGTATTATTCATGAACTGTAATCCACAAGCAAGTTATCTAATTTTCTCAAGCAAATATTGATAAACTTATTTATGTTGTATATGCTATTTCTGAATGATACCAAAAAGGAGCTTTAAAGGATTTTTTAAAAATATTTTTGAAGGTTATTTTTACATTTAACTTGCAGAGAGTGTATGCTTTGGTCATCATGAATCCAAATTTATAGAGCTTTGAAGAAATCATAAAGTTGGCCTTAAACACGTTTATGTTGCATATAAAATGTCACATTTTAATATTATGCAACTTGGGCTCTCCTGCCATATGTCCCCTCAACATCTAAATCTTGAGAGTTGTTAGAAGACACTGCAGCTCTCTTCTAGCTTACTGGTGTGATTTACTTCTCAGTGAAGCCAGAAAAATGGGGAGAATGAATTGTATATATACAGCCCTCAGCCCCTCAGTACATGTAGACTGTACATGTACATCTCATAGTCACAAGGCTGATATCTTCAGGTGAAGGGAGAGGCAAAGACATTTTCTTCAAGTTCCAAAGATATTATTTCTGTTTCATGGAAAATGTTCTATTTATTCTGAGCTTTCTCATCAGTAAGTTTCAAATGACTTACTATGTGAAATAATTTGGCAGGTGGTCCCTGGCAGATATTCCAAAAATTCCAGAAATGCCACATTCTGAGTGATAGCTAATGCTACATTAAATTACACAGGGAAGAAGTTAAATCTCTAAGAGAAGAGGAAGCCACTGCATATGGACTGAAGATTATTTTCCTTTACAAGACTTTGCAAAACCCTAAACAGTTTTGGCTCTTTTACAGTGCGAATGGAAAGACTTTTACTTTTTATCAGCTCATTGAGAACACTGTGCTCATGTTCAGTGAAAAACAGTTTGAGAATGAATGATTCGTTTTTCTTACTTCTTTTTACTTCTCTTATTTAAGCAAGGTTGGTTTACATACCTGGACAGAAGGAGGCACTTCAGTTTCTATTTTGGACAGATTATCCCAGGGTGACCTCGGAGAGCAAGTCCTCCCAAAACTCTGTCCCGTAATAATTTTTTGAGCACCTGACAGCATTTCTCTCTCTTTTTCTATGTTTACACATGTTATTCTATTTGCCAGTAAAATGTTTGGGTAAGACAAAAGCGCATTAACTTCCAGTATATCTGTCTGGAAGCTTCAATTACCTGCCCATTGCCAGGGAAGGCCATGAGCTCTCCCAGACTGCTCCAGAACTGGCACCTCCTAGAGCGCTTACTCTTTCAGTTCTTCAATCTGCTACTCCATGCTTGCCACCTCCAGAGCCAGGAACCACCTATCATATAGGGCTGCTGACAGGAGTGTGGAGGGGATACAGTGCAGGAAATCCTGCAAGGCCAAGATATGGAGAGGAGACTTTGGAGTCCAGAGGGAGCATCTGTGGCACTCGGGCTCTCCAGGAGGCAGCCTGCTGTGAGCTCCCTGCTCTCCAAGGTGAGCATGACCACTGCAGAAGTAGTGAGTTGTGTGAGTCTGTGCCTCGTTGGCACAGGCCTGACTGGGTGCCTCCATTCCACCCCAAAATTACAGCCTTTTTACCTGAGGAGGCAGCTAGGGATGAGGAGGAGGAGAAGGAATGAGCTGCAGGGCAGCAGAGTTCACCTTTAAGAGAACAGCCAAGAAGTTCGCTGGCTTGTTCTCTACCTCTACACTGACTCCTGCATTGAGGGCCTCCTTTAGCTCCTGCCCATCTTTCTGGCTTGCAGTAATGCAGAGGCCATCCTCCATGGCCGGTCCCTCCCTCTTCAGTATGGCCAGGAGATCCTGTCCAAGAAGAGCAAACAGAAAAGCTGAGTTGGGAGCTGAGTTTCAGGCCTGATCGCAGAGAAGTGTGTGTGGAGGCCAAGTCCTCAGTGGCCTGGGTGCAGTATCTGGACTGACTGGGGCAAGCTCCCCTCTTCCCCACAGAGCCTCTCCTTTCACAGAGGGGCTGCCCAAAGAGGGGAAGGGCAGGCTCCGTCTGCTCTGAGCTGTTCCTGTTGGCCAAGCTGCATTGCCGGGCAAACAGCTGTGGGATCAAACTGCTCCTTCGGGCAGCCCCACAATCTGCTAGTAAGAGGAAAGCAAGAGTGAGGTTCCAAAGGCAGGAGCAGAGCTGTGTGCGTGCAGTGCCAAGCGCTGCCGCCCGCCGAGCAGAGCAGCGCGGGGCTCTGCGCAGGGCCCTGTGGAGCGCCACGGGAGAGGGCAGCTGCTCCACTGCCCTTCCCAGCTCACTCACCGGGCACACGGTGCAGTCCCTCCTCGGGAGCTGCGGGGACTAGGGCAGCCCCTTACATGGAACCAGCGTGTAAGAAACAGGCTCAGGTCACAGAGCCACCCGCAGCAACAAGGGCTGCAGGGGCCAGGCCGAGGCAGCCTGGCAGGCCTCAGCCTCTGTGAGCTTTGCGAGAAGGTGCAGCCCTGCACAAAGTGCCCAGGGGAGTGACTGCCCCCAGGCTGCCTCCAGCCTGGGCAGCACTTCCCAGGCTGCCTTGTTGGGTGGCAGCC